>BMAV01020389.1:84697-101683 GCA_019973955.1 Trichonephila inaurata madagascariensis | reverse complement strand
TTTTATAATGACATTTGTACTTTTAGAAATGGATCTTGAAGGAAATAAATCCTTAATTAAATATTATTTCTCAATCTGTTTCAATTTAAAAATTAGAGAGAAAAATAAAATAATTAACATATTACTTAAAAGTAATTTACTTAAAATATATATTACTTAAGAGTAACATATATAAAAAATTTAATACTTATCTTATATTAATACTGAATTAAGAACAAGTTTAATAAGTATTAGCGACTTCCATGAACTTGTCTTGCAGAGCAAAGTTTTTTAGAAATTGACCCTCTGAGTTCTTTTTCTATATTTAGCTGATATCTATATTTTGTCTTTTAAGCAGCCACCGCATTTTGCAATATGTTCCAATTTAAAAATCAGAGAAAGGAAAAATAACATAATAATTTTATCCTATTACTTAATTTTTTTTTTGCTTAAAAGTAACATATACAAAATTTAATACTTATGTTATTAATTTGTACGGTTTATAATTAAGATCGTGTATTGTAGCTTTAGCGTCAAAGGGCATTATTATTGCATTCAGTAATTTATTAATGTATAAGGGGGGGCGCGATAAAAATTGTGATTGAAAAGGGGAGTGCCAGTATTAAAAGTTTGAGAAATACTGCTTTAGACAAAACCATGTCACTTCAGAATTTCGTAGATTCTGCAACTCCTATGCAAATATAATTTTTTTGGCGTTATTAGTTGTAATTGGATATTCAAAATTATTCAATTACCACTGTATTTGTTAGTGAGTTATCCACTCTGACGATCTTAATTTGGCATTGGACTAATATTAAGAGTAAAATTTTAGTGTTTTTGTAATGGACCTAAATGTTGCTTCATGTTTCTGATTTGGACAGAAATATTAGATTTTGACAAAAAAAGTACTATATTTTAAATCATATTCCACATCGTTAATGTTAAAATTAACTCCCTTGTGTATGTGTGTTGGAAATAAAATTATTGCTGAATTACAATTAGTTTATCGGTAATAATTTACAATTCTGTTACTCTTTAACAGTCTATCATATATAAATATATTAGAATAATTTAATTACTCCGGAGATTAGTAAAATCTCTTTTATATCAGTATTTGTTGGGAAAAAATCAGAACCGGGAGAGGTATTTTTTCTCTTTTTCCTTTTAAATCTACAACAAATCAACACTAAAATTCTTGAATCCACTCAAAAATTAATCGCTGATCAAATTGTACTGTCCAACTGTCTTTATTATTCTGTTTAGATTCTATAAATGTGGATGCATAAAACTATCCGTTTTGTTTGTACATGTTACAGGAAATGTATGAAACCCGGCATTCTATAGAACGCCTAGGAATTAAATAGAATGCCTGAAATTAGCCGACAATGTATGAAATGATTCTTATTTCACACATTGCCTAGGCATTCTTAGAATGTCTAGTGAGAAACCTCAAAGTATGAAATACATCTCCGATTCGTTTCGAATATCGTGTGGCAAGGCACGAGACTTTTAACGCGTGCCTCGGACTCAGAATTTGTCAGTTGCGCATTGTGGTTTGCTTGGGAGTGTCAAATTACTTAATTTTACTTAAACTTGTTCAACAAAAAAATTGGTCTTTTCCTGTGCGGCTTGAAAATAGAGAAGCACAAGCTGTAGTGTTGGAGAAGGAGTCATGGTCTATATAGCAGGGTCGGCTACCTATGGCACTCAGCACTACTCAACAAATTTGTCAATTTTTGAATGGATAGAATTTCATAAATTTGTAATCGACTTTATTTGACAAACATCTGCAGAATTACAGACAATTAAGCAATTAAGGATTTATGAAAACATTTGAAAGATAACTCTAAGGTAAATTTACAGCTTTTTTGTAAATTATTAAATGCCATAGTTGGAGTTATTGTTTGAAGAAAGAAAATTGCATGTATTTTGTTTTTAGTTCTACATATCTAAGTATAAAATATCTTTCCTCATATGAAAAACATTTCGAGTCCACAAAGAAATTATTTCACAACTGAATGCTCAGTATCATGTCAAAGTGATAGTCACAAATTACACTACATTTTTTATGGTATGAAAGTGAAGCAGCACTAGGTTAACATTCAAAAATTTATTTATCTTTTTATTTAACTGTAATGAAGGGAAATACTTACATTTTCCGTTGTCTATTTCTTATTTTAATAAACATGTTTAAAAAACATAATATATGTACCATTTCGAGTTTTTTTATTTTTATTTTTGAAGGTTATATTTTTTGCTGTTTATTTTTGTTAAGAAATATTTTTAAAATTAATGCAAAAGAAATGTGTCATAAAGCTGTAAATCTATATAATTGAACTCTATTCTCTAACATTGCATACATTATCGCGAGAATACAATTGTTTCAAAAATGCCCTACTGTGTGACACGCTGAATCATAATTCGTAGATTGGTTTTTGACACGCCACAGCTAAAAGGGTACTGACCCCTAATCCATAGGTATGAAACTATCCGAAGCCAAGTAGCCCAAAATTCGAGTTAAAGCTGCAAAAAAAAAATTAACTGAAATTACTTACTAGAAGTTAATAACTGAGCCACACACAAAAAAAAAAAAAAGCCAAAATGACTACTAAAAAGGAATCCAGTGCCTATTGGTTGCTGAATGGCTATGATTTTATGTTTATTGAAAATAAAGATAAACTCATGTAACCTGTTAAATAAGGCGTCAGTACTATAGAGAATGATTTTCAACCACACTGGTTCATGAATAAAATGGTATCGGGCTACTCAAGGAATTATTTCCATTTTGATTACGGTGGTACATTTCTCTAGTGTTTGTTTGACTTTCCATGGAAATCACTTTATATTTCAT
Source organism: Trichonephila inaurata madagascariensis (assembly GCA_019973955.1). Lineage (NCBI taxonomy): Eukaryota > Metazoa > Arthropoda > Arachnida > Araneae > Nephilidae > Trichonephila > Trichonephila inaurata. Next base: position 98,853 of record BMAV01020389.1, on the reverse strand, counting down.
GTAAAATCACTTTATATTCATTTTTTGGAGTAACTGAATTTTATTCTGAAGGAATGCTTAAATAAAATTAAATTGTAAAATCAAAACGATTTAAAATATAAACAATGTTCCACCCTCAGCAGCCGCAGTAAAATTATCAAACCGGTCCATGGGACCACTGGTCCACGGGCAGAAAAAGGTTGGGAAGAACTTCTATACAGTATTAAATCGCGGATTCTGAATTATTTTACGTACTTCATGAAGTTCATTTCGCTATTGGACTCGGAGGACGTGATAGAATTCTGAAAGAGCTTTCAACCAAATACAGAAATGTTACACGTTATGATATTGAACTGTACATCCACCTTTGTGAACCTTGCCAGAAAAAAAAAAGATAAATTATTTTAAAAAAGGCAATGTTGTGAATGTCAATATATTTTTGCCAATATATATTTTTTCTGAATGCCAATATATTGGCACTTGAAACGAGTGGGATAGATAGTTTCTATCGATTTGAAACTTCTGAAGGAATTTTAAGACAAATATATGCGAAATCCGAATTTACTTTGTGCCCTAAGAACTTGCTTAGAATTAAAGATCCTGACCACGAAATTCCTTTTCTGTCAATTGCAATTGCTCATTCCAATGGAAGCGCCGAAGGTTTCATCAAATTTATGTGTAAAACAAAGTACCAAATTAGGAATGGTCTTTACGTGAGAAATGTATTGAAATGTAATTAATTCAAAATGTCTTTCAAGCTTACCATGTTGCAATAAGTAGGTTAATTTTTAAGTTCTTATTTTTTTATTTGAATATTTTGTTTTCCTTAATAAAAGAGAGACATAAATTTTATTTGGCACAACTTTCTTTTTCCTTCACGTATTATGAATAATCTTTTAATGGCACTCATTATTTTGTCAGAATAACATTTGTATTTTTGAGAAATGTACGTCATTGATATAATAGCCTTATCGTGACCTTATTTCATACTTTGCCTAAACAGCTTTGGTAATTGTATAGAATGCCTAGACATTCTATACACAATGCCTAGGTATTCTGTAGGATGCCGGCATTTCATACTTTGCCGGGAACTTATACATTAATTGATGTACCTTACCTTGTTTTCAATGCTATAAGTTCATATTTTTTGTGTTTAGACTAAAATAATTTTCTTAACATTTTTCGACTCTTCATCTGATCAGGCTATTTTGTTCTTCACTTTTAAGAATAGTTCTCTGTATTAGAATTTCCAATTCTTAATTATGTCATCAATATTAATTTGATAAATGGGAAATACATGAGTTAAAATTAATAATCAATGTTTATGTATTCGAGCTCTTTTGTACTTAAAATCTTGCTTTCTACTATGGTGAAACGTTTGTTACCTTGTTAGGTAGTAGAAACATGTTTAACCATTAATTTCTATACTGCTGTCGGGAACAAAATAATTACGATGGCAGAAAAGATAATCTTATGTACATAGAAAGCCTTTATCCAAATAAGTCTTTGTTTGTCGACAGATCAATTATTTACCAAATTGATTTATTTGGTATCCAGTCTTAACACGGATTAGTAGCAAGGAAAACTATTTTGAACAGTATTTGTTTGTGTACTCCGGAAAATTATTTTTACCTAATATTCAGGATTGCCCCCCCCCCATGCACCGATTCATTCAGAAAGTGTCTATTAAAATAGTTTTAACATAATATGTGTGCAATTCTTTTTTTTAAAAAAATGTATGATTAAAATTCTATTGTTAAATAAAATTCGTTCGGTTTGGCTTTAGAATTTTTTTACGTCATTTTCGGTATTTTTATAAATGTAAAAAATTAACTATTCAAAATCCACTTAAAAATATTTCTCCTGCCTTAAAAAAAATAACATTTATTGAAAATATGAATAAGTTTAATCATTAGTTGTTCCAAATCTAAAACAAATAAACAAGACACTTGGCTTTGGATACTATGTTAAGTAATATGCGTACTTTAAAGAAAATGGTATTTCATAAATTTAGCACAAAAATGAAGCTGCGTGTGAGTAGTAAAGCTATATTCACACATATACGACGCATGTTTTAAATAAAATTTCAACTCTTCAAGTTTACATAAGAGATTTATTTAACACGTTTTATCCCAATTTATTTATTTTGTTAAAATTTAAAAGAATCATATTTTTTAAAGTTAATTAAACCCAAACAAACGAAAAATAACAAAATTTGAAAAAATGCTATATTTTATATATAAAATCTGACCCGTCCTCTAAATAGGACACTGGTATGAAATGGATAATATTTACACTCACATGTCTTAGTGATTTCTTCAATGATGGAAAGCGATTTCTGAATACAATATTTTACTTTGTTTGAATAATACTGTCTTTTTTACAAGGTAGCTCATTCTTCAGTTGAATTTCCTTGTAATCTTGGTGGAAAGGTCGAAAGCAAGCCTGGCAAAATGTTTTGTCACATATGCCACACTATGTGTTTTTGGTTTTCCTTAGCAGCCTCTGTTTGACAAAGACTGTTTTTCTCGTTTTTGCAAAAAATGACCAACACTACTTTTATGGATGTCTTACTTTGCCCCAGAAGGTACAATCGGGTTCCTGGGTGTACCTCTTGTTCGTATAGCAGTTTTTTAGATAAACTATTTTAGATAAACAAAGTGGCCAGCACCACTTTTTCCCAAGAATTCTAATGGAATAAATTCCAGCCAACCAGTCGTAGTGATCCACACCATCCGTATGTTTGTGGTAAAAATTTATCAAGTTCAGCGTCTTTACGTTAACTTTATCCTTTTGTCCTCCAAACTTCACAAAAGGATTATTGAGTATGACAAACAAAGGTTCTACTTTGAAGGATCGATCCTGGGCTGTTTATACTTCCATCGTCCACAAAGTGTAAGTAAGGTTTTAACTTTTTGAAGCAGTTTCGTAAGATGTCAATTTTTACCAGTGTAATGCCGAAGTCTTCAACATCTGACCAATGATCCCATTCACAGGTATTTGAATGATAATCAGAAGCAAAATTCCTTTAAGAGCACGTATTTTGTCAGTAATAGTGTTCGTTTTGTACATTTTTCTGCATATCGCACAGTTTCTTTTAAAATGAGATCGTAAACTTCACTGGAATAAATTTGTTTAAAAAGCTCTGATGGAGTTTTATCTTTGAATGCAGTGTCCAAAGTAAACCTAAAAAGAACTATGGAACCCCAAGGAGGTGAAACAAACTGCGTCAACAAATCCGATCAAATTTTCCAGAAGAAGGAGATGATGAAACACATAACTCACTCTGGAAGAAGCTAATACATATTCCTACATGTTCCAACTGTCAAAATATTCACAACACAAATAATGATTTCCACATGATATTTTTCAGCTGTCCTCTAATAGGACAGTGAGATAAAATGGGTTAACTATGGTACACGAAAAGAAAAATGCAACAACCCTACAAAAAGCAACAAAAGTTGACCGAAAAAGACAACATCGAAAAATAAATAATTTATATTTCAACGTGATATAATAATACAGAAAACGACAACATCAATTTATCAGTAGATAGCAGGACTACTGTGAGGGACCATACAAGCAGCAATATGTCTGTTAAAAAATTCTTAATGTGTGTGAATTGTAGCTTGATTGATGTAAAGTAATTTGTTTTTAACCCAGTTACACTGCTTGGGTCTTAGCTATCCGTAATATAGGCTAAATTCACTACCCCTTGTTTAGGTATTTAGTTCCAAAGACTGCAAAATTTACAGGAAATCTTATAACTTTTTGGCAAGAGTAAATTTGCTATTATGTATTCTAAAGACTACAGAAAAAGAAATCATGTATGCACATGTTTTGTAATATATTGATTTCATTCACGACACATTCTCAGATAGTTCTTTTGATAGAAATGGGCTAGTTTTGGACGACATATCACGTCTTTTTTTCTAGGAATAGCAGAAGAATCTAATTTATGCTACAGATACTCGCAGTGTCGAAATATTAAGCAAACAGATCATCACAGAATCAATCAGGAAGACTGAGAAAACCAAAAAATCAAGGGAAATTATTAAGAAGATACGATGTTATCCGCTGTAACTATTGCTATTCGTGTTGAAGGGCATTAATGTAACATTTTTTGAAGTGCTAAATACGAAAATCAATCTGTCTTTTTAATTTGTATTCTATTCTATATTACTTAAAAAACATATTTTTTTCGGTTCTAGGGCACCGTATAACATAACTTACAGACGTGAAATTCTGCTTTAACACAATACATTTAAATTGTTAATCATCCATGCACGTGAAATATATCATTATCTGTTACATAGAAATCTAATATTTTCTGACATACTGTAGTATTTGTATATTCATTATTTATATAACAACAGATATAACAGAAATTATGCGTATCTGGGAAAAATATCTTATTTTGAGATTAAGCTCAGAATAAAGAAAATAACAAAATGACTGTAAATTAGATTATTTACATTTGTCTCATTTTTGTCCATCGCTTTTAAGAGTAACGCTTAGAACTCGATATTCAATACCGCGTATCAAGTAAAAGTTAATTCAATTTTTTCCAGTGGTGTTTTAATAAAATACTTTTTTCTTCTTTTTTTAAAGCATAACTATTTATCGCTTTCAGTATCATGTGATTAAATAAACGAAGACAAAATTAGTGGTAAGGTATCTTCCAAACTTTCTATTTATTAAAATATGGGGCTCTCTCGTATTTCCATTTGCCTTTTAAGTTCATAACTTTCCTTTCTCCAATTTAATATCCATTTAGCTGACAAATCACATCGCTAGTAGCTCAATTAGTGCAAGTAAATACATATTCACTCATTCATTTTTATTTCTGTTTGCATTTTAAAGTATATCTTAATAATAAAGCAAAAGGTGTGTTTTTTTTTAATTAGTACTAACTGGAGAATACGTTTTTCGTACCATAAAACTCATAGTTAGATTGAGTAGAATTGGTTTTTATTGAGATCTCACATATCCAACCGGATGCAAGATATCTATTCAAAAATTTAAAGCTTTTATGTGAATGAGAGCCTACACTTTATTAATTTTCTAAATGATTTTAGTGAGTTATTTTTAAATGAATACGTTTTTGCAATGGTTTATTCGAAAAATGCACACACACACACACTTCTTACTACAAAGAATAAACTAATAAATACAAAGATCGCCAAAAAAGGCCATGGCATAATGTAACTAAATATGCGTCAAATCCAAAAAAAACTGTTAGCGTTCTGTTAAATAAAAAAAATTTCCATAGTTTTGTTACTGATTTGTGTTATAAAATTCGTTTTCAATTAAAATTAACAATTTGATACACTACCAGCATTTTTCTTCTAAGTGAAGGTGAAATTATCATTTTTCTATTGGAAAAATCCTATATCGTTTGGAGAACGAGGGACTTTTAAATGAAAGTACCAATGAATTGTTTTAAAAAAAAAGAAACGAGCCTTACAGTAGTCGCATATGATGTGCAACATCTGACATGTTGTCGTGAAAATAAGCAATAGTAACTTATATCCTGAAAAAAAATGAATCGGGTATGATTGGAAATTATTTTCTATCGAATTACTATATCTTTAATGAAAATTTTATTTAATTAATACAAGGAGTAATGCAATTTTTTATCAAAAATAATTAATCTTGTTCAATTTGGAGAAGAGCGGATATAATAGACTTATGAGATAACTAAAATATGACACATATACTTGTGATTTCAAAGTATTTAAAAACCGTTGAAAAAAAGCATCAATAACATTACCACTATTAGTTGTCGAAACATTTCGAGCTTGAGTTCATCATTCAAAAAAGCTATGAGCGGCTCAACTTTTGGCAAACTGATGTTAAAGTTAAAATCACCAAACAAAATCATGGGAAGCGAGTGATAGTTTTTTTTAAGAGCAGAGTTTCCTTCGGTACATCCCTTTAAGACCCGAATTACTCTTTTATCTTTAAATATTAAATTCTTCTGGTTTTTAATACTATATGAAACCCAATGTGACACTGGGAAAAATGCTAAAAAAACTCCCCACCCGGAACATAGACGGTACCCGCACGATTGTGCGGGTTGGGCGTTATCTGTGAAACAGGTCACCTATGAAGTTTTACGAGTTATACATTTTTAGCTCTAAGTTGATAAAAGAAAAGTCTTAATTCAACTTGTTATACAAATAAGGAAATTATTGATGTATAATTAACTCTTTTATTAATTCATTATTTGTTTACTGTAAAAATCCCTTGCTTTGTTTTTGACAAGTATAAATAACCATTGCATTTTTCACAACATGTTTTCGAACTGCTTTCGTAGTTTTCACATCTACATGTCATGAACACATCGAAAATGGCTATGTCATGTCAAGCCTTTTATCCTGGAATGACCAGGATAAAAGCCGTGACATGTGTAGCAGGTGCATTATAATGATTCGATCTTTTTGAGAGTGGAATTACAACACTGTTGTCTTCATCATCAGTTAAAATACTTTTGTTAGTAGGTGGAGAGGCAGATAACGCTTCAACTATCTCTAACTGAAATTTTAAGCAATCCATTTTGAATTTTTTAAGGAATTTTATTTAATATTGAATCTTGTTTGCACAGAAACCAAGAATTTGCAACTAAATCAATGCAATGAATGTGCTAATAAAAAATAAAGTACATATAGGAAAAACAGGGAAGAACGTTGAAATTTAAATTTGATCAAGAGAAATAATTTTCGAAGGAAAATTAAAGCGATTTAAAGAATTTGAAAACAGCAAGCTCCCGGGAATAGAACCCGGGGTAATTCCTTTCTCGTCAGCTTCTCTAACCACTAGGCTAAAAGGGCTCGTGGAAAGAGGTAAAGTAAGCTTTTAGCATGAGTAAGAAGAATGCGAGGGTAGCGAAGAGACAACACCATGTGCTCTCATTGGTCAAATAAAATAGCGCGTGCTTACGTCACTTCCTTTTACTCATTTCCGTCCCGTTTCACGAAATCACTCCGACAAACATCCAGAAATCGAGAGGAAAGATGTTCTTAAATGGAACATTACCATAAACAATTCCGACGAAGAAAATTTGTGTCATCAGTTTATTTTCCTATACTGGACTACCATCCAATATGGTAACAGTAATTTATCAAACTAGAGGTAAAAAAGAAGGATATATAAGAAAGTTTAAAAGTGGAAAATAACTTTAAAAATTAACTGAGGATAAAGCTATCTAAGGTATAACAAAAAATTGTGGGTGCTTATGACCCCATGATAGAAGTGAAAACTGATTTATTCTGGGCAAAAGAATCCAATCGTTCGGATGTACTGTTTTCTTTTACGACATTTTATTATGAGGGCATTAATTAATTCTATTTTCGTGCCCATTCATTGGTGGATTTGTTTATTTCATCCATTTTTTGTAAATGGCAATGTTTAAATAATTATGCATTCATATATACATTAAAAAATATGAATATATACGATTTATAAATGTCAATTAGTCTAATTATTTGAAAATATTTATAAGTAAATTACTTATGTAGATAATATTTATATGATATATATGTTTATATGTGGTACTTACATACTCTATTACAACAATGCCAACGCTCAAAATAACTCGCCAAGTTGGAAACCTTAATTTCCCAAGTGGTGTAAGTGCTAAATTGACAACCTTGTGTTTCTTTTCTATTCTTTACCCTAATGGGCTGCATATTGACATTTCAGCCTTTGAAGACACGGCAAGTCCCCAAAGGAGAGAGCCATTTGTTGGTAGTACCATCTAGTGGCGGCCCTTGCTACTAAATTTGGAGGCTTGAATTTATTTAATCTTTTAAGTATTGCCATGATTTGATTTTGCCGAGAGTACCAGAACCAAATTGATACTTAAGGGATATTTTACATGCCACATATTACATGCGTGCTTGTGATTTTCACATCCAGAAAATCTGTTGACTCTAGCCAGGACCGAACCTACAACTTCAAGCTTACGGATGGGGCACGCTATCTCTAAGCCACTAAGCCGACTCCTTTTATATAATGTTGCCAATACCATTGCGTTAATATAAGTAAGTACTGTTTATATAACATCGCATACAATGTAAGGCATTCAAAATGTATGGTCTGAGACCCGCTTACTTTTCTTAAGACAAAACAAGCAAACCTGAGCAAACAAAAGGAGAGGGTTCGTACTTTTACACAATTAATGCTTTTATTACCTGGCAATCTCTTAGCTGTCATTGCTAATATAAACAGCAATATTTACAACTTTCTTACCAATTAATTTCATTAGGATTACAGATTTTAATACTTTTGGCACATTTTTGTGCTTACATGCTCCTTCTACTGAATGAAAAAATATATCTCATGCATCGTTTTTTCTAACCTTCGATTTCCTACATAAGAATAATCCTTTTTTCCAATTATTTTGGTTTGCCCTCCTTTTGTCATGGTTACTCACTAGAGTTGGGTGAGAATGGACTGCATGGCAGAATATTTAAATAAAGAAAATAAAACTTCACTAGAAAAAAAGTGCATGGAGTTTTTACTTAGAAAAAAACAATCGGCTAAAATGTTTTCATTTCAACACTAAGCGAGCGTCACCGACTCTAGCACGATTGCCGCTTGGAGCCGAGTAAGTACAATTGAGCGTAATGTAGCCAAACCTGACACTTAAGGTATCCGACTACTTTCGGAACCATGATTTTAAAAAAAAGTGCATAAATGGATAATTTTCATGATATTTAGTGTCACTTAGATTAGAATACATGTATAAAATTATTTTAAGGACATTATGACAAAAAAAAATTATTTAAATACAATATTTTGGCAAAAAAATTAACTTAGAATAACCTTTATTCCAAATGTTCTCCTTTTGTAAAAAATGCTTCTATTGTATTTATATTTTGCCTGTATATAGCTCAGACCTCTGTACAGAGGCTCAACTATGAGTTTTGAAAAATTCAAATTATTTTTAGAGTTACAACCATTTGAAATAATTAGATGGTGGTGATGCGGTGTGATATCTACATAACCTAGTACCAAACATCACGCGATGGCAATCGTTTAGGCGTGGTCGATAAAGTACTTGCGTTCGGAACGGAAGGTACTTAGATCTAATCTTCCTTCACGCATATGGATCTTTTCATTTCTGTGCCACATTACACTCACACAAAGTCCTTCTTTTATTAATATAAATTTACTTAGCACACACATTTCTCTATAAAATTGTTTACATATGGAATTAACAAAAATTATACTTTCTTGTTTTTCGGTGTCTGATTAATATACCTTTGTTTGCTTACGTTTTGTAAGTATATTTAGAAAAAAAAATCAGAGCTTCTAATGCAAGAAATGTTACAAAGTCATTCCCTATCTATAAACAACAATTATCGTAAATTTCGAAGAGAAATAATGTTACGTATTCTAAAATCTAAGAAATATTTTTCTATAATGTGTTTGTTTATAATAGACTTGAATTTTTCGGATGTATAAAAAATAAGGACAAGAAAAACATTCGGGAATTGATTGGAAAATTATATTGTTAAGAAACTTTAACAATCTTGGTAGTGATCAAGTCTTAAGAAAAATGTTTCTTTCAGTAAAACTTATCCGAAATTGTTATGTATTTTAAGTTACACAAATCAAAAAATTGAGTTATTATAATATATTGCAGAATGAAAAAAAATAACATGTTAACTTAAAACCCACAGATCCATCAATAAGAGGGTGCCTGTAAAAACACCTGTAATTGTCAAGGACGTTAAATCTTAATTTCAAAGGAGATATGATCTTTAGAAAAAAGTACCAATTTTTTTCGCTTCGCAGTTAAGGAAGCAATTATTCAGAATTCCGCGTATTGGAACACCAAAAATCCATACAATATGAAACTATATTAATGAGTTCCTTTTCTATTAATAAATATAGCAAAATTAATAATATTTGCAAGTAGCCATTACTCACCTGCTTCGCTGGGTATTTCGTAATTGTGTATAAACATATACTGTTTATATATATATATATATATATATTATAAACATTTTACTAAATAATGCTTAAATCAGAAATACCCAATTAATTTTATTAATAGTTATATCAATAAAGCTATTCAAAATAGTTAGGATTAAAATTCTGAGATTGATAATAGTGTTTATTACTATAAACTTAAATATTTCATAGTTATAGTTATCTCCGTAATCTAATATTAGATAAAATTACTTATTATTATTTTATTCATATATACTCTAGTGTTATTAAAGTTATGCTATAATTTGCAACTCTTATTAATTTTTATTTCCATTCTTTTTATACTTTTGTTAAGTGCTACATTTCAGCCCTTCACTTGATTTAAATCTGTATTAGGGTCTAGAATCTGGCAATAATTTATTTATTGCACTCAGATTTAACGCGGGCTTTGCATTTGTAAGTGCAATTTTTAGGTAAGTTACCTCTATCTTATAATGGATTTAGATATTCCTATCCATTATTTCCTATTGGTTTTTGCTCAGTGTTATTTACAAAAAAGGGGGAAGGTTGGCTGCCCAAAAAACGTGTTCAACACCATTTTTATATAAATTATTTTATATAATAGCTGACCTAAGTCAGTAATGTTTATAACACTGCAGCATCCATTTTATAATTTTTAATCTCGATTACTCATATATCTTTCATTGTGCGATTTTCCTACTGTCTATGTGTTTTTCGAATGTTATTGTTTGGATGTTATCCCTTGTTTGTAGAGAATTAGCCTATATATATATATAAAGCCACTTATCTCCTTTAATGCACCCTGGAGGTCGATTATCACAAAGTCCTTAGCTGATCACTACTCTATGTATAAAAAAAACTGTTTATCAAATATTTTAAGACTAGATCTAGTAGTTTAAAAACTGAAATATTATCTAAAATGCTTCGTAATCTCCCGCAACGTCACTTGGGGATCGTTATTTGAAAAATATGTAAACGAATCTCTATTTCATGAAAGGAATCTCTGCTTACCAAATATCAAGACTGTGCGTCTAATAGTTTAAAAATGGAAATATTTTTCTATAACGTCCCTTGATCTCCCGAAACAATGTTGCAATTCCACTCGCAACAACATCGAAACGTTATAATCCACCGGCTATACATGTCACGGCTTTTATCCTGGCCATTCCAGGATAAAAGGCTTGGCATGTATAGCCATTTACGATGTGTTGATGACATTACAAAGCATCGCAAGTACATATTTGAAAACTACGAAAGAAGTTTAAAAACATGTTGTGAAAAATGCAATGGTTACTTATACTTGTTAAAAACAAAAAAAAAAAGATTTTTGCAGTAAATAAACAATGAATTAATAAAATAGTTAGTTAAACATCAATAATTTCCTTATTTGTAGCAATTTCAATTTAATTAAGACTGTTTCTTCTATCAACTTAGAGCTAAAAATGCATAACTTGTAAAATTTCATGGGTAATTTGTTTCACAGATAACGCCCAACTCGCACGATCGTGCGGGTACCGACTCCGTTCCAGGGGGAGGGAGTGAGCAGTAATTTTTTTAGTATTTTTCTCAGTGTCATTTGGGTCCATATAGTATTAATAACCAGAACTGTTTAATTTTTAAAGATAAAAATAATTCGGGTCTTAAAGGGTTAAAAAAGAAAATAATTACCTATAACGCCCCTTAAGCCTCCGCAAGCAACGCTACTTGGATGAGTTGGGTTTCGTAAAATCCGTTGTTAGTGGATTTGTACTCCGTGAAAGGAATGTTTTTATCAAATTTCATGTCTGTACGTTTATTAGTTTAAAAATGGAAATATTTATACGAAATGCCCCTTAATACCTTGTAACGCCACTAGAGGGTTGATTTTCACAAAACTCTTTCCGTAACGGATTTCTTCTTTATAAAAAAATTCTGCTTCACAAATTTTAAGACTTTAGGTCTAATAGTTTAAAAATATAAGTAATTTTCTATAACGCTTCTTGGGGGCCTACAACGCCTATTGGGGGTTGATTTTCACAAAATCCGTTCTAAACGGATTTCTACTCCATGAAAGGAATATGCATACCAAATTTCAAGTCTGTACGTTTAATAGTTCCAGAGATACCGTGATGAGAGATTGAGTTGCTTTTCTCTTTTACATATATAGATAAGGACTAATTTTTTTTAAAAAATAAATATTACAAAAATGCATTTTAAATATGTAATCTAATTTATATTTATTGAGAATGAGCATTCATTAAAACTGAACGATATAAGTAAATATTAACACACAAATACTATGTTCCGTATAGAAAAAAAAATAACTTTAAGAAACAAATAACAAAATTTTAATTTATTTTCAAAATACAGCTGCACATTCATTTTTCATATGTTACTAATATCCTTTTCAATATAAAATAAAAACAAATTTTAAATACTTTCCAACAAATTAGTAATTTTTTATATTGATTAACCACATACATGTGTTCAACAAATTCATATAATTGTTTTCTTGTGAGTAGTCATTTCATTTAATGAGAAGAAAAAAAAACATCTGATTGTAGGACATTCAAGGCTTCGTTATACAAAGACAACAGTATTTTTTCTCCATCTTTTCCACTTTTTCTATATCTATTAAGCTAAAAACAACTGCAAACGAAAATTAATTCTGCTCTGAGTAATTTCAGTTATATAAAATTTATTTTACTGCAACTTGCACCTTATTTTGTATATTAATTTTCGATATATAAAGTAAAAAATTTCCTTTGAATCCTATTCACCGGAATTCATTTCTTATTTTGCTTTTGGAAAATTGAGGAAAGCGAAATCACATACAGCCTTAACGTCTTGACTCTTCAGCTCATAAAATGTTCATAACTCAACATTGATCTAGAAAAATCTTTGACATAAATTCAGGCTGAGATTTAAGCTCGTCCTTTCTCTTTCTTCTGCAAATCCGGTATGCAGCAGGAGGGAGAAAATAACCGGTAAATCCCTTTAGTGATCTCAAATTCCATTTGTCCGCTTCCATTCGGTAAAGCACTTCCTCTGGCAGAGTAATTCGTTCCACTCCGGCATCTATTTCTCCTACGACTATTTTTAATTTTTTTTTCTCTGTCTCTAACATTTTTTAAAGTAGATTGCTGGAAAAACCATACGTTACAGTTTCCTAAGGCACTAGCACTCCCCATCCCCATTATTTTTTGGAAAGATGTAGAACATTCTACGAATTTTTAATATGGATTTTATTTCTGTCAATTGTATGGGAGGGGATTCTTTATCATACGATCATGAAAGTATTTTAAAAGCTACAATGTTCTCCATTTGTTTTCATGGAAAATTATTATATTGCTCAAATATTTTGTGAATCTTGATAATATTTTTAAGAGGATAAGGCAACGAAGAAAATATTTTTCTTTTTCTTTTCTTTTCCCTTTCCTTACCCCCTTTTTTTTTCTTCTCTTTTCCGTATGAATAAAAATATTCCAAAGAATAAAAAATTCTTTGGATAACATTTTCAGAGTACTGAAAACAATCTTTACCAAGGAAAAATATTAAACTTATGTTTTATTTTTAAAATGTCAATATATATCAATCATTTATTTCAGTGCGATGCAAAATAATCAGTGAAACCACTTCATGTAAATTTTTATCTTAAACTTAAAGCATATTAAATTAAAATCTTGGCACAAAATCGAACTCTATTTTGATTCTTAGATTTAGAATAGCACATGCTTAAAAAGAGTAGCTCAAATCCTTTTTAGTGATTTCAAAAACTTAAAAGTAAAAAAAAAGTGAAGTGGTTGAAAGCAATTTTTCTTGGTGGACTTGATTGCTGTTTTTAAAAACATTCAGAAAATATTTTGATACATGCCACACATTTTTTATGCTAAAACTTCTTAAATATTTTCCTTTCATTTAAATGAATCGAGGGAATAAATCAAATTCAAATACTTATATGTTTTTACCGTATATTTTCTTAATATTTAACAAATGTAAAAGTATCGATGTACTTAAAAATCAAATTAATAAAATATTTCTAGGTTACACACAAATTCTTTATTACAGATTTTTATATCATTATACTTCTTACAAATGGATTAAATATATGTACTAAAAAGATTATTCTTCCTAAAAATATGGAGAAAGCTGCCAAAAAAAAAAGTCTGGAAAATTTGTTTAGTTATAATATTTATTTAGTTATTTATTATTATATATTTATTTAGTTATTTATT
>BMAV01020389.1:0-84687 GCA_019973955.1 Trichonephila inaurata madagascariensis | reverse complement strand
TTATTATTATATATTTATTTAGTTATTTATTATTATATATTTATTTATATTCATTATATATTTATATTCATTATATATTTATATTAATTTAGTTATTTTTGTGATATTACTCGTATATACTTTTCTTACAGTTATGAATACTTGATTCCCCCCTGAAAGTTATTATTTTACTTATATATTTTCAGTTCTACTTAACATAAATTGCATAATTTACCTATACAAGATATTCTCACTTAATAACAGCTGTTATACCCAGAAGATTGACAAAATAATGGAATTTACTAACTAAAAAGTGCAAAATGAGGTCTTGCGTAAATTTATAATATGATGTAGAGTGGTTATTTTTGTTGCTAAACGTAGAAGAGCTGGGGAAAACCTTTTTACAATAAATGGTACAAATTCAGTTTAGACCTTTAGTAGAATAAAATTATTCAAAATGTATTATCTTTCCCATATCCAGGATGACATGCTTTTTGGTCCTTGCTTAAAAAAAATCTGTAGAATCTAAAAGAGGCTGTAAATAAAAGAAAGGTGCCAAAGAAAGGAGGAAAAAAAAATTGTAAAAACGAATTTCATTGGTGAGCAAAAGTTCAAAGATCAAGCATGCTTTCGTGGATTTTTTAAGACATTTCAAGCCTTTTACAACGTAAATAAGTAAGTACAACAAAGAAAATGCATTTTATTATTCATACAATCAATTTCAATCTTATTTTATGCACCATAAGAATATTAATAAAACAGGGGTGGTTTCATTTTTGCTCTAGTTTCTGAAGATATGATGTTTTTTTAATTTTTTGCAGACAATGGCACAAAACCAATGCAGATCAATCCGAAGCAGAGGTATCGAATTAGCTCAATAAGTTCCGAAATAAGGTTTCAAGATAGTGAATCTAAATCCAGGGGACAAGAATGATATTCAGAGAAAGCCAATTATAGACAGTTATAACCACCACAAGCCAGAATGGCCACTACTTGACGGCCCGGCGAAATAAGTGAATGAAAACTACTTAACTCGTAAATCAGTTATCCATTACTTTTAGTACCTAAAGTTTCATGTATACTGTTTACCGAAGGCTTAATGAGCCAGGACTTCATGCCAGAAGATCACTGACCTGTATCCCACACACTGAATGTCACAAGAGAACACGCATAACCTGAAGCAGACATCAGCACCCTTTTATACGGGAGCAATGGGTCTGTGTATTCTTCGCTGTTGAAATTAAGTCTTAATACTGAGTCGTAATGTGTTTATATATGGAGAGAACCAAGCACCCATAACAATTCCTCCAACATCATGGAAGTGATTCACAGCATAGGTGATGGTGCAATGGTCTGTGACCGACTTGATTTTAGACTGGCATACAGAGTTGCACTTTTTTCAGAGTCACCTGGTCTGCTGGGAAGTATGGATAGTGAGATGGTATGATATTTCAGAGAAGTTGGAACACACACTCAGTTTATTTTTATAGAAAACAACACTCATCCATATTATGCTTCCGAAATACTTCGAGACTGAGTTATTTAGATAACGAAGTGACCAATCACATTTACAGACCTGAAACCCATAGAGCATATCTTTGATGTTTGGCAACAATAACAGGGCTGAGGTATCCCAGTGGTCAAGCTTTTGGATCATGGCAGGCGTGTCGTGGGTTCGAGCCCATTACCACTGAAGATCCTCCGTGTAGGCCAGCGATGCATGTTAAACCTATCGAGTGCTGAAACGCCCTCCCATTGGTGTGGTGTGATAGTTATGAGAGGGGGGTGTCAGCTCAGGTGTCGTCCACGTCACTTGACCATGGTTCAAAATTACATGGTCCGTCACCAAAAGCCGTCGTGTAGCTGAACAGTGCGATGTTAATATTCACTCACTCACTCACTTGGGAACAATAGCAACTCGTGATCGGCCTTCCAAAACACTTCTGGAAATAAAAACGGCTTTAGAGAGGTGTGGAGTTTATTGTTGCAAGACGTCGTAAGCTGCATGATAGTTTGTTGTGTGTTCGTCCCTTTTTAAACTATCCGCATATGCAATATCAGTCATGATCATCACATTTTTATGCAGATAAACCATGATCATCATTCAGTATTAGAATTTTATGTTATAATACTAATGTTATAAAGTAATATTATTATGTTTTAGTATTACTTTTAAGTACTCTCCCACCAATTTTCAATTGGATTGTTTCAGTAGGTCTTCGGAAAGTTCCGAAAAAGTGTGTTCCTTAACTTTTGTGCACCAGTACATTTACTAAACCCGTAAGTTCAAAATTGGAAATGTTACAACATATCTAAGCACTCAAATGTAATAGAATATTCCGTTTCATACAGAAAGTTTATTGCCAGTTAAGATCAGAAAAACATCTTTCATTTTAATTCAGTGCTTCTCAAACTTTCAATACTGGCGCCCCCCTCTTCAATCATAATTTTTATCGCGCCCCCCTTATACAATAATAATGTATTGAATATAATAATAATGCACTTTGACGCTAAAGCTACAAAACGATCTTAATTATAAACCGTACAAATTAGTAAGATAAGTATATCAAATTTTATATTTATAACTCTTAAGTAATATATATTTTAATTTTTTTCACGAATTTTTAAATTGGAACAGATTGTAAAATGCGGTGGCTGCTTTGAAGACAAAATATAGATCTCAGCCAAATATAGAAAATGTACTCAGAGTGTCAATTTCTAATCGTAAACCTTCCTTTGAAAAACTTTCCTCTGCAAGACAAGCCTATGGAAGTCGCTAATACTTATTAAACTTGCTCTTAATTTAGTATTAATAAATTAGTTATAAAATACCTTGTGCAGCACTGATACATTAAAATTATACTGTCTGACATACCCGCTGTTCGAACGAGTTCATTTGTTAAAAAACTAAAATATTCTTGATAAATAGCTGAATTGTCAGAAGAGTAAACCCAAATGCACGACAATGTTTACGAAAATGTAAAATGATATTTTAAAATGAATGCTCATATTATAATTTGTTTTAAGCAAACTGTATATTTAAGCCTCACGGAATTTGCATTTAGAATTAATGTTAAACAATGAAAAATAATATAAAATTCCAATGAAGAATAATAATGTTATTTTTAATATTTAAAGCGAGAAGGCTTCAAAATGTTTTATCCCGGGGGAAGACACACACTCGATACTAGGGTTAATGCTCACGCGGAGTGATTGAGTAACCCCAATCCTTTTTTTTTTATAATTATTTTATTGTACACGATATAAATCGTGATTCCAGTGAATAATTTAACTAAGAGAAAGTAAACTTACCTACTTTCAAGAATTTATCAATTTTTCTTTGGTAGCAAATAAACAGTTTTGCCAGAATTAACGATTTTGTGATCTGTGTGTCCCGCACGACCACTTCTGGGTTATGATCATATTTATGTTACTGCTAAAAAAATTGAGTAAAACGTTTTTCATTATGCTTCATATGTTTGAGAATACTCATAAAAATAAGTCTTGGCCAAGTAATCCTTCAAAGTGCTCTCCGTGGTTTTCCAAATATCATAAAACTCTTTTGCACGGAAAAAAGCGCAACAGAGAAATACACTACTTACAACTTCCCTAAATGAGAATTTAACACATAAGAGAGGTGTGATAACTAACTGTACCAATAACTTAGAAGGTCAAACAGATTATCAGCAAAAACAGATTACAGCTATAATGTGTAGTGTTTCAAAAATAATCAGTGATTAATTTTTTTATGTTCCTAAATTTTTTCGATTCTGGGTCTAAGATTTGTTTTTTCTCTGAAAGAGTAGTAAAAATCACTCATCATGAGATTACAGCAAATCAAAGAAAAGTATTTTTATTTGGTTTTTGGATCAAAGATAGCTAATTAGGTATTGAAGGAGTTTTTATTTTTGAGAGAGAGAGATGACTTATATATATATCGCCTTTAAATTATAACAGAGTAAAAGTGGATTTTTTATTATGTCTGAAAGTATTTTGTTTTAATTCATTCCAGAGAGAGTAAATTAATTATTTTTTAAATCTTTTATTTTCGATATGCTCGCGTGCCCCCAAGGGGGGCGCGCCTGACAGTTTGAGAGAAACACAGTTTTAATTCCTTCGCGTAAATCTTTAGTATTGGGTGTCGTCTCACAGAACATAACTCTTGACTCTTTGGCTTAAATTGTAGTACATAGAGGAGAATATTTGATGAGGAAAAATGATATTCCTTAACTTTCTTCTAAAGCAATAATTCTTTTAAATGATTATGTAAGACAAAACTATCTGAATGTACATCAGAAATATATTCATCCAATGGTGCTGACAATTACTGTGGTGTTGAGGATGTAGATCGAAGTAGATGTCCCTCCACATACACAAATTAAAAGAAAATTGGAAGAATACATTACATGAGATGATAGACAGGCGCGTAACGGTGTCAAAGTGGCGTTTGCATTGCGCATTACTTGTGCTTAGATCCATCACATAATCAATAATTTCATAAGTTGCTAAAAAGTTAGAGAAAGAAAGAGAAAGTACCATTAGGAGTCAAGTTGGGTTTGGGTAAACAGAATATGACCCTTAAGCCAGTAAAATAGTTTTATCACGAAAAATACTAGTCCTTTATTAATTTATTCTTACACATTTTAATCACATAGGGGGAAGGTGGGAAGGAAACTTATCCCCACATCTTTAATAGTTGCGATCTTAGCATAATGTCCTGCAATATCATTAAAATAATTATTATTATAAGCCTTAACCCTGAAAACATATTATAAAATTTATTATAAATAAAAATGTTATCTTTTATTGAATTAAGAGTAGATTTACCTTTAAAACTTTCAAGAAATAAAATTGGCGAATAATTTTTAGCATAAATCTGATGCAGATAGCTGCATAGGACGACCTTCTCCACTTTCTTCGGATGAATATCCTCTGGAATTGGAGAAGTAAAAGAGGGAAATAGGAGGAAAAATAAGTAATATATAAAATTTTTCGTTTTGAGCTTTGAAGTTGCAGTTGATACATTTGGAAGAGAAGTCTCTAAAGCATCGAATTCATATTTTTATCAAAAGCAATTCGAAAACTTTCATTATTGAATTGACAATTTTCCCAAGCTTCCACATTGGTTTGAATGATAGTTTTTTTATAATACAATTTTTGCTTTTTGTATAAAACTTTTATGATGATATCTTACCATCGGAGATATTTTTTTAAAAAAATTGAAAATGACGTGATATTGACAGAAAAGTCTTTTACATGATATATATAACTCGATTTCACAAATCAATATAACGTTATTCTGTAAATTTTATTAAGATAGAAATTTCGTCTGGAGATATCACTTTTTAGTTTGGTACCATATAGGCAGATACCAATTGCCACAATGTAATATTGGACGCCCAGTTTTCTCCCGAGATGGAGGCACCTGAGCTCTGACAATGTTACTCTAGGGGGCTTTAAGAAACTACATAATCATACGATATGGTCGTTGTCAATCATAAAAGTCCACCGACTTGGGCCGGGTTCGAATTCGCAAATTTAGGTTCACAATGCCAGTGGCTAAAAAACTACGCCGCCCAGCTGGTGCATTTAAAACATTGTAGAAAAATATTGCTTTAAAAAAGAAAAAATATGTTCAAACTTTATGAAAATTTGTAAACATTTATATCTATATACATAATCATCAACAATAAAAAAAAATTGTGCACTTTATAAAACGAAGAAAGTGTTATTTATTGAATTGAGTAAATTTGTACAACATATAATATAATTTCTTGCAGAACCTTTATATTTCTAGTGCATAGTGAAAGCATAAATTATTGAAATTATTAATTTTGAGTATAATAATAATAAAAAATCCAATTTACCAATAACAACACAAGTTAAGCATCAAAAAGTACCTGATTTATAAATGTTTTCATTTTAAGCATTGGAAAAGAGAGAGAGAGAGAGAGGGTTGTCCTTTTCTTTCTCACTTCCTTTAAAGTTTTTCTGCTTTTCTAGGTAGCAGGTGTTGCTTGGTACTTCAAAACAAGAAACCGACATTGATCCAATCTTTTGTATCCTTTTTCAGTGAAACATCCAGGTTTTTCAATTTTAGATTATAGGACCAAAACCTCCCATTTATCTATTAAATAGTAGATTTCATTTGAAATAAGAGTGATAGCAAGATATCCTCTTCTTGTTCAATAGTGGACCTCTATAGAGGGACCCAACTCCAGTGTATAAGAGATGTGAAAGAGTTGTGTGTGATGTAAGATAAAGTTAAATTCTTTGAGTATAAATATAACCATGATCCTAGATTAAGAATTTCTCATTGAAATTCCCATCAGCAGTCAGTTTTGATAATGGTTGCAAATTAAGCGCTTGTATATTAAACACTGATCTATTAATTTGTTAAAAACATCGCAAAGAGAAAAATAAGCTTTAATAACAAGTAAAGACAATTTTAAGTTCGTGAGAAATTGCTATTGTGTATTTTTATTTAAGAAAAACACACACAAATTATTTTATTAAACCAAATTGTCGGGGGTTTATTATTTATACATAAAAAAAATATGGATCTTCAGGAAGTTTTTAGAGGCTTGATAAAATCAGTAAAAGAATCTTGAATCAACAGAAATTGCGAGTCATATTTTGCTACAGTCACATAGGCTTGAAGATGCATAGCCCGTTGATTGGTTAACACTCTTATTCTTAATAAATTAATATGAAAAAATAGCCAGACCCCAGATCAATGATTTTCTCCTATTTTGATTATGGAAATTGGATAGAGAACAATTAATAGAACTCGAAATCTTTTCCTTGATTATTTGCTTGGGTATCACGTACCAGATAATCAGTATGCGATAATCTTTTTAGAATCCTTTTTACATCATAAATATTACATAACACTAGAAGCCGGTTTTGTAATTCTTCTTCCTTTGTTAGGCAATCTTGTTTGGTATTTTCTTAGAATTATCAATACAATTTTTAAACATTCGTAGTTATATTTCAAACTTTTATTACGTTCCTCATATACGTGCTATATTTAAAATAACGCATGCACATACACACACAGACTTATTAAAGTGATCTCAAATTAAAAAGAATTGCATTGAAATGTGTATTGCATTGGAGTGTAATTTAAAGAATAGTTTTGCTTTATTTATTTATTTTTTTATCTAATTGGTCTATATTTCTATACCAGAAAGGCTTAAATACTATTCAAGAGAACCTATATATTGAATATATTTTGTGTAGCATAATGAATATAGCTTCATTTTATTTATTTATGTAATCTTTCATTTAATTGGCCATGCTAAAAAGAAAGAAATTAACTTTACAATAATGTTAGATTCATTTAACCCAAATCAAATTGTTTTAGGAGTTAAGAGTTATAATAATTTAACTACACACACACAATAAAGGGAAATTAAAACAATAAATCATGTAACGTTTTAAAAGAATATAAATTACTAGTATATATTCTATCACATGCTAGCCATTTCTCACCCACTTCGCTGGGTATTTCATGATGCTGTATAAATATATTCTGCATAAATATATATGATGTATAAATATATACTAAATATATAAGTCCAAACATTAAGAATTCGATTGCATTAAAAATATACGCTTATCAGTAACTCTTGCCTCTTGATATAAAAAGGAGACAGGTCTTCTAAATAAATTATAATAATATTTGAAATTGAAGTAGAATAATTTTTTGTGCTCTCGTAACCCAATAACCAAGTGGATTTTCGTAAAAACCAATTTTCAGGGGATCTTTGCTACGTAAATTAAACATGCGTGCCAAATTTCAAGTATGCAGGTCTAACAATTCAAAAACAGGAATGCTTTTCTATAACTCCCCAAATTGTTAAGGTTTTCGTTTTCCATAGGGGATTTCATTTCAATCTTTACTCTCTTGAGAGCAGAAACACTTCTCTCATGATTTGTTTAGTGGTGGTACGTTTGCTGTAATTTAATTTTTTCTCTTTTTTTTACCCTCCTGATCTTTGCGCCCTAGGCTCGTGCATAGCGTACCTTAGCGGAAAAGTGGCCCTGAGTGTAGGTGTTATTAACAGTGTATTTGGGATGTCAGTTTCTTCAGCACGATCCCTCTGGAAAGCAGCATATTCACCAGGGGAAATATCTTATTTATGCTATTACACAAACAAGTATTATTCGAATAAAATTTTGAGAGAAAGAACTTAATACTGAGACAGCAGTAATATCCAAATCTAATCTGGAATCAACAGCATCAGATTCTAAGAATAACATCTCAACACTTTCCTGTGGTCCTAGAAAATTTGGATGTTTTGAATTGTTATCTTAATTAGTTCTTGAATTTGAAGTATTTCATCATTTGTGCAGTACCATGTGTGTAACACTTAATATTTGAAATCACACCAAGGAAGTGTAAAAAGTGTTTGGAACAATACTTTTACCATCAATAAGGTCAAAACATACACAGAAATATTTAGTATATAAAATGGATGATAATAATTTTAAATGTTTACTTGATCGATGTTTTAATGCTACTACAAGAAGGTTTTTACTAGGCCTCTTTCCTACAGGAACCCTTGTAAAATCCAAAACGTAGGAATCACCATTTAACCTATCAATCAATAAAAAAGCTGGGAAATTTCATTCATGAAAATCTAATTTAGTTTTACGAAAATCATATTTAACTTTATATAAAGCCAAAGATTATCCTAAAACAGAAAAATCCCCTTCCAGGAAGTTGGGAAGCAAATTTCGCCTTGTTTATATATGCTTTGTTTCCGATAAATATAATACGATTTGAACTATAAAAAACAATGGGGGTTGACTTAGGGTTTCTTCAAAAGGATTACTTCAGCGTTTCTCAAAATTTGGGTGTGAAAACCCCGGGGGGAAAGAGCCTATTTAAAAATCGAAAACAAAATATTATTTACAAAATTATTGATTTACCTGCAGAAAAGGGTTAAAATGTCTAAAAGTGGCCCCCCCTTGAGGTATGGACTTTGAGAAAAGTCGAACATATACAAAATATGGTTTCTTTAATTTTAAAGGCCAACTCTCAGTATTTGATGCAATTTAAAATTAAATGTTTGCACCCCTTCAATAAAGTTCATTGATTACTATTCAGGTTTAAATTTTGGGAATGTAAATATTACGGAAAGTTAATCTGTGCCTGAATTATTTACCTAAGTTTAATATTCAAAATAATGTATGTCCCTTTTCCCAAAGAAGTATAAAATACATCTAAACCATTTCGTTCCGTAAAATGGTGTTGCATTTTCTCGTCTTCTCAAATATTATTGTCTTAACATTTGAAATAGTATGTTTTTTATCAATTTAATTTGATTACATTGTATTAATCTAAACTCTTAACATTAAAATCACTAATTTTAGTACATTGTCTACATATTTTACTATTTCACAAAAATCACTTCAGATTTTTATTTAAATGATCTAATAGCTTAAGGTTAGAGTTAAATATTGAGGTTATATTTGGTGAACTTCTAGATACATACACTGATGGAAAAAATAAAAACGCAACACCAAGAAAAATTACTGTAGTGTAATGAAAACTCAATAACACTTTATAGTTTGGGTAAAATATTCAATTTATTAAAGTTTTAAGTTCACAAGTAAGTGTAAGCGGGAGAAAGATTTTCCACTGTGTATGGCAATTTTAATCGGTAATCACCAAATTTTGAAACAAGTCTGTAAAATTGATTCACTGTGTCTACAGATACCAGATGCCAGTTTGTTGGATGGGGTTCTATTCCCGTTGTTTGGGTTTTAACCCAAAAGAGATGCATGGGTGGTTGTGAATTACGTCTAAAGGGTTTCCCTACGGGCCCATGGAAAAAATCTGTGATTGTTTAAAGTTAACACTTTTTTCCCCTTTTCCTCCCGGGGGAAGGGGGAAGATCCGTTTCCCCCCCCTTGTGTTGTTTATAAAATGAAAAGGTTGATTACGATTTTATAAACCGGTCAGCTATTGGGATAACCCCGGGAAAATGTTCTGCTGGCATAGGAAAAGGATCCCAAAAAAAATTCCCCGTTGAAATCCCAAATTTTCAGACCACGACAGGATGGTTACGATCCTTCTTCTGGTACTTGGCCTTTTTCTAATCAAACGGCATCTCTGGCAGAGGGATAAGCGATGTATATCAGAAAACACTAAAATCTCAACATACCAATGTGCTCATCGTGGGTCTCTACCATTCCTGGCAGTGGTTTATAGTCAGTAGAGTGCATGTTAAAGGGCATTACCGGGCATTTTGGGAATTTTATGCGAAGTTCGTTGTACATTTCACCCTACTATAGCTAATTTTAGCTGAAATCGCCAAGTGATGCTCCACAATACACCAAACAAAGATGTCTTCCCTATCAGTAGTGCTAAGTGGTCAACTCGAGCACAGTTTTCTTGAGGTATTATTTTCCCTTGATCACTGTTACCAACAATGCTTTACAATGGATACAATCTCTCCAAGTGTTTTTTATTTTTTTGTAATATCGTGTAAAGGAAATCCATCTTCTCTCTTAGCTCTACTACTCGATCTCGCTCAAACTCAGAGAGCTGTTGATAATGAGTTTTTAGTCCTTTTAAGTGCAGTTTTGAACACCATGAATTCCCTACGTCAAATCTTAAAGATAAATAAAGCTCGAATTTAAAGAACACCTGATTTGTCTTTTCATTCTGGCTCTAGTATAGACACACTTATGCACCTAACTCGGAGTATGAACAGACACCTTTTAGATGTATAAACACGCCTACAAAATTTTGTTTACTTAGCACAACTCGTTCTTAGAGTTGAGACTGTTTTTTATCAGTGTATTTAAAGAATCTTTCCGTTATATTTTAAAAATACATTTACTTTAAATTAATTTCATTGTTCAAAATTATCATAAAATACTACACGAAATCTGTAAAATTATTAGAAATATATATTCCTTCATGTCTTATAAATATAAATTTAAACACTTTTGTGTATCATTTTAAAAATGAAGTTAAAAAAAACTTCTTTCTTTGAAGTTATAGAATTTAACAAATAATTTTTTTTGTGTGTTATTAATTTTTATCTAGTTTGAAGCTTTTTGAGACAATATTAAACATAATACTTTATCAGTATTAGTGTTTTTTAAAACAATAAGAGAAAATATTCAAGATGCTTTGTGAATCTAATTTTTTTCCATTATTTCTTCAAACTGAATATATTTACTTAAAATTATCTTTTTAATATTTACATCTAATTACGCATAATTGTAATGATTATTGCCATTTACATCAATACATTTTCTTCTTTGAAAATAGATTAATTTTTTTAAAAACATCATTAGGAATTTATTTTACGAACATAATTATTCTTCACTCCGAGGTAATATTTTCTGAGTTTTTAAGCAAATAAGTCACAAATAATAATAAAAATCTTTTTAGGCGACGGATAGTAAACAAATAGAAATTTCTTCTTTATAAATAATTTATGTAAAACTGTAGTTATTGCATTCTTAGCTCTTTTTAAATTTCAAACCATAGAAAGAAAAAAAGTGAACATAAAAATGTAAATTGAATTAAAACAATACCTCGAAGAAAGACAAACATTTTGTCTTTGTTCTATTTTAACTAACTCATTTGAATATTGACCATTTTGACCACTTTTGCCACATTTTGAAATGAAACCACAAAATCTTATATTTCTTGAACGAATAATCAAATTAATTTTCCTTTTAGAATAACATTATAATTTTCCACTTTTATATTACTATAGAAATGTTCCTTTAGAAATTATTTTCATTAGAAGCACTAATTTTCTTAAATTCATCTACGATCTCTAAAACATTTCTTGGGTCTTTCAATTGGGGATAAACTAAATAGAATGAATTCAATACAAGCGCACTACAAAAATAAATAACTTATTTATTAATATTTCATTTTAGAAGATGGATCAAAAGGATTTCTTTTGAAAGAGTGATTTTACTCCTTTTAAAAAATATAGCGCAAAATATTAGGTCAATTATTTTTTTCAAACAGGGAGTAAAGAAAATACTTAACGTAACAGAAAAAATTAAAAAACAAAACACTCATTTTATCAACATGTATATATATGTGCTTAAATTTCCATAAATTTTTAAGACCCTTAAACAGTTTTTTTACTATTTGAAATTTTTGTGTGAAAAGATGTTCTTTGGAAGAAGTTATCAACTTTCGTTATTTAAAAAAAACTGTTGAAATATTTTCCTGTGAAAACTAATCATCTACTTGAAAAAAGTGATTTCTATCATTTCTTCATTTTTATACAAAGTGGTGAAAATAATTATAAAAAAATCTCTGATAATTTGGAAGATTTGCCTTAAACTGATTCATCTCATATTACTCATTTCTTCTGAAGCATATTTTTAATTTATAACTGTTAGAGAAAATGTTCCATAAAATGTGCTTTCTTAAATGTTTTTAAGGAAAAAATAATAAACGTTCTGAAGTAAAATTCCTCAATTTTTAGTCAAATTAAACAGGTATAATTAAAAAAGATTATGTCCTGATGTATTTAATTTCATTAAAACTATTCATACATTTTTTGTTATACTTTTTTTTTATTTTAACCTTAATTTTATTCATATTTTTATAACTTTACTTTTTCCTTTTTTTTTACTGTTATTTTATGTTATTTTCTTTTATAAATCCAAAGGCGGATGCGAATAAAATTGCTTGTGCTTATAATAATTCTAAATGTCTATTAACACATCGTTTGAAAAATATACTTTCATATTATGCGTTTTGTTTCAAAATCTCATCTTAAAATATTAATCGTCTATTGCAGTGTTTCTCAAACTGTGGGGCGCGCCGCCCCGGGAGGGCGCGATAACCCATCAAGGGGGGCGCGAGCATATCGAAAATAAAAGTTTAAAAAAATTAATTTACTGGAATGAAAAAAAAACAAAATACTTTCTGATATATTAAAAAAATACAGATTTACATTGATATGATTTATATATATCATCTGGTGAAAAAAGGTCATCAAAAATAAGATTCTACTTTGAACGCTCATTATCTATCTTTGATCCTATAACCAAATAAAAAAAATATTTTGTTTGCTTTGCTCCTACGATGAGAGATTTTTTCATTACGTTTCTTTTAAGTTAAAATATTACTTTTGCTGGCTTTCGAACTTACTGGTATGGATACCTGCATCCCTTTTTTTAGGGAAGTTGTAAATTATATAATTCTGTTGCGCTTTTTTTTCACAATGTGAAAGAGTTTTTTGATACATGGATAAGCATATTGAGGGACTTTGAAGGATTAATTGGCCAAGATTTATTTTTATGAGTATACTGAAACATATAATGCAAAATCGTTAATTCGGGGAAAACTGTTTATTTGCTACTAATTGCCCTTTGACGGTCCCCCTGATGACAGTTTTAAATGGGACCAAAAATAATTGCATATCTCCTTTTTGGGTGGCAAACTTTTTGTCTTAAAGGCCTTTTTTTTGAGGTTCCCCCCGACCACTTTTTTTTCAAAAATATTTTTTTAAAATCTGACCCCTATAATCAGTGGTTTTAATTGTGATTTTTAATGATTATGGTTTATAAATAAAAAAGACAGAATCAAAAAAAAAATTGGGCATCTTCTCTCTAAGGAAGTGGAAAGCTGACAAAAAAAGGGAAACCTTGCTGAAATAATGCATATTAATCATGTTAGCGAAAGTAAATTTAGAAAGAAAAAATGAAACGAAAAGGAAAATTTTTTTAAAACTACATTAAAAACTTTTCAAAAAAAATAAAGCCAACTGTACCGCAAATGCACTTCACCCTCTCAAAAAGGGGAAACAATGAAAGTTGACAGGATATTTGTCGATCATCGGATATTAAAATTAAAAAGGAACAAAATGTGACGGTTTTGGCCCCAAAAACTTTTTGAATGTTAAAAGTTTTGATTTTTTCCTTTTTTAAAGGGGCCCCCTTTGGAAAATTTAGTTCAGTTTAAATTTTTTCTAAATTTGAAAAGCAAATAAAAATCCGAAATAGGGAAAATATTTTCTCTTGGTTAAATTATTCCTGTTGGATTTTTTTCATGTATTTGAAAATAATTATAAAAAAAAATTGGTTTTTCATCACTCCCCCTGAATTTAAAGTTAGTATAGAGTCACACCTGTCCCCGGGTTTCTGCTTTAAATATTAAAAAATAACAAATTTTTATTTTAAAATTTTATATTCTTTTTTTTTTTACTTTAAAATTTATTCAAATACTTTCGGAGGGTTAAAAATTACAGTTCATTAAAAAACGTTTATAATATGGTATTTATTTCAATAAATTTTTACTTTTTTTATACATTTTAGACTTGGTTTTACTCCCCTTAGTTAAGCTTTATATCAAAAAAATAAAATATTTTTTAAAAAAATAAACCCCCGTGTTAGAGGGGTACTTCGCCAAAAAAGCGTTTAATAATTATCAGTGACTTCCATGGGCTTGCTTGCGGAAAAGTTTTAAAAAGGATTAAATATTGAAATTGAACTCGGTTTTTTTTTTGATATTTACCAGATCTATTTTGTCTTAAAAGTGCAATCCAAAAAATCCGGTTCGAAGGTATCATTTAAAAAATGGTAATAGTATACGAAATCTTTTTTTTTGTGCGAAAATTGCATCCCCCTCTATTCAAATTAAAAGGGGTGATTTATTCAAAATTGCCCTTTAACGTCACTGGATGTGAAACGAATATCTTTTTTTCGGCAGTTGAGACCCCTTTCAAATATTTTAAAATGGACCCCTAACCCATTCGTAACTTGCAATAAATTTTCCCCTCTCTGGTACTTGTTGATGTTTTATTATCGTGAATCCACTTGATTTAAAAATATATCGATTTTTTTTTTAACCCACTGCCGTAAATACTTAATCCCGTAAATTACAATTAACGCATGAATTATGAAATGTACATTCAAGAGTGATTCGGTAGCTAATCGATTCGGCCAAGACGACTAGGTAGAATCACATTTTATGTTTTGTGCAGACGTCTGTTAGGTTGCCTAGACTCACATGAACGTTCGCGGGATGCCAGATGTAATGGATATGAAAAAGGAAAATTTGGCTATTTTTTGCATTTGTACTTTTAGAAATGAATTTAAAGGGAAAATAAATCTTTTTAAATATTATTTCTCAATCTGTTTAAATTTTAAAATTAGAGAAAAAAAAATAAAATAATTAACCATTACAAAAGTATATATATTTTCAAAATATATATTATTTAAAGAGTAACATACATAAAAATTGAATACTTATCTTATTAATACTAAAATTAAGAACAAGTTTAAAAAGTATTAAATTTCCCATGGGCTTGTCTTGCAGAGCAAAGTTTTCAAAATTTTTTAAAAGGCCCTCGGGTTCTTTTTCTATATTTAGCTGATATCTATATTTAGTTTCGGGGAACCACCGCATTTTAATATGTTCCAGTTTAAAATCAGAAAAGGAAAAATAACATAAAAAATTATCCTATTACTTAATTAATTTTTTTTTTTTTTAAATAACATATAAAAATTTTCATGTTATTAATTTGACTGTTTATAATTAAGACGTTATTGTATTTTAGCCTAAAAGGTTTTATTGCATTCGAAATTTTTAAAGTAAAAGGGGGGCCGATAAAATTGTGTTGAAAAGGGGGGCCCCAGTATTGAAATTTTGGGCCTTGGTCTTTGTTCTTATAATGCATTATTGAAAATTTTCCGAAATTATCAGCAGGTAGAAACACTGTTGAAAAACTAATTAATTTTTTTTGAACGTGTAAATATATATCATTATAAATATTTGAGTTTTTTTAGTACTTTTTTTTCGTTATCTTAAATGATTAAAATGTTTGAAAAAAGTATAACTTTAACAAATTTTAATGGAATTTAATTACTTGTGTAAAGAGTATAAAAACACAGATTATGTGCTAAAGCTCCACTTCTTTAATAAAAGAAGTTTTTATATTTAATTTTAGTTATCTTTTAGTTAAAAAATATCTTGTAAAATGTAGCAATTTATGTGAATAAAAAAAATAAACGAACATATGAATAAAAATATTTTTTGAAAACTTCCGTGTGCTTTTATTTTAGTAGTAAAAAATGTTTATGAGATTTTTAAAATTGTGAATGAAAATTTAACTCCTATATTACTCCTTTCGCTTGTTATATATTTTCAAAATATATTTATACATCTCAGATTTTTTTTTTTTGCATAAATGATATACATAAATGATATACAGAGAAATATTTATATTTCCTTTACATAAAATAAAAAAATGCTCATCTTCAGTTCGGAATTTTTAAAATTAAGAACCTTTCTAACACGAAGAAATATTTGAAGTGTCTTATATTCCAGACGGTACTTTGAATAAAAAAAAAATACTTTTCTTTTAAAAAGGGGTATTTTTTGTTTTAAAATTTTTTTTGTCAAGGGGTTGTTTTGTTTTTACTCACCATAGCATAAGTCTAATTTTAAGAAAATGCATGCTTGCATAAGATAAAAGAATCCACATAAAATGAAAAGTAATATCGCATGAATGCTTAACTTGTTATGAAGCATATTCTTACAATAATTTGTAGAAATTAAATTTCTAAGAGGAAGAATAATTCATCAAGGAAAATATTTTGCGTGTTCTTAAAGAGAGGGGCATAATATTTTAATTTTTTATCAGTTTATTTTTGTATTTTATTATGCTTTAGCCTAAATGAAGAGATTTTAGTAAAAGCAAAGCTTTAGAAAAATTAAATCTCGAATGCAATATAATGCTAAATTTAATCTAGAATATTGTTTTACTAGTAGAAAGTTTAAATCTTATGACATTATAGCAAATTCAATATGATCAAATTTGATATTTAAATCGCATTTCACTCTATAAGTTTCAAAAGGTGTTACATTTCTATGCATTTTATTTCTTCTTTTTTATTCACGTAGTATTTCTTATAATATTATATTCAAGTGAATTTATAAATTACTATATGTACATGAAAATATGTAAATATATCTTCAAACACACTTGGATTCAAAACTGTATAAGTTGGCTTGTAAAAACCCTTTATGTTGTGTACAAAATAATTCACTCAGGGATAAAATACTGATTTTTTTATTAAAAAATTATTACTAAAATAAAAAATGAGATGACTTATTTATCAAAGAAAACATCAAGTAACTGATGAAGCATTTTTTTTCTGTCTAAATAGCTGGTTAATGTTGAAACTATTAGATAACTAAATCTAGGTGCATTTGATAGCAATGCAGACTGTCATTAAAATACAGTATAACCTGTTTTGGGGCGGTAGATAGAGAGCGCATAAAAAACCGCATAAAAAATATTCATAAACACTTACATCATACTAACAACTTTGTCAACATGCTAAAGAATTTTTTTATGCGATGGAGAGGGACCGCATAAAAAAAATCGCACTTGAAAAATGTATCAGTTATTTACGAAATTTGTTTGAAAGTACAGGTTAGCAGGGAGTAAAACTTTCGCGACTCAGAAAGGAGGCCACAGCATCCCGAGAAAATATTAGGGCAACAGACATTTCAGATGATGCTCTCCATGTTTCTGAAATAAAAAAAGTTGAAAAAATAGCATCTAGTATGGCAGAGAATACTGTTCTTCAAATTCAACGCAGTTGTCAAACATTTCCGGTAAACGTTACTTCTCAAAAACCCCGATAACCAGAAATCACAAGGCTTGAGATCGGGTGATCGTGAAGTCCAACTTATTTGGAAAGCTCGGCTGTTCACATGTTCGTCTGTCAATGCCTGTCTTAACAATTATTGAATCTAGCTTGCGTTGTGAAGTGGGACTCCATCGTGCATGAATATGGTTTCTTGTTGGCAGAATCGTTGCTGGAGAGTAGGAATTTTGTAGGTCTGTAACATCTCACGATACTGTTCCCCATTAACAGAACAGGTGGTAAATCATTGAGGAATCGCTCATTGAAAAAAAAATAGGCCCCGAGAATGAATGAAGCAATGAACCTGCACAATACGGTCACTTTCGTATCATGCAAAGCTTTGACATGTATCGTGTGGGGGTTTCTGTCTTCGAGAAGCGACAATTATGGCTATTTACTTGTCTATTAAGATGGAAGTGGGTTTCGTCCGTTCCCAGTTAGTCCCGTGGCAATGAATCATAGACCGTCATTGTTGCGAGAAATTCTAGCGCGAAGGTTTTGCGAGTGTCTGGTTCGTTCGGTTTTAATTTCTGAACCACTTGAATCTTATACAGGGGTAGAAATTCAAAATTTTACGCATAATATGTCGGGAAGTGGAATGGGGCATATTAAAAGTAGGTGAAATTGTTGGTACGCCGACAGTTCCGTTTTGCTTGCTTCCCCGACTGCTGTAGCAATATCCTCTACGACGGCGGTATTGATTCTTTTTCGTCCTCTCCTAGGAAGAACGCCTAGCTGTCCTGTTTTCTGAATTTCACCATCAAGCCTTTAAGAGCATGCTCCGACATCAGTCCACGTCGATGTTTCTTGAGACGGCAGAACTATCTGACCGCTGCATTCTCACTCTTGTGGTACTATAGCTTCATAAAAAGTGCACTCTCAGGCAACTCGGCATTCTGCAACACTTACCTGATTGTGGCAAGAACAACATCTTCCTTTTTTTTTGTGCATGATATTAACATATTTTTCTGGAATGTGCTGAAACACAATGCCACCTATTGCCAATTTTTTAAACTATTTTTTTAATCTAAATTCAGAAACCTTGAGCGCATCCTTTGAAGTTTCTGTTGTCCAAAGATTTTTTTTTCGGACCAGTAGAACGGCCTCCAGGGCCCTCTGAGTAGCGGAAGTTTAATTTCACCCACCCTGTACTTCCAAACAAAACAAATAATTAAATTCCACGTGAAAACTTTTTTAAAACATTTAATTTCTCATTGTATACATGGAGAAATCTTCAAATTTTGCACATACATTATTCATTGTTACTTATCATAACCAAAAGTACACATCTTTCTGTGATGAATTAGATCAAAATCATTTTCGTCACTTGAGGATATAATTTCAGTTGATTCATTTTTCGCAACCATAAAGTCCGTGTTAAGTTTTTGTGACGGCGATCGGTTGGTCAGTTGCTTGTGAACGTCAGGATGGCCAGATGTGCATGATCAGATCTCTTTTTGGAATTTCAAATTCCTTTCGGAATTGGTATCTATTTCAAGAAAATGCTTTTCCTATTTTTTGGAAAGCTGAATCCCTGCATATATTTTATCCACTCTCAAAGAATCCGGTTCTTCCTGTCAGTCTTCATAATGTATCAAATAATTGATAATGTCACTGTCATTGTGTGTGAAAGTTTCGTCTACAATCAAGTGCGCGCTGCTAGAGCTTTGAGAGAAAGCAATGGATGTGCTTTGTCTAGAGACTGTTAATAACTAATGAATAAAACGTTTTGAAGCGGATATGCGATATTTGCATTTATTGAAAACATTACAGTGGTACCAAAGCCATTTAAATTCATATACCGCATGAAAAAAAAAGATTGCGCAAAAAAAAAAATCGTACTAAAGTAAAATCGCGCAAAACAAATCGCATGAGAAAGGACCGCACAAAATCAGGTTCTATTGTATATTGGTATGTATACTCTGTCAAGGTTTGCTTTAGTTTCTTTATTAACGTTGCACTTCGAAGCTTCACGAGGGCTGTTGATGAAAGATCTCGGAATTTTGAGTTTCGGTGAAATGGTATAATGACGCTTGAGCTCACACCTTATTCTAAAATCTTCCATACTGAGGGCATTGAGCCTTGAGTGATTTGAAGTGTAATAGTCCTTCTCTGCATGGTTGGTCCTTAGCGAAAGGAGACTCAAATTCAAGACTCGACAAGGCCAAGTGGTCAAGAGAATTGGACTACTGTGGCCTCTTTATATGCTCGTAGAAAAAAATGTAAATATAAAATCACAAATAAAAATACAGTTGCTAGTAAAGAATAAGTTCAATAAAAGAAATGCAGTTCAAGTAAATAGAATATATTTCGAAATGTTAAAGAAGCATCATTAATAAGATGTCAAGTTAAAATAAATGTAAGCATTGTTTTAGATAGCCAGTTTTGCTGTTAGCATAACAAAAAATGAAATTTATTAGGTTTCTCGAATATTAAATTAACTGATAATTTTAATGCTGCATTTTAATTTCCATATCTATCAGCTCATATAAAAGTGAACAATTGTTGCGATTCTTTTAAATAATAAAAATAATATGGTTTTCAGAATTTCTTTCATAGTATTCAAAAGTCATAGCTTCGTTAAAATATAAAATAATTATATTTAATTTCTGGTCCATTTCTCCCACGGAAAAAATAAACACGACGCAATTAAATGATATTTATATAATGCTAATAGATATATATATCTACTTGAAATGATTTAAAATAATTTATTTTTATTTATAAATGCTTGTAAAAATGGATTGTTTCATGTAATGTGGGTATATATCCATAATATTTCTTTAAAAAGTTGTCTGTATTACTTTTGTATAGACTTTTTGAGTGAAACAGCTAAACTCCAGCTTTCTTTTGTTCAGTAAAATACTGTTAAGTATTATAGGTCTGCAATAAATTAAAAAATAAAGAGAGAGATACTTTTGCTGAATTATATATTTTAAATTGTGCCGAATTATCCCCTCTCACGTTTTTTTTTTGATAAATAGAAGAGGTTTACAAAAAGAAAAAGAAAATAACTATATATATAAAGTAATTAAAAATTATTTATTATCTAATTACAATGTGAACAACGTATATCATTCCTTTTAATTAATTTTTTGAGATATATACTCACAAAATTTAATGTTTGCTTCTTTTGTTTGTGTGAATTTTTCTTCTTTTTTGGTGTTTCTCTGAACTCTGTTTCGCTTTCCAAGTTTGTTTTTTTCTTCTTGCATGAGTATTTAAAAATAGTCAAAGCTATCATATTGACATCCCATCATCTTTTGAAGCGTCTCTCGATATCATCAGCATCCCAGTGTAATCTTTCACTTCACTCTTCACCGTAGGCTCCCAAGTTTTCAGGAAATCATTCAGTAAAGCAGTGTTGGAAAGAACATTTATACTCATTCTGCGTCTCTGAGCTTTAGACACAACCAACATGCATTGCCCACTGAGCTTGTAGTCAGGGTCTTTAGTATTTTCCAAAAGCTTGTACACTATTTTTTTTAAAAAAAAGTCCCATTCTCTTTTTCTTTTTTCCTCGTTGTTTCCAAAAAACAGGTGATGAGATAAATGTTTTTGTATGTCGCGCGGGAAAAGAGAGTAAAAATCCTTCTTATTTTAGTAAATACACAAATATCTGGAACATCCCACATTTTTTGGGAGCGATTACCAATTGGTTTTGTAAACCCTAATTTATTATGAAAGATTGACAATAAAACCTTTCTGGTGGGGAACAAAGATCGTGTTGAATACATTTATTTCCCCACAGATTAAAATGTAGTGATTTGGCCAGTCAGTGTTCATCCATTGTAACGCTCTTCCTACTACTGTATCACAATCATAAACATTAGAGACAGTTCATATAAACTGCCAGTGGCTCAACAACGTAGTTAGTATTTTGAAATCTTAACTAACCATGCATTGGCACTCTTGATATATTTTTTTCAAGAATCAAACCTACATTATTTTGGATTTTGATGTGTAGCATCTTTCCTATCGGTTGCTGGATATTTGTTGGGAGTGATTTCGTGAAAAACGTCGGATGTGTGTAATAGGATGTGACGAAAGCGCGCGCTACATGATCTGATCAATGAGAGTGCGTGGCTGTGTCTTTTCGCTACCATCGCATGGGGGAGCAACTCTAGTAGCCATCAAGCTCTCGAACCCTTCACTCTAAATCCGTTAGTTATGATATTGGAGGACATACGTGCGGAAGAATGCTTATTTGAAAATGGACAAAAAGTGATTTCGGTAATCGTATACATTTCTTCGAATCAAACGGTTAAAGATTTCCTGCATTTTATACATTTGCCATATAACGAAGGTGGTTCTTCTCTTTAAAAAAATATCACTCGCTTCCCCTGATTTTGAGTGGTGATTTTAACTTTAACTTCAGTTTGCCAAAAGCTGAGCCGCTCATAGCTTTTATGAATGATGAACTCAAGCTTGAAATAAACACAAATTAGAATGTTTCGACTGCTAACAGTGGTACTATTATTGATGCTGTTTTTCAACGGTTTTTAAATACTTTGAAATCACAAGTATATGTGTCATATTTTAGCTATCATAAGTTTATTGTCTCCGCTCTTCCCCAAACTGAACGAGAATAATTATTTTTGTTAAAATATTGCACACACACACACACACATACACACACACACACACACACACACACACACACACACACACACACACACACACACACACACACACACACACACACACACACACACACACACACACACACACACACACACACACACACACACACACACACACACACACACACACACACACACACACACACACACACACACACACACACACACACACACACACACACACACACACACACACACACACACACACACACACACACACACACACACACTACTCCTTTGTTAATTAAATACAATTTTCATTAAAGATATAATTATTCGGTAGAAAATTGTTTCCAACCGTACCGAGTTTCATATTTTTTCAGGAAAAAAGTTAATATTGCGTATTTACCACGATAACATGTCAGATGCTACACATCATATGCGACTACTGTAAGACTCGTTTCTTTTTTTTTCAATATCCACCGAGTGTCTTGTAGAAAGATGCATTCTCATTATGTAACAACACAGTTTTGAGGCAGTTTTGGATGAGTTAATATGATTGGGTGACACTCAGATGAATCATTTTTTATTTCAAAACATTTCATACGAAGTAAAACATCAACCAGCAAATTTAGATTTTCTCAATTGGAAAAACTGATTAAATGTTTAGTATACAAGCTTAAATTCCTCGTAAATGTTGTCCCAGGAGAGATGAGGCAGTTTTTTAATTTTTAACTTCAATCCTAAAAATTCGGCAGCATCTTTGAAAAAGCCTACATCTTTTAACTTTGATTTCTGAGCTAATTTTTGAGGAAAAGTAAACTCTGATCCACAGATAGTGATCTAGATCTTATCTAGATAAACAATCTGGTCTAGATTCATCCTGAGGAGAAAATATGTCTCCATCGTCCAAATAACTAAACTGGAAGGTATGTTTTAGGACCCTGTATTTTGTCTTGATCTTCGTTTTAATTTAAAAGGAAAAATAAGCTTTCTTCCCAAAATGCAAATCTATCTTTGTTCATCATTTATTTAGTATTCTACAAAAAAATGAAACAAAAAAAAATGCCTGGAGAAATAAAACAACTCTTTGGAACCTTGATTCAGAAACAAAAACCAAAGTTGAGTGACATTTTGAATACGAGAATACGAGACGGCAAGAGCTAATTTCCATTGGCAAAATGTTATGCACACGAAAAAGCTGATGCAGCACCGGGCCATACAGTTAGTGTATTTCTCAAGGAGATGGTATGACTTTTTAGTTTGTTTCTTTATAGATATATATCAATTTCTATAATGTAATTTTGACGCCCAGTTTACTCCCCAGAAGGAGGCACCTGAACTCTAATGACGCAAAATTGTACTAAGAATTTAATATTGTCAAATAGGCAGTCATGGTATCTTTAATATGCCGTGAAATAGTATGGCACGGTGGCTTGTGATTTTTAGCATCTTGAAAATCCACCGACTTGGCTCGAAACTGAACTCGCAAAATTTAGGCGTACAGGGTCAGCGTCTAGCCAACTTTGTAGTCCGGACGACTTAATATAAAATATAATTATACTATTTCTTCCATTTTTTATTGTTAAAATACATTTCATAATACGAACGATTTTGGGATAAGAATATAGATAAGCAAAACTATTAGTTTATTATTAGTATTATCATTGTATATATATAATATAATAAAATAAAATAAAATAAGAGACAAAATTGCACTTCCTAAAAGGCTAAGAAAGAATGAAACTGGATTTTAAGAAACATATCAATAAAATAAGTAGTTCGAAAGAAAACGATACTAAAATTGGATAAAAACAGACAATACAAGAAACAGAAAGGTATGGAGCTATTAAAACTGAAAATACCGAAAGAGTCTTTAGACTAAAATGGAGACCTATTACGATTTTTAAAGCTGTCGCTGAAATATACCAGTCAATTAGGATTTAGCATTGCTTTATGGATCCACCTTCCCCGCACAGCAGAAATTTTTGACCTTTTCGAAAAAAAAGAGTACCATATTGAAAATTAGGCCTAAATCTGTTTCCACGTGGATGGAACACAAGAAGCAAAATAAAATAAATGCATGAATAGTGAGAATAGATTGGTTTCTCATATACAGATGAATATTAATGTAAAAATTTACATGTTAATATACTAACCATTAAGATGTTTAATGACGAAGCATCTTAGTCAGAACTCACACGCTAAATGACGTGTTAAAGTTAAAGCATAGAAACAAACCAGAGGCATCATTTAGTTAGTTTTTCTTTTGTTATTATACTAATCATACGTCAATTTTTAATAATAATAAGTTAAAGTGAAAAAAACTAAAAAAAAGTTAAAATAACATAGAAATCTATTTAAAAATGAATTTAATTTAATAGTTGTAATCCATGCAATTTTTACAAAATTTATTTAAATTATCATGTTTTAATTCATTATCAGTAACTAAATCATTGTTTCTTTTTATAAAATTTAAGATAATATTTCTAAATATAGATATGTGTAGATTACTTCAGCAGAATGTCATTTTTATGATGTTAAAATCAAAAGGTGCTCTTTTATGAAAAATATTACTGATTGGCAAATTATTCTTAACGTTTAATTGAAGGTACCAAAAGTTTGCTGACTCATTCCTGTAATTAGTTTTTAATGATTTCGAATTCAAATATGAGGTATATACATATATATACATATACATAGCAAACATGGATAATTTTTTCAAGAAAAATGTTTTTTATTCAGATAACCATCGAACACATCTTAACAAGGAAGCAAAACTACGTCAACTATTGCGATTTTTAATTGGATTCTACATTTATTTCCAAAAATGCTAAATAATAATATATATATATCTTTTTAGGTTTCGATTGGAGAGTAAAAAAAGCAGGTAAGTACGGATAAAACCCATAGGAATAATTTAACTAGGATTGGAATATGACGTTGGGACTATTTTTTTCTCATAAAGTATTAGCCGTTTAATTTAACTCTCGAATATAAATTAATTATCCTTACACCCACAACACAGTAACTTAATTATCTTTACACACACATACATATATTCATATATATATATGAAGTATTTATGATAAAATTTCACTATACTCTAGGTAGTTTCTCATTTAAAAAATTGGAACTTACTTTGATGATATGTCAGTGAGTGCTTGGGAAAATATGTCACAAAAGAAAGAGGGAAATAAATAACATAGAAGAAAAGCTCTTAATCCAAATTAACTTATCTGACTAGGATTACTTCCTGCTGGTTGTTCATCTAAGTCAGAATGTGTACTAAATAAATTAGTTTGGCAAATACCCTGCTTTGACAAATAGAGATGTGTTTTGGACCAAGTCATTTGATGAAAGTCAGCTGTAATTATCTTCATTTATATAATTTTTTTTCCTTTGAGTGCAAAGTAGAAGTATTGTGCATTAAAGTGATTTCTCATTCGCTTAAATTTGTATCACAAATTTGGTAATGCAAGTATGGCAAGAGAAATGTATTATAACAAAAAAAAAACATATTTGAAAATATTTGTGTAATTAATGTATTTTATACAGAAAAAGTAATTTTCCAATTAGAAAATCCCGATAATATCTTGAAGTAATTAAAAATAAAATTCTTTCTCGTACAAAAATAAATGTATTGGGACACAGCACACAAGCATTCGCTCTGAGCGATTAGTTTAAAAAAACTAATAAACACGCTTGTAGTTTAATCAAATTCAGTGAAAATTCTAATATAAGAATAAAACGATTAACGAGAAAATTAATGTCATTGTGGTAAAAGCGTGGAGTGTGCTTTGTACTACATTTTTACACTAACTCAGCATTTCGGAATAGAGCTAGTAAGAAATTATAACATTTAATATAGAGCATCCCGCGCTTTTACCACAATGACATTAATTTTCTCGTTAATCATTTTATTCTTACATTAAGAATTTTTTTTTTTTTTAGTTCGATTAAACATAAAAACGCGTTTATTAGTTTTTAAACTGTAATTTATTTTTCATTTTTTTTAGTTCGATCTACAATTAAAGTATGCATTTCATGTTACTAATGTCACCTGATCGGCAAAAGCCAGATCACGGCCCACAAAATTCATCATGACAAAGGGCTAAGTGACGCCTGTCGTTAACCGTAGCTTTGAGCACCATACAGTGACAGAACCATTTAGCTCGGTTTCACCCCAATTTTGAGAGAGAACAACCTAGGGTGGTAAGGGGCATCCACCTCTCTTCCCCTTCCAACAAACTCACGAGAGGACTGGCCTCTCGGCGGCTATTTAAAGTACTCCCATGTGCCGCGAAAGCACTATATATTTACAAACATCCATTTCTTCTCCGGGACTTGAACTAAGGCCCAACAGCACAGCAGCCAGCGCCGCTAACCACTATACCGGATGGACAACACAATGCGGCTTTAATATTACAAAGTGTACATATTACCGATATATGTATTATATTTTGTATATAAATAGCTCATGGAAGTCACTAGTAATTACTAAATTTGCTTTTAATTTATAGTATTGATAAATCAATTACTAAATACTTTTTGCCGCATTGATACATTCATAAGTATCTTATATCAGTGTGAATAGTATTTTATTTTTTATCATGTCAGAATGTACTTTTGTTTTGCTTCCTTTCGGTATATTAACAGTTATTTTAAATGTCTTATTTTGGACTTTTCTATATGCTCGCCAGCCCCCTCCCTCCCGTTTCAGAAACGCCGGATTAGGTCATAATTTTTTTTTCACATGCATGAGTCTTTTACTTTTTACTTCCAGTTCAGGAAAACTAGACAATACTGTTTATATATGGCAAGAAATTGCTGTACAAACGTTTTCGCTTTTATAGGGTTGTAAATCTTTTAGTCGCCAAATCTAGGAATGCAACATGGAATTAGTCACCAAATCTGAACGATATAAATGAATTAGTCACGAATTCTCGAAATCCTTAGATTCCGTATTTTGAAGGTTCTGATCAGGACAATGAAACAAAAGTATGAAAATATTGTATTGTCATTGGTCTTTGACATGTGCGCAAAATTTCGAATTAATCCGACCTTTTAAAGAGGGTAAAAATCGAGTTCAGATTCCATTACATACAAGTGAAACTTATAAAAACGTGTTAAAAATTATACTATTGCGCATGATATATTTACCTCAATAGTATTTACTGCAGTACTAGCACTATTATTGTACTTACTGTAATTTTCAAATATTCTTCTACTACGTATTTGTGATATTAATAAAAATTCACTAAATTTTGAAACATTTATAGTTTTACAAAATTGGCGGAACTGAAACTTTATTGTTATTAAAAATCAATCTGTCTTTTTTTGTTATATTTTTCAAAGTAACGGGTTTTTTTTCTTTTTTTTTGATAAATACTTGGCAGGATTCAAAAGTTCCCGGGCTGAGCAAATAATTTGAAAAATATTTGCAGTAGAGTAACTGTTATAACTTTTCTGTGTTACTGCATCCTACCCTTTTCTAAAAGTGGTTTGTCCCATATCACGGGGTCGGGTGGCCGTGGTAGCCGAGTGGTCAATGTATTGGATCGTTGCTGGCATGTCACGAGTTCGAGCCCAGTACCACTGAAAACCCGCCGTGTAGGGGAGCGATGCACGTTAAATCTGCCGAGAGCTCAAATATCCTCCCGTTGGTGTGTTAGTTAGGAGAGAGGGGTTCAAGTGTCGTCCTCGTCACTTGACCACGGTTCAAAATTACGAGGTCCGTCACCAAAAGCCCTCGTGTAGCTGAACAGTGCGACGTTAATATTCACTCACTCACTCAACACGGGTCGGTGGTTTGCCACGGTGTCATATTTTGTGGGCGGAGGCATTTAGCAACCGATGATTGATATAAATGCGTTTGTTGAGCATAGAATGAATATGAAATTTTGTGTTCGCTTTGAAAGAGTACATAGACCTGCTTACATAATATTAGGCATTTGCACACGGAAGTGATACATTATCATGAACGCAAACTTTTGAATGGCATTGACGTTTCAGAGAAGGCAGGAAAAGTGACGAAAACCACGAAGACTCTGTATGTCTGCAGACTTTTCACACCTCTTAAAATATTGAAAATGTTTATGCATAGGTACGTAAGAACGTGCTTCAAACAATAGAGCAAATGTCTGAATAAGTTGAGATATCTGAGACCACATGTCACAGTGGATTCTGATTAAGAATCATAACATGCAAAGGATGTGTCAAGGCTGTAAAGAGAAGGTCGTGCTACAGGTGTTCTTTCATATCCAGGGCACTGGGCATATAGAATTTATCCTTGAAGGACACATTGTGAACAAATAATTTTGTGCAGATATTCTGCTTTGTTTGCGTAAATGGATCCGAACGAAGAGATGAAAACTGCGAACCGAGCTGAGATGGATGTTTTTGCACGAAAACATACTCCTGCACACCGACTTCATCTCTGACTTTCTTGCAAAACGAAAACAACCTCCTTACTCTCCTGGTCTCACCCCCTTACAATAACAGCCAATTTATTGTACTGACACGTCACTTACAGGGTCGATGATTTCAATTTGCAGATGAAGCAAAAATTGTATCGCAAGATGAATTAGAGGACATGGTTGAAAAGGAATTTCAGAAATGTTTCAATGACCTTTAAAAGCAATGGTACAAGTATGTTGTTGCCCGAGGGTCTTATTTCAAAGGAGGATGTTTGTTAACACTAGATTGCCCAAAGGAAGTCATTTTGACTGCTTTTCAATTTCAATTAGAAAAAAAATACATATATAATAAAAAATTCCTTAGAACTTTTTAAAAT
Source organism: Trichonephila inaurata madagascariensis (assembly GCA_019973955.1). Lineage (NCBI taxonomy): Eukaryota > Metazoa > Arthropoda > Arachnida > Araneae > Nephilidae > Trichonephila > Trichonephila inaurata. The sequence goes on along the minus strand of BMAV01020389.1, from coordinate 55,671 downwards.
ATATTTTTTTCCAAGCGAGGAAATTTTTTTTATTGTTAATATTTACTAATAACTTGTTATATGTGACTGTAAATAATATAAAAAATATTAAAAATTAATACTAAACAAATTTCTTTACACATTAATCATTCTTTCAAAATATATTCATTTTGACTGCTTTGAGCTATATAGGTGTATACTAAGTTTTAGTCTTTCTAGTGTTAAAAACTTAATTATTAATACTTTTTAAGTTATAGACTTAATACGGCAAAACTTTTGAATCCTATCTCGCATGTAAAAAAATAATAAATTTGCTATAAATTTTTCTCATAAGTAGAAATGCACAGTATGCTTTCCTATAATAAATATCTTTTCTTTATTTAAAACTCGTGCATTAAGAATGTTTTAAGTATCTTTTAATGGTATAGAAAATATGTGAAAGTTTCATGAAAAGAAACATTACTTAAAATATCATCCATAATTATTTCTATTTTATTGAGGCTAAACAAGATATATTAATATACAGAGCATTAAAGTATCTTCAAAATTAATCTTTTTATAAATTTTTCTACTTATAACTTCCATTTCTTTTAGCTTTCGTGTTCTACGAGATTTTGTTATTTTTTTTACTTAATTGTACTTATATCATTATTTTAAAATCCACTATTGATATTTTTTTAATGTTCTTTACTTATAAGGGGAGGGCACGACTAAGAAAATTCATTTGGGGTCGAGACTTGGGGTAATAGTAGTATTCCTTTAATATGTTCAACCTTCAATGTAATTGCGCCGAATGGCCAATCAATCCGGAGAAAATATCCTTCGAAATTCGTGCATAGCATTTATACAATTAAGTTTTTATTACCTCCCGTACCGCAATGGTGCAGTAGGTAAGATGCCTGCATTCTAATCGGATGAATAGGGTTCGAATCATGCAATCAACTATTTTTTTTCAATTCATTTAATTAATTTTTAAAATTAAATAAATTTATTTATGAAAGGTTCATTAAATATTAAATGATAATTTATGTAATTATTTTGTATTTTATAAAGTAAAAGTATTACTGTAATTATATAAATATGTACATCATATTTTATAAATATATTTTTACATTAAAAAATAATATTTATAATAAAATGTGTAATAAATATTAAATGATATTTTATATGAAAATTAGTTACAAATAGTTTTATAATGTGAAATGCAAAATACTATAAATAAAATATTAAATATAATGTGAAATAACTTATAAAACATGTTATTATTATTATTAAATTAATTACTTTATAATTAATATAATAAAACAATATAATTTTTTATATATTTCATTAATTTAACTATTTTATAATTATATAAAATATTTATTAAGTTTTTTTAAAATAAATTTAATTAAAAGAAATATATTTAAATAATTTTAATGATAAATTAATAATCAATTAATTAATTTTAATTATTAAATAATTAATTTTAGTTAATAATTAATTATTTTAATCATTAATTTTAAATAATTTTAATAACAAATAATCTAAATAATAAATTTTTTAAATTATTTTTTTACTTTATAAAATAAAAAATAATTACATAAAATATCAGTTAATATTAATAAAATTTTCATAAATAAATTTATTTAATTTAAAAAAAAATAATTAAATGAATTGAAAAAAAAAGTTGATCCTGTGATTCGCTCCCTATCCACCCGATTAGAAAGCAGGCGTCTTACCAACTGCGCCTTTGCGTCACGGGAGATAATTAAAACTTAATTGTATAAAAGCTAAGCATGTGAATTTCGAAGGCTATTTTCTCCGAATTGACTGGCCATTTGGGGGAATTACATTGAGGGTTGAACACCCTAAAGGAGTACTACTATTAAACTATGTCTTGACACCAAATGAATTTCCTTAGTCGTGCTTTCCTCTTGTTAGTTCATTACACAATACTGGATGTTAAGATCCTATTGGTAAATCGTGTTAAGGTTACATATAAAATAACTTTTTCACATTTCAATCTTTGTAAAACATGTAAATTTAATTGTATTCGTTGTATTTTGTTGGATATTTGTACTACAGTATTTTCTGACATAATTTCTGAGTTGAAAATTCGTGAATGTTAATAATAATCTCATTAGAGGTTTGAAAATTATACTTATAACGACAAATTTTAAAATTTAATTGGTGCATATCATATATTAAAAGGTTTTACAAGAATACAGTTTTCAATAAGTTTGAAATTGATCTTTGTTTACCATCACATACACACACTCACACTGTAAGATAATAACACTCATTCTTAGGACTGATTGTAAGGTATATATGTTATTATGAATGCCCGACATCTGGAGAATGTTGACACTCACCAAAAATTATTCTAAAGATCGTACAATACGTCCCAAGTATTATTTTGCCCAATAAAAGGAATTTTTTGAACCCTGGTTAGTAAACATACGATTGATTTTAAGTAATTTAATTAACGATTACATATGTTTCCTATTTTTTGAAAAAGTTTTCGGAAACATATAAGCAATATTGCACAGTGCGTTATAATCATCATTAATAATCAGAGCAATAATAATGACTGTACATAAGAGTAGTATACATAAAATTAATAATGTTATATATATATACAGATATAGAGAGAGATAGAGATAAATGTACATGTTACTGTGAATGTGTCTAAAATTGTAAGAACTCGACACTCACTGGTGAATGTCAACATATACCAAATTCCTCGATGAAATACTGAATATTTTGTTATATCCTTATATATTCGGACTATCACTGGTGTATGTCTACAATCATCAAAACGGTAACGGTTATACATTTACGTGGAACCTTAGAGATAGCTCTATTATCCACTCATAAAAAATTGAACAGAGAACAATTTGTTGAAGTTACATATAAAAATAAAAAGCAGTCCACATTAAACGCAGCGCACAATCGCTGGTGGAGGGTGGGTGGAAACCACTCTCCCAGTTGATTTAGTTTCGCTTCGCTTTCATAGGAAAACGAAGAGAAAATGACGTCGCATCTCCATGACAGCAAAGCCCATCTTTCAACCGTCTGCCGCATCTTTTACGGAACGAGGAGAGAAGGGATATATTTCTTTAATAACAAGGATTAAGAGAAAAATATTTTTAAGTCTGTTACACGTTACCTCTAAGATAACTGTGTGCGGTTATTGAAAGGAAGAAGAAAGTAAGAAAAGGTAGAGGAGTTTGAAATAAGATCATGAGGGGTGAAGTTGTCCCAATAAACGCGATCAAAAACTTGCATGGCGCGGGGGAGGGGAATAATTAAAGTGAGTGAAGTCTTGCAAAAGAAGACAACTAGTGTAACAATAAAGCTCATAATTTTTTAATTCGTATCAAGACATTCTCATCATTTTCAGAGCTGGGAAGTGTTGATACGAGTGATTAAGAACTGCCTTCAGTCTCTTAGAAGAGCTAGGAACATAATTGTCGTAAGCCGGGATCGATAGATTCATATTTGAAATCTGTGGTAACCGGTTGAAGAAATTTTCTGATTGTTTTTTGATGAAATCAAGAAGCGGCGGAACATTAAGATCTTTATGCAAGACTTCATTCCTGACAAACCAAGGTGCGTTTGCTGCTCTACGCAATTGGAATGTTTTGAAAAGTGTGCAATCTTTTTCAGGTGATAACCGCCGCCCCTGCCCAGATGGGAGAAGGCACAACATGATGGGGCGAAGAATGACTTTGTATACGGTAACCTTAGCTCTTAATGCGAGCTTGTGTGTTTCTGGGAGAAATCAAGCGATTTAGAGTAAGTTTCTCATTCCAGCCGCCTTTTTGGTGGGTGGAGCGGATGTGTTTAGCAAAGTTTCTTAATTTAGTGTCAAGTATTAAACCTAGGTACTTATATTCAGTAACCCAGGGGACAGGCTGATTAAAAATGTTGACATGCGGGAGGTTTCCGAAGCTCCGCTGTTTCGTAAAGAGGAGGCATGCGCTTTTAGATTCATTAACCTTTATTTTACACTCGTTAAACTGTGCTCGGAGTCGAATGACATAATTTTGAAGCCGCTCAATGATATTGCGATTATAAATGTTTTGGGTAAATGGCAGTGTCGTCCACGCGCCATCGCTATGGGACTTCGGCAGCCTTGGGAATGCCGTTGATGTAGAGATTATGGAGCTTGGGCCCTAATAAAGATCCTTGTGGTACCCCACTGAGAATTGGACGGGGGTGGAGAGACAGTTTTAACCTACCCTAAATCACGGGAGTTTAGGTGGGAGTGTATAATTTTGATGAGTTGTCCGAAAACCCAAGTCGTATCATCTTGGATATCAAGCCATCTTGCCAAATTTTGTCAAAGGCTTTTGGCTATGTCCACAAAAAAGCATACCCGTGGCCTGTTTATTTTTGAAATCCGTGATGAATCAGCTCAGTAATCCTTAGTAACTGGGTTACTGTGGAGCAATGTGTAAATAGCCATGCTGTCTAGAATAATAATATTCCTGGCTATGCAGTGCTGGATTCAAGCGATTCAAAAAGAACAAATTCGTACGCTTTGCTCAAGCTACTGAGTAGCGAGATTGTATGGTAATTTTGAGGTTGAATATCATCAGAATTGGGTTTTAGTATGGGGACCACCACGGCAGTCTTCCAATTCTTAAGGAAATGACAGTTCTCCATTAATAGATTGAACAGCATGACAATAAAAAGATCGAATTTGAGGGGGAGATTTTTAAGGATGCGATTTCTAATTAAATCCAATCGAGGAGATTTATTGATCTTAAGCTTTTTAATACTCGTATATTCCTGTACTTCCCCTGGCGTTGTTTTTTCCAGATCTAGACAGGTAGGAGCGTGAAGGAATCTTTTAATTTTCCTTTGTGTATGAGCTGTAAGACGTTCGTTTTCAGCTTCAGTGTTGGGTTCGAACTGCTTTTGAAGATTGTCGGCAATCACTTCCGCCTTCTCCAGAGGTTTATTTGCTACACTGCCAAGTGCGCCCTTTTAGAGGGAATGCTCTTTGAGGCGGTTTTTGAATAGGAGGTTTTCCTCCAAAGAGGCCTGTCTCCGGCGTAAGTGCCGCTATGTGAGATTTCCTACGAGATTAGGAAAAGTGTCTAATGTCTTTCGTAACCTCACGACTGAGTGTTCGGAATTGCCAAAATTTCTGAACACGATTTCTGTGGCAAATTTTAGCTTTAATTTCGAAGGGAGTTTTAATGGGGTTGCTTTAAATTTTACTGAAGCTTCTATAAGAGCTTCAGAGAAATTTTCCAAGCCTTCTAATTGCAATTTCGAGGTCGTCATTGCTGGAGGAAGAAGGGATGGGGAGTGGTTTGTTATTTAAAAGAAATTTGAAGTTCTCCTAATTGGTGGAAAGTTGATCCGGAATTTTGACTACAGCAGAGCCAGTATATAGAGTAAGATATCGACCGGTAGATCTAATTCAAGATCATCTATAACTCTAATATCATGATTGAAGGGGATATTTTTAAGAACTTAGATCAATAATAGGCCCCTTGCCCTGGTCTAGAGTGCCATGCTGATATGTGTAGGGAGAGTGTGTGCGGTGCCAATCCTCACATTCGGTTTATTATTAACAATTTTGAAGAACATAGCCAAATGCATTTGATCTAGCGTTACTCCATGCAATGATGCGCGGCATTTAAGTCTCCAGCAATGATAATATTTTGGCCAGAATTAAGAATTTTGAGAAAATTTTTATTAGGGAATTTTCTATTGTTTTCCGGGGTGTTTCGAGCGTACGCTGATTTTGTATTGTGTGCTTGGTCATTGGAAGTGGCAGCTTCCTCTGATAAAGGTTTATTTTCCGTAATCAATATAATGTCCGTTAGTCCGTTCCAGGTCGTAATCAGATGGGGAAAGGCAGTGTAGAAATTGTGTGCTCAGTCGCACACAGTCAAGAGTAGAAAGACAGGAACGTCAGTACAATTAAGTGACTTCCGCTCGAATCCAAATGCTTGCTAAAGAACAAGCCAACTCGTCGGTTGACGCACGGCGAAGAGGTAAACGAAGGCTACAACAAGAAGAAAGACAGAATTTCCGATGCCGATAAGCTTGAGAAAAACGACCTCCTTCATATGACAATCATCATGCACAAATGGTAAATGTTGCAAACAAATAATTTTGTGTTACGCTTTTAAATCATACATTATTACTAAAACATATTATGAATGATTTATGTCAAAAGAGGAGAAAGCTATAATAATTAATCTTAAAAAACTATAGTACTTAAAATATTTAACTTAAAACCTACTAAAATTTTACCATAATTTTTATTAAAGTATATTGTTTAAACTGTGAACTAAACTATAATATTAAACTTAATTATTCATTTGACGTTATACTATCTTATTTATTGACAACTTAAGCCAGTGATTCTCAAACTGTGGCCCACGGGCCAGAAGAGACCCACCAAGCCCTTTTAAGTGGGCCTGTCATGATCTATTGCTTTGAGAAATTTATTTATTCAAGAACATTCTGCTAAAAATTTGGTAGGAAATTATTTGTCAAGAAATCAAATACATCAACTTTGCTTTTTGCTGTCGGTGTCGTACGTGTACGAATTGGTATTGTTTTTCTATTTGGAATGGTTACGGTTAGTGATAATATCAGTGGAGTAGCGACAATTTTATGGCAGGGACTAATTTTTAATTATCTTTCATATCTTGCAAGTGAAAAATATTCTAAAAAATAAATTATTTGAAAAAGATTGAGATGTTGACTATTTTGTAGTGAAAAAAAAACATGGATCAGTAATTGTATAATTTGTCACGAAAGTGCTGTATTTAAAAAAAAATGCCAATAAACAGGAATCATTTAATGACACTTTTCCTCCAAGATCTCTTTCAAGGGATGATAAATAGGCTTTCTTGAATAATCTTTTCATCAGCAACAAAATGTTTTGTCAGTGGTAATATCACAGCGGTAAAAAAGACATCCAATGAAGTTTGTTATATTAATAACATATAATAAATAATTATATTATAATTATTATTGGTAATCATACGAAATCGTTTATTGGTGCTGAAATTGTGAAGAAGTGTTTCTTAAATGCTTTTAATTTAGTGTTAGTGTCAAAAATAAAAATAAAAAAAAATATAAAAAAAATAATAATTTAAAAAAAAAGCAAAACATGAGTTTTAATATTTTGATAATTTTTCCCAATTTTAAAATTTCCCAAAGTTATCTTGGTTTTTTTCATTTCTCCCCTATTTATCCTCGTTGGGCCCCGGGGGAAATAACTAACATATGTATGCGACCGAACAGAAAAAGAAGGTTGAGTACCCCTGATTTAAACTGTTATGGTACTTTGAATTGCACAAGAATGCCTTGCTTTTAGAATTGTACTTATTAGTGAAACATCTCATTTTGCAATAAAAGCGTGTATAGCCTTTCTCTCACTTCTCGAATTAGTTGCAGAGGCTTCTGTCAGCGACATTTCTTGAGAAGAAATCTCATCTGTGCAAAGTAACTTTTTTTTGAATTTTAATTTCTGGTTTAAAAACTGCAGGTTCCCTTTTTTTTTATAAAAGTCAAGTCTTCTTTTCTCGCAACGACCCCAACACATTTCTCTTTGTATGGTTGAACATCAAGGACTTCATGATGTATTCGCAGAATGTCACCACTTTGAGCAGGATGAAATTTTCTTCTTGAGATTCCCAACATTTTCGTTGCTAGTATTAGAAGATTATCTTTCGCGATCGCTCTTTTAATAGAAATGAACTCCAGTTGTTCAGTCAGGGCCTTGATATGAAGACGTGGGGAATTGAATCTCCACTTCGATATTTTCCTTTGTAATAGACGCTTCATTATAGACACTGCTCAGATTTTCTTGAAAAATTTCTTCGAGCTGTTTTTCGGTTTCAATATTTATGATTTGATCTCCAGGCAATGATGATGATGCTATGCCTCTCTTTGATTTAACTCCAAACATGGCTTCATAAGGACTTAGGTGTATTTTTTTTTAGAATATACTGTTCTTAGAAAATTGAATAAAGAACAAACCATCTGATTACTTATTTTTAGCGTTATCGTTCCTCCATGCATTTGACATATTCTGTATATTCTGATTGACTCTTTCAACTAAGCCTTGTGTTTGAATGTGACGAGACTTTACATGAACTATCTTAACGTAATTACTCATAGCTCATAGTTCGAGTATGACTTGATTACTGAATTCCATACTATTATCTGATTGCAATATAGCTGGTTAAAAACATTTATGGAAAAATATTTGAAGGTGATATGTTACTTCATTAGCTGTATTAGTTTTCATAGATCGTAGCAGGACAAACTTAGTCAAATGGTCTTGATTAACTTTTTAATAAACTTATATTTGCCATCCCTGTGTGACTGAAGGTCTATTTGATCGATTTGACGTCTTAAATTTAATTCCGAACTGATTATTGGTTTCACAAAGAGCTATACCTCTACAATACCTTTTTACATACAATACCTTTTTTAGTTACACTGTGTTCCATTTGACATTGTTTATATAAATTTAAATACAACATTACGATTTAATATGTAATAGTTTTGTATTTAACTTTCAATTCTTTAAGCTTGCGTGTTCATCCTCCATAGCCTATTCTGGTATGAGTTTCACACACACACACAAATAGCATACTGAAAAATTCATCATTTGTAACATAATACGTTTTTTTGGTTTTAATGGCACAATTAACTTTTCTTTGTCATTAATTTTTAAAGCATCAGAACGTTTTAATCATATGTAATCCATGAGTGTGATGGGCTTAGTTTTAGCAGAAATTACTTCAGAAAGTATTTAAGAGTATTTTTCTATAGAAAAATTAAAAAAAGATGTCTTCTCGTTTAGTCGCAATTAATGCAAGTAACTTTTCGAAAAAAGTTCACGGTTCTCTGCAGTACCCATTCAATTAAAAATAACTATACCGCGCACTCAACAATTTTGTTAACATATTTTCGAAAAGTGTTTGTCAAAATCAGAAACATATGTAATCATTAACTCAATAACTTAAAACCAATCGCATGTTAACTAACCATGGTTTAAATTCCTTTTATCAGGCAAAATATTTGTGACAGATTGTGTGATCATTAGAATAATTTTGCCACGTATAATTTCATTTAAATGAAGAATTTAAAGCAATATTATCTTTAATGACGTTTTTTAAATATTTATTTTGAGTCCATTAATCAATGGAACTTAAGGATTTCGTTCTAATCCTTGTTTAGATTTTCTTAAAAATGTTTAATTTCCTTTCTACATTCATGTTTTTTAACTTGTTATTTAAGAGGCTTACGATCTTGAACAATTGACGTTTAATTGCAGAATTTCATTTCGCGTAATTTTTGTTACAACCTCGAAAATGATTAATTAACAATCCTTCTACCGTTTCTGTTTGGATTTCTAATGGTTCCTTTAAGATAAAGGTTTTTAAATAAGTAACAAGAATTGTGAAAATCCCTGTAATTAATTTTAATTGAATGCTTTAGTCATATATTTAAATGAAAACTAGCAAAAATGTTTAGAATGTTCTTAAATTAAGTATTGGAAATGAATGGAATGGTTGTCATCTAGTGCTTGAATTAAAGGGAATTTTCAGATCTTGTTCTGAAGCAATTTTTCTTGAGAGAAATATTTACACCTTTGATGAAATTATAAATAATACTAAGTATTCACACAAGTTGGTATTTTATGCATATTTTATTGTGCATAAAATTTATTATGTGTTATCGATATAACTGTGTAATTGTATTATTATTATTAAAATCTGACATATATATGAAGCTATCATGTATTTTGAGATATTATTGTTTTCATTGAATAATTTCTAATAAGGAATCTAATTTGAAAAAAATAAATAAATAAAAGACCAAGAATGCATCGGGATATAGAGAGAAATAAGGTGTTATTAAGCTTATTATTAAAAAAATATATATATACTTCAAATATTCTTATTCATGCTTAAGTAAAGTGTAGACAAAGATAAAAAATAGTGTTCCTTATTTATGTGATAACATATCTCATATACAAAATAAACAAACAAAGCACTTAAAAAGCGATACATATACATTTTTCTTAAAATTACTTTTATATCTTACTTAAACTTTCTTCCCTATACATTTTAGACATAAATTAAGAGTAATAATTTTCAACATCAAATAATGAGAAAACAGCTTGACAAATGCGGTTCATTTTATTTTTTATAGTACATGTGCTATTGAGTTTCAAGTTTCCAAGCAATGAAAACACTTATATGAAAAATATATGCTGCGCAAATGCTGTTACGAATATATTTGTCTCCATTATTCTTTTCTCAAAGCAGAAATAAAGAAGGAAACAAAAACTTAAAAAGAATTTTTTTATAATTGAACCAGAAAGGAATAATTACATGATGAGTTTGGTAATTTGATTGTAGCTGTTGATGATAACATTTTGATAAGTTTTGATCTCTAGACTTATTTTTTATCACATTAGTATGTCTTACAATTAATATATGAGGCTAGGAAATCATACAAAGAAAGTAAACTTAAAGGAGTTCCTAGCATAGTAGTTTGTGGTGTTATCGTATGCGATAGTAGATCTTTTCTGGTTCTTACTCCTTTTTCTTCAGGAATTTTCAGATATTCTTCCTCTTAACAGGATAAAGCCTAATTGCACATTACACATTAAACAACATGCTCTTCAAGATGTATAAATGCTTCTCTGGCCACTAGTCTCCCCCAATATCTCACCAAATGAACATGTTTACAGCATGAAAGGATGCCACGTACATGCTCTGCTACAATTCCATCCGACGAACTGCACATATATTTAATTATAATAACCCACGAAAAAACACTTATAATCAACATGTTTACTTATAAGCGACTATTAAAGAGTATTACAATCTTTTTAAAATACAAGCTATTTTGCTCTAATGAGGTTTAAATATTAAACAATACAATTTCATTATGTTAAAAAAAAAAAGAATCTTTGCATTTTAAACTGTAGCAAGTCTCAATTACGAATGCCAGAACCTGATGTTTTGGAAAATTACTAATATAATTACTAGTATGTTCATTAGACATTTCATTAAATTCTAAAAAGATAATAATTAATTACACGAAACTTTATTCTTTATTTATGTCAAAGACAATTTTTCATTGAGGAAATTATGAACTTATATTCTTTACAATTATTCTAAAATTCCTTTTGAAAAATTCCCAAGAAAAGTATGAAGCAAAATTCTTCCACAATAACACTTAAAATTAACACATTATCATTAGAAATAAAAAACACTTTGAAATTTGGAATTTTATTTATATAATTTTTAAGTATTTTCTTCACTTCTAATCGGTTTTTTTTTATCCTGAGGGCCTTTCAATATTCTAACTTAAAACACTAAGAGAAAAAAAATGAAAATACGTTGAATTTATACATGTAAACAATAACAGAGTAAAGATTTTAAGCATTTAAGTTAAACTATGAAAACGTTAAATCCCTCTGGTAATGGTTAAAATTAGATACTTTGAAGAACTCCCAACCCGATTATTAGGGTTAATTCTTCCATTTAATTAAAAGAATGATAAGCGTCGCTTTTTACGCTTTTCGAAATTAGAGAATTAAAAAGTGTCTGTAATGGCTTAGGTTGCCGTTTTATTTAGCATTTAAAAAACTTTTATTTCTTTTATAAAGCCAGATAAAATGAACGAAATATATGAGAATCTTTTTTGTTTCAATAAAGCGAAGGCGTAAAACATATAAGTAAAATATTGTCTTTTTCGAGTTAGAATATAATGAAATCTCTAGATGGGATTGTATCTCATACTAAGCTCTTAGAAAATGGTTCCTTTCCCAAGAAGGCGTTCGACCAAAGCCAGTAGTGAAAGAGAAACTGTGTGTCAATTACTATTGTTCAGCCGTCAACTGAAGCAGACTTTTCTTTTTCCTTTAGAAACGAAGTTTTTTTTCCAGTTAAATTGATATTGATATACAACATAGAGAAAAGAGAACTCGTAACTTTTTTTTTATCTCCTACATTATTTCTTAGCTATTGACAACAAATAATCGATAAATACTAACTATAAAACATCAGCTTTATTTTAAAATATATTTAATCCATTTAAGTATGCTGTAAAAAACATTCCAGTTAAATATTTAATGGATCAAAATTTCGCCATAAGCTACAGATTGGATAATATTTAATATTACGGCTGTACCTGGGGTTGTGTAAAAGAAATAATTACGAATTATTATTTGGGGATTTAATGATCTTATAAACCTATTTCTAAACACAGTTTCAAATGTATTTTTCTTTGAAGTGAAAAAAGTTAATATGTGTATGTTGCTATAAAATTATTTTGAGCTTGAATTTTTATATCAAATTCAAAAAAAATAAATAAATAAATAAACATATATACAGTAAACAAATAAAAGTAATTGAATAAATAAAAATGTGTGAAATAAATTTAAATTCATCTAGATAAGAGATATGTGATTATTCCATTCTGCATTTAGAATGCTGCAATACATTATTTTGATATATTAACATAAAAATTGTATTTAGTGTATAAATGGTTGATTCCAACTCGGTCAGTGCTTCAAAAATAAAATAATCTGCTTGACTAATTATTCATTAACAAGCTCTAAAAGATAATTTGCATTTTAAATACTAAATTTTGCAGGTCAAATGTTATTTTACTTAGTAATTTGTATTACTAATCATTTGACTCAGTAGTGAATGTTTTTAATCATAAATCATGTTTCATTCTTATTACTTTCAAATGAATTATTTTATGTTTCCTTTTTCGTTCTTATATCTACACTTTTTCTTGCTTCTTTCATTTTTTCCAAAAATATCTGTAACATATTTATCATTGGAGACTTTGCTTTATTTCATTAACATTTAAGCTACAACAAATTATCTTTAGTGACCTTTCTTAAACATTTTATGTAATTTAAATTACAGAAATATAAATAATATATTTGCCATTTTAAAACAATTCTCAACATTAGAATACACCCGGACCTCTATATAATGAAGTCGCTAAATTTCGCAAAAAAGTTTGTTATATGGAAAATTCCTTATATAGAGGTTCATCTTTTAATATACTTTATAAAATGCATAAAACAAATTTTAAATTCATAAACACTATATATTAAACAAAGTAATTATTCTCACCTTTTTAAAATTAATATATGTTTATTTTATCTATCTTACCCATCAAAAAAGAAAAAAAAACGAAAACTGCACTTTCCTTGTTTTCCTTGCAGTTTTTCGTTCTTTTTTTCTTTTTTGTTTTGTAAAATAGATAAAATAAACATATATTAATTTTAAAAAGGTGTGAATAATTACTTTGTTTAATAAAATGTCGAAGAATTCACTGTATTTTCAATATTAAGAAAATAATTTTACACTACAATTAATGAATTTTATATAAGGACATTTTATAATTTAAAGCATACAAGTAATATTAAACATACCTTACTTTATAACTTAGAACACAGGGAAACTCCACTCAGGGTGAAAGAGGATATCGAAGATGTTTCTAGTTTACTGGGTAATGGTTAAAGGTTGCACTATTTGGATGAAACGTCCAGAACTCTATTGCTCTTGGTGAGTCAGGATCTAATAAAATCAGTTCCAGATTTATGACCACCATAAAATGTGTTAAAGAGAGAATAACTTGAAATTCCTTCAGAAATACTTTAAAGGGTCAGGCACATGGATTTCTTAAAAATTATTGATTTTGACTTTTTTACATTTTTAAAGATATCCAAACATTTCTGCTTAAAATGATATATGATACATAGAAATGCGACAATTAGAAGTGTATTTATTTATTTTTTTAAAAGTAAGCTGCTTCTCATTGACAAATTACAAATATTTACTTTAAAGTCTGTTTTCTAAAAATGAAATATTTTTCTCTTTATGGACCGTTTTCTCAAAACCTAATTAATGTAGGATCCCCAACATTTCAGTGAGCATACTTTCAACATGTTTACACATTTTAATGGAGGGAATAAGATATATCTAGCAAAAGGTTTTAGATAATGTATTATTAAACTGAATTTTAAGGCAGGGGTCGGCAACCTGTGGCTCGCGAGCCACATGTGGCTCTTTGAATGTGAAGCTTCGGCTCTTTAGTTCCATACGCAAATATTACTTATTTTATCAAAAAATTAAAAATCGTTCTGAACCGATTAACGGGAATAGCAACGTTTCTATCTCTCAGCCACTTGTACTTGTTTTTCACCGCACGCCTCCCCCGTGACACGCGTCTTCAGTTCGTCGGAAGATCTCGAAGGACGCCATCGTCGGATGTTTCTATATAGCTTTTAATTCGCTTTCGAATCAAGACAATTTGGCGTCTTCACTTGTGCTTTGGCTGTGACTTATAGTTTGTTGTTTCAAGTAGAAGAGTCAGAAGCAAATTATCTTCTCAAAGGTATGTATGTATGTATATAATAATAATAAAAAAAACCGAAATAAAGGTAGGTAACATAATAAGTATTATATTTTTAAAATACATGCCATACATATTTCAAAAAAGATACCTAACTACTTTTTTGAAGTGAATAAGAATTGTCGAAAAAGAAACAAAGTACTATTGTTGGATATTATCGCGAAAGTGTTTTTATTAAAATATATAGTTAATAAATTATACCTACTTTCTTAATTATCTATTTTATAGCTTTTATTATTTAAAAATTAGCGGTAAAATAATAATTATAAGTGTAAGTAAATTGCTATTTAATATACCTATTTTCCAATTCTAAAAATAGGTTTAGGTTGGTAGATATTTTCAGATTTAGATTGCTTATAAGTTTGGCAATTTTCATTGATTTCGGCATAGCTGGGCATAACACTTCTTGTAAACTAAGTATCTAATTTTTGCCAAAATTAAAAAAAGAAAAAAAATTAAAATGTGCAGATTCCACCGTGATGAACACGTTCTGACAAGTCCGTTCGTGCCAGTCGGCGATCACCGCTCACGGGAGGCGACCACAGATGCGACGAAACTATGTACTTATAGGCATTCAGTACGTGAGAGAGTGTGATAAACAGTGTGTGTTTTGCGTCTAAATTTTTAAATTTAATAATTCAATTATTAGATAATTATTTATTTTATTTAGGTAAATACTTTTAATTGGGAAATATCATTGTAAAATGTTTCTTTGATAAATTATTTTTTATTATGTCCAGCTTTTCATATGTATTTAGGTAGGTATACGTTGACATAGTAAATAATTGCAAAATTTGTCATCCGCTGTTTTGGAAACCTGAGTAAAAGTTTTAAAAATTCTTTATTACTGCTCCACCGCAAACATGGCATCTACAAAAAGAAAAAAAAAAAAAAGAGAGGGAGAGAAGTAGTGAAGAAGAGCATTTAGAATTCAATCGGGATTGGACGGAGTCGTACACTTTCATATGCAACTCAGATGGCCTTCTCATTTGCCCCGAAAAAATCGCACACAATAAGAAATCAAATTTAGAGAGTGTTCAAATTCAATTTCAAAATAATGTTCAAATTCGTAATTCATTCGTTATCGTATTTCAAAAATTCATTTCGATTTCGTACATTAAAAATGGAATAAATAAGGTCTTACATGTCAGAAGGATACAGAGACTCTAGGAAAAATGCTACCACTCAGATGAGGGACAAACGTTTATTTACAACACAGACAGGAATACTATATACACTTGAAAACAAGCGACTGCACCGCTGCTGAACTAGAGTTACAACAGAGAGACACTTCACTACAAAACATACTCAGTTTGCTAGTAAATATCCAGCCGGCGAAGAACGAAAAAAAGCTGTTAATATGGCAAGCTTCGGGTATCACAAGAAATTACAAGAAAAGTGAAACTATTCACAGATGGCGAGTATGCCAAAGATTGCTTCATACGTGCATCTGAAGAACTATTTCGTGATTTCAAAAACAAATATGAAATCTTGAAAAAAAATCAAAGATTTGCCACTATCTGCTAAAACAGTACAAGATAGAATAGCTAAAATGTCTTCAAATGTAACATATTTGTACACAGGTGAAAGATATTCAATTTCTCTCGTTCTGCCTTATAATTTGCTATAAATGAATCTTGAGGCATAAAAGACACGGCACAAATTGCCCTTTTTGCTAGGTATATGTCTACCAAGGTCCAAAAGAAGAACTTCTAGGGTTGCTACCGCTCTCGGGACAAACTTGAGGGGAGATATAGCGAATGGGGCAAAAATGCCTTGAAGACAATAAAATCGATTTAAATAAAATAGTTTCAATAACAACTGATGAGCCGGAAGTATGACAGGAAAAAATAAAGGGGCAACAACGATTCTTCAGAGCAAAATAAACCACGAAATTCTTATGTTTTACTGCATAATACAACAAGCGCTTTGTGCCCTAACATTTCCGGCCGAAATAGTTGAGGTCATGAATTTGGTAATCAAGATTGTTAACAGCATCTTGTTACAAGCACTCTACCATCGTCAATTTAAAGAATTTTTAAACGAAATTGAAACTCAGTATTCCGTTCTCCTTCACAATAAAGTGCGATGGTTTTCCAAAGGTAAGGTGTTTAAACATTTTGCTTTGTGCTTGAATGAAATAAATACATTCCTCAATAAAAAAGGGATTAATTCACCCTGCCTTAGAGAACGACAAATGGTTGCAAAAATTTTACTTTATGGTGAATATCACAGTGAAATTAAAGAAACTGTGAGTCTAAAACTGCAAGGAAAGGGAAGCCCAGCCTATGTTTTGGTATAAAAATCGGTTTGTCTCGAAGAAAAAAACGAATTCTTTTTGTAGAAGATATTCAGAGTGGTAAATTACTTCATTTTCAATTTATAAAGTAATATCGCGATAAAACCAGTGCAACTGTTGACATGAATTACTTCAGCAAAGTTATAAAAAAAAAATTAAAGATGAACTTGCTGACAGATTTGAGCAATTTAAAATCAAAACCACTCAAGTTTTCATAGTAAATCCTCTCAACACAAATAGTAGAAACGACATTTAACCATTCAAATTGATACTGGATCTCTAGAAATGCACAATTGATAGGTTTAAAAATTAAAGCTTTGTGGAGTTGGAAAATTCACAGAGCTGAAAAGCAAGTTGGAAGAGTCGTTCCAGAAATGTATGTACGTAACGCAACAAAAGTTGACAGCTTTAAAAGAAATGCCGCGAGTTGAGGCTTATTTGACGCATGAAATAGTCTTCTTATTGCTACAGTGAGGTGAAGAAGTTGTCATTTGGAGTGCTGACTATCTTTGGATCGACATATTCGTACGAGCAATCATTCTTTTGCGTGAATATAATTAAAAGTAAAGTAAGAAGCCAAATAACAAACGAAAATTTAGAGTTGTATTTGAAACATAAAACAACAAGTTATGAGCCAAATTTATCCAAACTTTCTAAATCCATGCAAAGCCAACGCTCCCATTGAATTTGTTTGCTCAAATGTTTCTTTTTCAATTTTTAAATATAAGTTACATTGTTTAGTAAATTTTAAATTTTCTACTTGAATAACCATGCAAAGCCATCGCTCCCCATTGAATTTATTGGTTCAATTGTGTTTGTTATTGAAGTACAAGTTAGTGTTGTCAGTAAATGTTTAATCGTTTTAATTTCTTACTTAAATAATAAATAATTATCTAATAATGCCATATATTTATTATCTAATTTGTTGTGAAAAACACTATTTATATATGAATAAATATATAATTTTTGTTATAAATAAAAACTTTATTTAGGCAAGTACTATTTATTGTTGACAAGAAAAAACTTTGTGGCTCTTTAAAATTTCGAAGTTTTGTAAATTGTAATTTTTGGCTCTTCCGACTTAAAAGGTTGCCGACCCCTGTTTTAAGGAAAAAAAATTGGCATTTTTAAAAAATTCATAATTATTTTAATTTTTAACAAAAAGACAAAACCCTCTATTAAAGTCTTATTGATAGTACATATAACCTACTATGAAAATGTCATCTATTAATATCTAGAAATTTCTGAGAAAAAGGTACACATAAATTTACGTAATTTTACATGGGCTCCTATATGGAAGTGCCGGATCCCTTAAAAAAGGAGAACAAAAAATGAATCACAAAAGAAAAAGTTCGTTATATAGAAAATGCACTTTTCTATAGAGAAGTTATTTTACGAAGAAAATCGTGAAATATTCAAGGTTCCAGGAAAAAATTCGCTACATAGAAAAGTTCACAATATACAGGTTCGTTAAATAGAGGTTCAACTGTATTTAGTTAATATTTTTAGATATTTACATGGAATGATGTCTAAATAAATAAAATATGTCTTAACATTTAATTTAAAAAATCAAACTTTTTAAAACTAAGTTAAATTTTTTAAGGAATTCACCGTGGTATATTCAATATTCTTGGTCACTAACTCATGGCCTATTCGTGGGTTCGAGTCTCGGTGCCACTGAAGATCCACCTTGTAGATAGGCTGGTGAAAATTAAATCTGTTGAAGATCAACGTCTTCCAATTGGCTTGGTTTAGAAGTCTGTAGAGGGAGGTGCAAGCTCAGGTGACATCCTTGTCACCAGACCATGGCTTAAAATTATAAGGTCCATCGTCAGTAATCCTCTTATTGCTTTACAATGCGAAGCTAATAATCTGTCACTAAACTCATTCAATTTTAAAGAAGTATCCAGAAGTTTTGAAATTAGCCGTTGTCTGTTATGTAGAAAGAACTTTAGACAGATTTTAGTTTAATTAATTGAAAAGTGTGCTATTTATATGAATTTAAGAAACTCTGCATCACACACCTTGACGCTCATTTTTCTCTTCTCATCAAATTATCAAAATGAGCATCAATTGATATACCATATTTACTTGAATCTAAGTCGCACTATTTTTCTAGTGTTGAGTCTATTGAAAATCGGGTGAGGCTGTGAAAGAAAAAAAATTGCGTTGGATGGGGTTGGAGGTTCCACTCTTTTCAAAAGGAAAAATATAACCCTCCATTTTGGCCATTTGCATCGATGACTTATCACAATCTGCAGTTTTTCTTCACTATCCAGTCTATTTTGAATTTCGCTGTCTGCTCGTATTTAGAAATTTGTATTTATTTATACTTTTTTGCATACGCTTTCTTTTAATCTCATGAACATCAAAAATCGGAAATGGAATCAGAACGATTTAACTATGACGCAAGTATGAAAAGAAGGAGATTTTAAATTCGGAAAAAAAGGAAGCAGACCAACGGCTAGAAAATATGATACGGATGAAACAAATATACGACGATGGAGCAAACAACATGATATGAGTTTCGCTTCTTAATCTTCAGCAAAGTTTTTCACTGGACGAAAAAAAAATTATTGGATGGCATGGAAGACGACACCGTGTGGGAAAATGGCGACACCAGCACCAGTTCCAAAATCAGCTGTCAATTGGAGTGACGAATAATTTTCGGAACATGATTTTGATGGTTAGAACAATTACAGGCTCACTTATGTATTTACAATATTTTAATACAAATAAAATAAACTAATTCACTTCTTATTAGTGCTCACTTAAAATTTTTAATTGCTTAAGTATCGGATAACTATAGACCTTTTTTTTGCAAAAACGTGTGGAGAATTTGGTGTGCAGCCTAGAGTCAATATGGCTTAGATTCGAATGAATACGGTATATAAATAGTAAACCCTTTCAAATGTACTTAAAAAAATGAGTGATTATTCTGAAACAAAGTCACATCATTCTTAAGCTTCTCTTGTACTCGCGTTTACAAATTTGCAGAGAATAAATAAGTAAAAACATGTTTTGAAGATGATTTATAATAGCCTAATGATTTAATGATGCAATCCTCAGAAACCTTCCAGCAGTCATGTAAACCCAAAAGCTGAAACAAGTGCTTTAGCAAATACGGATAGTATAGATGTGTATTTACCAACAGCATTAATGTTGAAAGTATTACTTACAGCTGTCAAGTTTATGTCTCTGTCTGATCAAGCAAGTATTTGATCCACGAGAGAGAATATATCTTCCCTGAAGTGCGCTTCCACCCATTAAGAGTTGAAAAAGAGATTTAATCTTCCGTGGTTGCTTGTCAACTCTCAGGCACCTACCTAGAGATAGGTAACCAAATATATAGTAATATAGAATCTGAGTAATGATGCTCCCGAGATACCAAATTAAGGGTTACAGGGAATGTATAAATATCCCTAGGGACATCAATTATCCTCTTATGGATTGCCGTATATAGTAGAAATACCTTCCAGCAAGGTAAAAACATGTTCCTCAAAGTTAAATATCAAGAAATAAAAAGGCAATGAAATTGCAACTCGAAAAAATTTTAAAACTGTAACTAATATATTTATCTTGAGAGAGTTAAAAATATGGAGTAAGTAATAGCCACACAAGTGTAGATCTTGGTGAAAATGAATGAAATAAATGAGAGATAAAAATTGAATGTCTGTGAGGAAAATCGGATATTGGTGTTATCAGGTATAATTAGATAGGTATGGAAAATTGCCATCCTTGTTTTAAAAATAATAGGTTTCATAAGAAAAGTATTCTTACCTAAAAGCTATAAACCCCATAATCTTTCTGAATTTTTTATCATTATTGATGAAGAATTTTATTCATTTACCATTAATATCGCGCGTGCTTAAACTTATTAATACTTATATCTTTTTTTCCCCATCTTATTGTAAAAGAACAGGGTGGTTTTGTATATGTTTGCAGCATTTTTGATTTTCCTTTAACCCTTTATCTACCGCATTATGATTTACTGCAGGTTTTTTCATGCGATATTATTTTTTTTAATCTCTATATTGAAAATTAAGGGAGAAGCATAAACAAAATACTCAACTTTGGGAGTTTAATAAGTTAGAGCTAATTAATTAATTAAAGTTATTTAACTGTAAAATTAATTATATACACTGTTCGCTTAAAATAAATAGTCAAATCTCTTGCTAAGGACCTTAACATACAAAAAAAAAAAGACACTTTTGACATTAACTATTTTTTCGGAACAAAAATGACAATCTTCACAATCCGCTGAAAACGCAATTTCTGCTATAAAACAATTCGCCTTCCCACTAAAATGCTCATCATAGAATCCATACTTCCATATATTTTGAAACAGTGGACTTAAAAGAATATGCCTGCTAAGTATCGTCAGTGTATTCGTAAAAAGTTTTATTCTATGTAATATTAAAGTGATTGGGGGTCTATAATATATATATAATTACCGTCGGTAGATAAAGGGTTAAACTCTATGATTCATTTACCTTATGGATATGTAATATAAATAATTAATAAAAGAACTTTTTTTAACCCCTTAACTGCTTCCGACGTATATATACGTTTCACTAAGGTGGTGCTTTCACTGATAGTGTTTGTGATGGATTTACTCATGTTTCAGTAATACATTTGCTTATTTATACCTTTTGTTTTTTCTCAGTACATTTCATACCAACACCTATGTGAAAAACGGTGGCTTTGGGAGCAGATTACGTAACCTTAAAGCGGCAGTTAAAGGGTTAAAGTAAATTTAATTAATAAAGTAGTTTTAAGGGAATATAGCGTAAAATATATTTATATCTTAAAAATACACCGAAATAAATCTTCTTGTGGACAATTTTAGGATATATTTTTAAAATTAATTTAAATAAATACTTGATTGACTAAGTTTTTTGAACAGCAATATGCAATAATTTTTTCAAAGTAATTATAGAAAGTTTTATGTTATTAACTAAAGTATAAATTTTCCTTTTTCTATCATTTTATGAAAAATAACCATTCAAAGGAATCAAATCAATATAGATTTCATTTCATGGAATGTTTATTTTTTGTTAGAAGTTCTTGAACCTGTTCATTAATCAAATATAAAGTTGTTTATTATTCTAAATAAATTTTTTAAAGAAATACTTGAGTCCATTTAGGCTATACCGGTAAAATGACTGAATATAAAAGTAAATAAATATTAGCTTTTTTTATCCTTTTATGAAGCTTTCTTATGAAATAACAACAAAAGTATTTCTCAGTGAAATTCAGGCAAGTTTCTCTAAAAACACAAACAAATATTGAAGTTGATTTTAAAAATTAACTCTTGGCATGAAACTTTAAAAATAAAGAGTGTAAGATATATAAAGTAAACATTTCCAAAAACTAAAGCATAAAACAACTACTTAAATGTTTTGTTTTCAGCTTTTTGAGATTGAACTTATTTCCGTGTAAAGTATTTGTTTATTTTAAATTTGTTTATTCTATTAGTACATTTTCCCCAAGTGCACTTAAAACAGCAATAGTTTAAAATTAAATCAAGTATAACAGAGCTGAAAACAAGAAAAGTATTTATTTATACTTCTGATTTCATCCAAAGTGACTCTTTGGAATTGTTTGTAATGATTCAAGAAAGTTTAAGAAAATGAGAATTTCTTTATACTTAAAACTTTTCGAAAAATATCATGAATAATATTTAAATTGTATTAAGAATCATATAACATAAGATCAACTGCATCCGGAAGGAGTTGTCAAAATGGAATGAAAATGTGTAGGCACATCCCTTAGATTTTACGATAAAACATGCAAATGATTGATGTTTGGTGCTTAATTATTAAATAACTGGAACTTAAGTGCATTTTAACCGAACATCCAAACATGATACCAATAGAGGATACCTTAATGCTGAGGAATTTCCATGA
The DNA here is from genome assembly GCA_019973955.1 of Trichonephila inaurata madagascariensis. NCBI lineage: Eukaryota > Metazoa > Arthropoda > Arachnida > Araneae > Nephilidae > Trichonephila > Trichonephila inaurata. The sequence continues at coordinate 33,057 of BMAV01020389.1, read as the reverse complement.
GAATGTAATTTTTGAAACCCTGAGGGATTAAACTTAAATTTTTCTCCACTTTGTAACAAGATGTCCCCAATTGTCACGCATTCGGACAACCAAAGAAGCAGTATGATCAAATTATAATACATTTAGGTATTTGTAAATATACTTATCTATTTGACTCATATGGCAATGTGGCCATATGCAGGATGTCAGGGAAGTAGCGGTAGACGGAAGGCGACAGCAAAATGCGGGACAAAGCATCAGCTAATTGGTGCTCAGAGACTATGAATCCTCCATTTCAACTATCAAACGTGTAACCGAGACAACATCGACTGTAATGACCATCAATAAGCAACTCATTGAACGGGGATTAAAGACGTGGATATCATTTTGACAAAAGTCCTGTACCGTCACCCACTTCCAGGTGCGTTTTTGGTGTGGAAAAGATCTTTCAATACTGAATCGCACGGACTGAAATCGAAAAATTTTTCGATAGAAGCCCCATTTCTTGAGTTAGCCTTGATGATCTACGAAGACGTGTCACAAAGTTTAGGATGTATGTGTGATTCCTATCTGATGTTGTGTTGTGTAAAATACTTCCCCATTTGAAAGACAGAATCTTCGACTGTCATTCGTAACATCCTTCAGTATGGCGATATATCGATGAGATCACTTAAATCCTCTTCTCGAAGATAAACCATTAAATTATTTGTTTTCTCTTCTAGAATATTCAAAAGAATTTTGAGTTTTAATTTCTGAGGAACATTTTTAGTTTTGAATGCCTTTTCGATTGACTGAAAAAATAAATTAAATGATTCTGTTCTTTGTGGTACCGGGATATAGTTAAGGTTTCAATACTCTTAATCAAGCTTTCAATATTACACTCGATTATAATTAATTGATTTTCATTTTGTAAAGGTATATTTTTACTCGATTGATTATGTAATTTTGCTATTTCTAACTCTTCTAACTGTGACAGTTTAATTTTTTCAATTTCCAGTTTATTTTCCTTTTAATTTATTCTATCATTTATCTCCTCGAACACAATCAACAATAGTCTGATACGTTTCTTTATCATTTTTATAAATCTCACTCTCTTGTATTAATTTTCTTAAATACAAAGCCTTAGTATTGACAGGGACATCAATTCATCCTTTTAAAATTTATTGATACTCATTTTCACAAAATGAAGTTATCTCAATCATAAAATAAAATTATCTCAACCACAAATGAAACACATATAAATCACAAAACAATTATCTCAACCACAAAATTAAAGTTAACTCAGCAACAAAATAAAATTATCTCAGCCACAAATAAAACATGTATAAATCACAAAATAACTATCTCAATCAAATTTCATGCTTACAGGTTAATTTTTGTAGAAGGAAAAGCATTTTAAAACTCATTTCATAAATTTTAAGTTTTGTTCAATAATAATATAAATGGTTAACTTTAAGCTATTTTGAAGACAAAATCTGTTTAACACAATACATACACACAGGGGACAGCCAAAAAAATTTTAAAAATAATTAAAGTGAAAAAAAAATGTGTAAATTGCACCTTGTGTTCCCTTAATAGAAATAGTTAACAATTAATCATTGATGAACAATAATAGAATAAAGGAATAAATTTTGATTATATATTGAACTTTATTCTGAATAAGGTGAACAACGTGCAAAAATGTAAAGGGTTCTTTTTTTTTAAAATCCACTGCTGTTTGTAAAAAAATGCAACGCGATGAAGGAATCATCAGAATTAAATGAACTTTGCAGCAAATACCAATTATATGATTTTACGTAAAATAGTAATGTTTCAAAGCCACTACAATGCGTGGCGCACGCAGCGTCTACTGAAATGCTGAAAGCGTAAAAATAGAGGGCTGTAGCGGAGCGTTGAAAATAGTTAATGATTATTTGTTAGTGGCACATTTAGTGAGACCTAAGTATGCCTCTACGACGAAATCAAAAGAAATTCCAACAAGTTAAGGAGTTTGAATGGGAGAATAATTATCGGCCTTCGAGAAAGAGGATTTTCCTATCGCACAATAGGAGCTCGTGTGCCACGGTACAGTTCCATAGTGATGCGAGTTTTGAAGCAGCGGAACACCTCGAAAATCAGTGAGAGGACGATGGAAGGCGACGATCGACCCCTGCGGTGAATGGCCGTACAGCTTCCTCTAGGTCAGGGGTGGCGAACCTTTTTGGATCAACGTGCCCTTTTTTCTAAAAAATGTTTAATGAGTTATAGGCGTGCCATGAAATAATTTTGACTTCTGATTATGGGGAAACTAATAAAACTAAATACGAACAAATAATTATTTAATATGAAAAAATACATTTTGCACTGTATGGTAAAAATGTTTTAGTTATACATGTAATTTAAATTAAAGTAACATTAGTGTGACTTCTGTTGTTGTAGATTAGATAACAATAAATTTATATCAGGATTATAAGATACTAGCTGGTATACCCTTTCTTCGCACGGGTGCACTGAAAAATTAAACAACTCAGGTTGAAGGATAAAGAACTTTTTAATGAGTTAATTTTACGTGAATTGCAAATTAAACAAAAAGCTTTTTGCAAATCTCAGCTGAACAAAAAAAAACACCTTTGTTAAATTTTAAGTCTGTAGATCTAATAGCTGATAAAAAGGATTTTTTTTATAACTCCCCGTAACACTTTTGAGGGTCGATTTTTGAAAATACCTCCCTAAGCTGATCTCTGCTCAGCAAAACGTTTTGTGTAATGAATGCTTAAAATAGTATAAATAATTTATATCTGAAAGTGTAATACATTAATATATCTTTCTGTTGTATTTATTTTATGTTAAAATTGTAATATTCGCAAGCAACGCCGTTTCTTAAATTGTAATGGTGATTCAATGAAAAACATAGCGAAATGGTGACGATAGAGTCAAGTTGGCAAATGTATAGTTACTTTCAAAAAGTTCGAGCTTTATTAGAGCTTTGTAAGACCCACCGTGTTGGGGCGCGTTGCACGTTAATGCTTTATCTACCGCATTATGATTTACTGCAGTTTTTTTTATGCAATATTTTTTTGGATCACTACATTAAAAATTAAGGGATATACATAAACAAAATACTCAACTTTGGGAAATTTAATCCGTTAGAGCTAATTATTTAATTAAACATATTCCACTGTAAAATTAATTATATACACCGTTCACTTAAAATAAATTGTCAAATCGTTTTCTTAGGTCTTCATTAACATACAAAAACATAAGACACTTAAATTTTGACATGAACTATTTTTTCGAGACAAAAATGATAATATCTTAGCAATCCGCTGAAAACGCAATATCTGCTACAAAACTATTCGCCTTCCCCGCTACAATACTCGTCATAGAACCCGTGCTGCCATATATCTTGGAAGAGTGGATTTCAAAGAATATTCCAGCTAACTATTGGTAGAATATTCCTGCTAAGTTGGTGTGGTGTGGTATTTAGGAGAAGGGGTGCCAGGTCAGGTGTCGTCCACATCACTTGACCATGGTTTAAAATTACGTGATCCGTCGCCAAAAGCCCTCGTTTAGTTTAACAGTGCGACGTTAATATTCACTCACTCCAAAAAATACAATACAGTAGTTATTATTTTTATACTTAAAAAATGCAATATCTCAGCCTATTCAATTAAATTATAGTGTTATAATTAACTATTAACCACAAACAAATTATGTAGTGTCAAAGACAAAGTTTATTTACTTCAAGTACCAGAAGCGATAAAAGTATTTATTTTGATGTAAGCATTAATTTCTTATAGTTCACACATGAAAAAAAAATCAATAGTAGCTATTCAAATAAAGAGTGATTTAAAACAACCTCTCTCTTCAAAACTTCGTTTTATTCTAAAATAAAAAAGTAGGGATTACATTGATCACAGGAATAAATTAGAAGCCAGCGCCTTGCCTAGACAAAACAAAAATTTTCTTCATAAATAAAAGATAGATAATGCTGTCGTGGGCTTTTTTGCAGCGCAAGCCAGAATTGCTTGCAGATGGCAGAGTTTTTTCCTACTTACTTGACAAATATCGTTATATTTTGGACACTTCACACAATATTTTTATAAATTATAGCCTATGTGTTATTCTGATGTATAAGGTATATTACTGTAAAGTTCCAATAAAATCCATTCAGTTGTTTTTGCGTGAAAGACGACCAAACATCCTCACAAACTTTCACGTTTATAATATATATTAGGATTATTTTTAGTAGAATGCATGCTGAATTAGAATCTCTGCTAAACGCTTTCTAAGCGAGTCTTTGATGTTATTAATCTCCGAAAATAATAACTGGCAGGCATAGGTAGATGAAATATGGTTAAAATAGCTTGACTCAGCTTTTTCAAACAGTTAAATGCGTCTGGAATCGAATTCCATGTTTCCAAAATTTTGTTACTGGCATTTTTACTTGCATTGTTTATTAATCTTTCTGCTTCAATCAATTCCAACTTTTTCTTTGTTTCAATAAACTTTTGAATCCATATTGAATTAGACTGGAAATCAATCAGTTGCATTTCAAATTCTTCAGTTTCCAACCAATCGAATTAGGACAAGTTCTGTTTATCAAATGAAATCGCATCAGGGTACATAATAAATTTGAATGTTTTCGATAATTTCTTGAACTGAGAAAATCTCGCTGAAAATTCTTTGATTAAAGAATCAATTAAGGAAATAAATTCATCAATAACTGCTTCTTCATTTCGTTTCTCATGGGCATCTAAATCTTTTGATATTTTTTCAAGTTTGGGAAGTACTTGTGGTTTCTCGTAGTAATATCGTTTCTGAAAGCGTACAGTTTAGCTTTAAAAGCGCGAATTAGATCCATCATGACAATATCTGTTTTATTCGTGCCTTGAAGCTTTACTTTCAATTCATTAAATGTTAGCATACGTCTGTAAAACATCAATTTCAAAAGCCACATAATATCCACCAACTGTGGGTATTGTTCAATTTTACTCTCATTTTGCAGAAACAGTCTGATTTTTTCTAAGCAACAACAAATCTTTGAAGAACGTTCCCGTGGCTCAACCAGCGAACATTATTATACATTAGTAAACCACTATACACAGAATTGACTTCATCCAACAAAGCATCAAACTTTCGCTTATTTAAAGCCTGCGAAGATATGAAATTGACTATTCTTGTGATTAACGTTATTACATTATCAAGAGATGTTAAACCACTCTTTGCACATAAGGCTTGTTGGTGAATAATGCAGTGGATTTCAAGAATCGAATATTCTACGTCTGTTTTAAATAAAGAAATGAAACTTTTTTTTTGCCTACCATATTTGGAGCACCATCAGTGGTTATTGAAACAATTTTTTTCAAATAAATTTCTTTCTCAACAAGCGAATTTCTTAGTGCCGTACAAATATCTGTGCCCTTTGTAGTTGTTAACAATGATGTTATCCAATTAATTCATTTTTCCTTAATGACGTTTCCTACACAATATTGAGCAAAGACAGCTAAACGTGCAGATTTAGAGATGTCAATACTTTCGTCAAGACATAGCGATATAAAAGGAGCGCAGTTAATGTCATTTTTTTGTCGATCTGTAACATTTTCGGCCAGTTTCAAGATTCTATCTTTTATTGTGTTTCAAGATAAAGTATATCTATGATGCGTTGAATTACCTTATCTTTATTATCAAAATCATCAAAAAATGAGGGCGCGCATACCAACGAAGCTTCTTTCAAAAACTTTCCTCTTTAAAAGGTTTACATTGCCGAGCAATGGCATTTGCAGCCCTGTAACTTGCCGCGCTTGAGTGACAAATTTTGCTTTCATATTTAATCATAGACGTCGAGTGTTTATTTCTACCTTTTATTGCACTTGCAATTAATTCTTTTTGCTCTGGTTCGCTTTTTTCACAAAAGGATTTGCGATTTGTTTCAAAATGCCGTTTTACAGACGAGGTTCTGCAGACCACTGTTCCAGAACATAAAACACACACCGCTTTGTCGCCTTTACTTATCATGCCATCTTTCTCAGTCCACCATGTTTGAAATTCTCTGTTGCACTTACTATCTTGCACTTTTTGTTTTCTTGCTGGAGTAGCCATGTTAAATAGCAGTTCTAAAAATCGTAAATTTAACGCAAGTAAACTTTAAATATACAGTTGTGTTGACGAAATTGACTGTTTTATGTGGTCTCGCTTGATCACACCTATGAAAAACAAAACTTTTACTGACTGTACATGACTGCGGGCACATACGCAGATTTTTTTGGTTTTGTTTTTTTGGAAATCTCTGTAGGGTCTGCTCTCTTTTTCGCTTTTGTCTCAAGTCATTAAAAATTTCGAACATAAAGCCGTGAGAGTTACTTGATGAATTAGACTTACAAGACAAGAATTAGTATCATTTACAAATTAGATGTATACAAGATGAATAACTAATGTAAACGTTAGAATATATTTTTTAAACAACTTGAATATATCTAGAAATAGTTACATACACACATCCACTATACGTAGATAAACTTTGCATCATTAGCAATTGTAATACACGACGTAACTACGCAAGACATAACAATCGAGTCCCACCGCGACTGATCACTCGCGTTTGTTCATAATACTTCATAGTTATTTTCATCTAAAATGCAAACCACCGTTTGATCGGTAGGCCAATACTGCCACGTGCCATCATGCACGATGCCTATGATTCGCCATCCTTGGTTGTCTGGCAGCACGTGTCTCCAGGTGTACTAATGTCGTTCGCCATTCGTCGACGCTGTGTACCAGATTGCGCGATGCGTCTCGACCCTCGCAAACCGTACGGTGCATCTGCAATGGGCTCATGAGCACAGAGACTGGCAAGCTTAATGGCACTTTTCGCTTCAATTTGTGAGGGCCGCATTCGTGTTAGACGCTGTCTTCCAGAGTGCGTTATCGAACGACATACAGGCCTAACACACGAAGTGTATGGTTTGGGCTGTGATTTCGTATCATGGACGATCCAGTTTAATACGAATTGAGGGTAGCAACAGGACATGTCCGTAAAGTTCTTCAGCCCGAAGTCGTTCCCTTCCTTCAAGGCATCCCTGGAGCTATTTTTTCCGCTGGATAATACACGCCCACATGTTGCAAAGACTGTTCGAGACTTCTGTTCAGCCCAACACATGCAACTTCTTCCTTGGCCTGCTTATTCACCGGATATGTTGCCTATTGAATCCGTATGGGATTTGGTCGGTCGGCATTTCGCTCTTGATTCATGTCCTGCAGCTTCAAAAGGTCTTTTGATGCGCATACAAGCAATATGGAATTCTTTTTCAAAAGCAGACATTCAAAATCTGTTTGACTCTATGTCCCGGCGTATAGTAGCACTTATTGCAGTGCGTGGGGCTACACCAAATACTGATTTTGACACTTAATATTGCTTCTTTGCTTTGAAAATTTCATCATTTATTTGTACTAAAAAAAGTCGCGTTTGTGCATTAAATTTCATTTAATTTTGATGATTCCTTCATGGTGTTGCATTTTTTACAAACAGCAGTTTATATATATAACGGAGGATCATTTTTTTAGTTTCAAAATTTACACATATGTGGCAAAGATGTTCTATAGTAGAAAAAGGAAAACACATAAAAAGGGGTTTGTAAGTTGAATGAATTTATTTTATGGTAAGAAGTGAAAGAGTAGTGTTGGTCAACTTGAAATTGCGTTTTAGTACACTTTAACACATTATAATGAGATGACACATATTAAATATTTACAAAAAGAAAGAAAGAAAACATCGGGTACATTTAACATTGTTTTTACCATTAAATTAAAAAACATTTCTACAAACAAATTACATTGAGCGATAAGGCGGAAGACATAAAACAGGCTTGGATCAGACTTTGGGGCTCGAGGTAAAGCTGAAGTGGGGTTGAAGGTAAAGAACTTTGGTTTGAACGGTTGAAAATTTAATCTGAATGACTCATTACTCAGTAATCCTCACGTTAAAGGAAAATAATTATTGATTCTAAATAATCCAATCCTCCAAAATTGTCTTTTTCCATTTTTTTCGGAACTTCAACTCCATTGTGTCAATATTAAATTTTGAAATTAATTTATTATTTATTTTCTCCTGATCTCCACCCCATAGAATAGCTTTTCCGAAAAGGAAAATTCCGATTGATAATAATTTTTTTCTCCATAAAGCCGCTATCCACCCTAATATACAAACATCAATATATTTATAGATCGATAGAAAAATCGCGCCAACCACGAGAGGAAGAAAAACAGCTCTCTAACAAAAATTCTCTTCTTCACCTAACGGAACTTAGAATACTCAAAATTTTTCAATTTCAATATGGACACTAAGGAAGAAGGAAAAAATTAAAAAGGAAAGGGTTTAGAAGAAGTGAGCAGAACAGATACAGAGGAAGAAAACAAAATTCAAAATGTAACCATCTTACTTTGAAGATACATGTGATTCTTCCGAAGTAACAGAGAAACAAAACATCATATTTTTAACTAAGTTAGTAGACGGAACGCAAGTAAATCCACTTGAGATACATCTTCAAATATCCTTAACTGTAAAAAGCCCAAAGGAGACACATGTGGAGTTCTACAGGATGCAAGAAATCACTTCCTGAATAAAAATGGAAGAAGAAGCGGAAAAATTTCATATCATAATGGGATTGAAGGAAAATACAACGATAGAACAAAGTTCCAGAGATATAAAGACCTGAAAGAGAAAAAATGAAAATCAAACAAAATACAAGCTCAAATTGTCCAGAATCTATACATCCAACATGTCCAGTGACAAGAGTACCTCCCCATACGAATCAACTTGCCCATAGACAACAGGATGGAATTGGAGAAGTGGTCAATATCAACACCCGGTGGGTTATTCAAGATACAACATATACTCTCCTCAGCTACTCATTATATCATCCGACTTCCATCTCCTTAGCGGCCGACAATTTATTCGAGAAACCAACGCGTCTCGCAGCAACGATCAATGGCTTTACAACCAGATGCTCCAAACTTCCACCCCAATCAAAGGACCGAAGAAAATAACATTGTACTCCAACAACACCGAACATGAGAACTGATGATCATCGAAGCATGAGTTAAGTTGATATACTCTTTGACTCAGAATCAAATGTCAACATTATTTCCAAAAATTTACTCGCACAAATCAAGGGACAACAAACTGTTGAGCACATAGAATCAAAATTATCCATCATCAATGAACAAATCATGGGGAGTGAAAATATTATTTTACGAATGAAGACAGGAGAAATTCAGTAAAATGTTTAATTCCTCATAGTCGATGTGGAGCTCCCATATTTAATTGTGCCTAATAAGACTGTGAGTAATTTTGAATTAATTGTTAATTTTAGTGAACAGAAAATATTTCAAAGACGTAAAGTTTTCAATAAAGGTTGAATATAAGTAAATTATTAAAGAAAAAAAATAAGCACATATATAAACGATAAAACAAAATTTTTAAATTTAATAATAATAATAAAATCATCACTAAAAAAACTGATAGTGTGGATAATATAGAAATAATTCCTTACATTGATTATGATATTATTAATGTTATCATTCATAAGAGTATAGACATGTCCTTGCTAAAAATAAATTTGACTTGAGTGAATTTTTTTAAAATGCAGTTCTCCGAAAATAATACTTACCTCAGAATTACCCATTGCAAATCGTCCTTATAGAATATTTCCTAAAGATGAAGTGGATGTAAAAAAACAATTAGATGCATTATTGCAAGCAGGAATAATTATACCTTCTCGTAGTTCTTATGCTGCCCCTATAGCATTGGCTTTTAAAAAGAGAATAATGCTCACACACGATTATGTGTCGATTATAGAAAGCTGAATGCTATCACAAAATTGGATGCAGAACCAATACCCCGAATAATGCAGTTTTAGACAAATTAACACATGCAAAATGTTTCTCAACAATTAATTTTTGCGCAGGCTATTGGTTCATTAAAGTAGATGAGAATGAATATGAAAAACTTGACTTTTACACCAAAAGAAAAAATTATGGGTTTTTTTCCAATTTATTCACTTGCCTTTTGGATATAAAAATTCACTAGCTATTTTTCAAAGAGCTACTCAACAAATTCAAAATAAATACCAAATAAGATTTCCATTAAATTACTTTAACGAGATATAATAGTATTTTCAGAATCAGTGGGGAAACACATGCAAAAAATTTTGAAGGAATTTTTTAAAATTTGTGAAATAGAAAATACTAAATTAAAATTCTCAAGATATAATATTGGTAAAGATATAATTGATTTCTTGGAATATGAAGTAAATCAAGAATCATACAGTCCAAACAATACGAATGCAGAAATAATTAAAAAAACTTTTGCCCCCTAGAAAAACGCAAAAGATTTACAAAGATTCCTTCGTTGTATTAATGTCTATTATAAATTCATTCCTCAATATTCAAAATTAAGAGGATGCCACTAAATAATCTTCTTAAAAAGAATCAAAAATGGAATTGGACCCCAGAATGTCAACAGTCTTTTCAAAAACTTAAAGACAGCTTAATTTCATAGCCCATTTTAGCTATATTCAATCCAAATTACCCCTGCCATCTTTATGTAGAGGCATCGAAAACTTGTGTGCGATCTCATGTATCCTCAAACAACAAAAACCCAATGGAAATCAACATCCGATTGCATTCCATTCGAGACGACTGAGAAATTATGAAATTAATTATACAATAACTGAATTAGAATGCTCAGCGATAATTGTTAGTTTAGACGAAGTCCATTGCTATCTTCATGGATCTCATTTTACAATTCATACCCATCATAATGTATTAGTTTGGCTTAAAAATTTTAAAAATCCTACAGGTTGACTCTCTCTCTTTTTCAGAGGGTCTTTAAAAGTTTCTGTGTATGATTTTGTTATAATATATAAGAAAGGTAGTACTAATATTGAAGCTGATGCTAGCAAAAAATCTAGCAATGCTTATCCTTTAATTAAGAGGGTAGGTTCAGAATTTCGACCCAAAAACTCATTTTTCACTTTTCCCATTTTTAATGGTGCAAAAATTATCATTCTACGTGCAGTGAAAGTATTTTTAATAATTTTTTGAAAATGTTTTACCATCTGTCAGAGTCCACCTGCCACACCCTCTCATATGTAAACAAACTTTTTTTCTGCATTGTAAGCCTCCAATTTCCTTATTTTTTTTCATTATTATTTAAAATACTTTGAACGGCAACGTCTAGTAGAAGAAATGAAGTGAAGCAAATGCTTGTTTACTATTTGAAACGTGCTGTTTGCATTGAACTTTGAAAGTATTTAAGTAGTTTTTCTACGATGGTCTACGATGAAGTAACTGGGCATATGGCTCGCGAAGCGAGCCTCCATCCCATATCCGAATGTAGATGTGGAGCGACTGTGACGTTATCATGCTGAGGGAGTAGAAGGTTACTGATTGGTAAGCCAATCGTCCAAAAAGTTCTATGTTCGAAAAAATTTTTGATCACTTGGTTGAGAGCTAAGATGGCGCTCTCTGATTGGTACATGGCTGGTGAGGATAGTGACTCTCATTGGCTGCTCAAATCTCTCAGAAAGAAATTTAGGACGAAGGGGGAGGGGCAAGCCCAGATGCAGGGAATACGACAAAATAAGAGAACAAACTTAGAAAAAGTTAAAATAATAGCAGTGGTGTGCAATCAAAATTGCACTAAAGCCAAAAATTAAGGTGGATTATAAGAATCGAGAAGAATTCTTCTCGGTCTTTTAGTGGTATCATGTGTATCGTAGTTAGGCATATTAATCATATTGGAGTTATTAGTGAATTGCAAGGAACTGAAGAATTTTTTTGCTATTTTTTGAATATAAGTTTTAAAACTATTGATTTTAATGGCTTTCCGGATGTCGTCATTTCTCATATATCTAGTTGCTTTAACAATCATCCGGATGGTTGAATTTTTTGAAGAGTATCTAGGATATTAATAATTAGTTTTAGCTGCGTATCCCCACACTGAGACAAAGCATAGGCTATTATTGGACGCAAAACGGCTGTAAGAAGCACTTTGTTGTCTCTAGATAATTCAAATTCCGGCCAATTGGAATAGTTTAAACATTATTTTCCGGAATTTTTCTCGCGTGTGTTGAATGTGTGTTTCCAAGTGAGATTTTTATCAAAAGTGATACCGAGGTATTTAGAGCTTTGAGACCATGGGATAATTGTGTTGTACATGGTTGGAGGAGGTGGAAGTTTACGTTTTTTAGTGAAGAGAACAGCAGCGGATTTATCTACGTTAATACTGATTTTCCACAGATCGTAAAAGTTTTCTAAGAGCTTAAGATGCTTATTGAGTGCAAATGTGACTGAGGTGATCCTCTTGTAAGTGGTGTGCACGGCTGTGTCGTCTGCAAACATATTAATATTAGTGAGAGAGTAATCTGGGATATCGTTAATGTATAAATTGAAGAGAAGAGGTCCGAGTAAACTACCCTGGGCCACACCGCAGTTAATATTTTTTGAGTTAGAAAGAGTGTCCTTGACACGGACTTGGTAAGAACGATTAGAATTGTAGGAGTGGAGGAGGTGGATAAGGGAGGGGGGTAGGTTGTACTTGATTAGTTTGTAAGTTAATCCGGTGAGCCACACACGGTCGAATGCTTTCTGGATGTCCAGGAAAACTACGCCTGTGCTCTTTTTCTTTTGAAAACCATCGGAAATTGCTTCGGTTAGCTTAAGCAAAGGGTGAAGAGTAGATAGTTTATTAGTAAATCCATATTGATTTGGATTTATAATGTTGTTAGTATAAATGAAGTTTTTTAATCTGGTAAGTATAATTGATTCAGTAATTTTGCTTAATGTTGACAACAAGGAAATTGGTCTATAACTAGAAGGGAGTTTAGAGCTTTTACCTGGCTTTAAAATAGGAAAAATAACGGCTTCTTTCCATGCAGAGGGGAAATGATTAAGTTTAAGAATTTTGTTAACGAGAATAGTTAAGATAAGTATAACTTTAATAGGAAATTTTTGGTCATTCGATTACTAATGCCATCTTTACCTGGCGCTTTTTTAGAGTTAGATTTATTAATATAAGAGATAATTTCAGACGGGAGTGCAATTTCCGTGGTGGTGGGGAGGGAGAGGAAGGAGTTAACAGTGTTATTGATGGAGAAGTCCTCTTCTTCATGGTTATTATTCGGTCTTGTATTTTCAGTAAAGTTTGTTAGTATAGTATCAGCTAGAATATTTGCTTTTGATCATCAGTCACGGCCGTGCCCGTAGAGCAGTTGAGTGCGGGAATGGTTGATCGTTTATTTTTAAGAAATTTTTGTACCGCCCATAGACTGTTGTCCTGAGTGCTGAGTGCATTTAAGCGTGCGGTCCAGTTATCGTTACTGTAATTACGCAGTTCTTTTTTAACGTTCTTTTGAGCTTTATTATACAGAGTTTTGTAGAGAAGATCTAGTGTTCTGTGAAATAAATTCCTATATTGATTTTTTTGCTTGATGAGATTGTGAATGTATGGCGGTGTGTAGCTTTTGTGAATCGTTTCTATTGGTCGGGAGGCGTGGCTATGGGCGGCGCGAACCGTTTCGGTGAACTCTGTGATTTTTGGTCAATATCATTTGCAGTATTAATAGTATTGGGATGATAGTTTAGTAACGAAAAGTTACTGTTGAGATACTTGGAAAATTGCGGCCAGTTTGTGTGAACGGCTCTGGGATTTGAAGTTTCCTTATTAAGTTTAAGAGTGAAATTTAGAAGTACTGGGTTATGATCAGATGACAAGTCGTTGAGGGAGTTAATAGTGAAAGGGTAGTAGAAATTCCTGATAATAGCAAAGTCTAGGGTGTTAGAAGAATTAATTCCGAATCTCGTGGGTGAGTCCGGGTAGGCAATATAAAGATTAAGCATGCTAGTAAAGTTATGGAGGCGTACGCCTCTAGATGAATTGGTCTTGCAGTTCCAGGCAGTATGTGTGGCATTGAAATCTCCGAAAAGAACACAGTTACTACTGGTTTGAATGAGGTTTTCAATGTCGATGGTGAATGTATATTCATCTGATTTAGGTGGAATATAAATACATACAATAGAGATAGGATCATGATCTATGGGGGTAAGAACAACAGTTGTAGCTTCAATGGCTTGCAGGGGAGGGGTGGGGAGGAGGTAGTGATTAATGGGATTTTTTATGAGAATAAGAGTTCCACCGAAGGTCCTGCCGTTATCGGAGCTAGTAGGTCTGTCATTTCTGTAGCAGGTGTAGTTTGCAATATTGATGTTATGTGATGGTCTCAAGTGTGTCTCTTGAATTAGAATTAAATCAGGGGAGTGCTTCTCAATAAAAATTTTTAACTCTACAATTTTTCCAAGTAAACCGTTTGTGTTCCAAGAACACAAACTGAGGCCGATAGGGGACTTATTGATCATTAATAGTGTTACAGGATGCCTCTATTAGGCTGTACATTTGGTTTGCATCCGCTTGGGCGGAGTTTACTTTGTCAAAGTTATTTGCTATGGTGGGGGCAGTATTCATAGCGTTAAGTAGTTGAATTCAGCATTGTACGGTTGCGGCAAGAAGAGCTTTAATATCGCTATTATTTCCACTTGGGATGATTGGTTTTACAATAGGTGTTGGGTTTGAATTAATTTGCGCGGCTTGTTGCAAGGGGGTAATTTGAATAGCGGCCTCAGTTTGTCGTGCAGACTCAGGTCCTCGTGGACCCATCTGTTGCTTTTTTGTTGTTTAACTGTTGCGTTTGTGTTAGTTATTTGCGCGTAAGAGAAATTTGGTCTTACGAAACTATTGTATAAATTGGTGTAACTGTTTCGATTTATTTTAGCAGTACCCTTAGGGGCTTGGGGAAACAGGGGCAGCCGTGCCAGTTGGCCATGTGACCGTACACCTGGCAGTTGATGCAGAATCTCGTTTCCAATCTTTGTTTGATTGGGCAGTCTTTGTGAGATGTTCCTCTCCGCATTTAAGACGCGGGTTTTAGAAAGCAGTTGTCGGCGTTATGATGGAAATTGTTGCAAGTGAAACACTGTGTGATTCCCTTGCCGTTGTAACCATCTACGGTAATGTTTAAGTGTGCAAGCGTTTTGAGATCAAAGATTTTGAGGTTTTCTATTGAACGGGGGAGAGTGACTAGGTACACTGGGAGTTTTTGTTTGGTTCGGCGTCCGATGAGTTGAATAACTTTATCTGGTTGGAATCCTTCTTGTTCTAGGTCGAATTTAATATCTTCGGGGTCAGTGGTTTTAGGGTAGCCTTTAATCACGATCTTAATTGGGCGTTCGTTTTTTGGGGTAATTACATAGAATAAATATCCTAGTCCTTTAAGGGTTTGTGCGACTGTTCGGTTTTGTTCAACTGTGTTGGAGTAAAGTTTGATGTATTCTCCAGTGGTTTTTAATCTAAGGTGAGGAAAAATTTTTTAATGGCGTCTACCTGTTCTCGATAGTTTTGTGTAATTTTAAGCATAATGGGGGTGAGAGTGTGTTATTTGATTGTCTTGGGAGTGGGTTTGCTGGTGGCGTGAGAGTTGTGTTTCTAGCAACAGGTGAGGCTTGAAGACCTGAGACTTGTTTGTTGACTACGTTAGGGAGAAGTGAATATTGATTGTCTAAGGTAATATCACTGGATTGCTCCAGGACAGTTTTCCTTGCAGTTTTTCTTAGTGGTGGGAATTCAAAATCATCCTCATCTTTTCGTTTTTGTTGAGTGTTTCTCCTAGTGGGAGAAGATGGGGGAGTACTCATGGGGGTATTTTTAGGAGAGATATGAAGAGAGCAGCCTGGGTTGGTACAGGGGAGAGTCAAAACACTCACCGCTTGTTGTAGCGTTCCTTGTATGTCCTGGAATTCGTTCCATGCGAGCTGGTAGAGAGTGTCTGTTTCATCATGTCCATGGTCCTGTCTTAGGAGAGCGACAGTTTTCTCCTTTTCATTACAAATAATTCTCAACCTCCGAATATAAATTTTCATCGAGGTGAGCTCTTCGCACGGTGTGGGAGCAGTACCATTCGATGCCGTAGATAGAGGTGATAGCAGGGAAAAGTCCATGTCCGTGTGCCATATCCAAGTCGGGTGCCGAAAGAGAAAAAATATTGGAGAAAGTACTAGCGATCTGTACTACTCAGGAAGCACTGAAAAGTGCTGTAGCCAGACGTTAGCTTACGTAGGGAGGAAGAACTAGCAAGTTAAATCAGGGCGTATAGAAGATGCATCCAATTCGATTCTAGTTCAAGCGACAAAAAATGTGAAAATAAGTAGTTTTTCTGCTAGCTACATTTACTAATATTTTAAAATTTGTAATATATTTCCTGGTAATTTTTGATTTTTAAACATTTTTTCACACAATGCCACGTTTTAAAAATGGAATTTTTAAGAAAAGAACAGTTTGTTTGCACTCACAGTCGAAGGTAAGTGAATCCATTAATAATTAGAATGTTTCTGCTTCAGTCAAGAGGCTAAAATCCTGTATGGATTACAGCAATTTTCTTGGGGAAAATGGAAATATAAATGAAATTATAAATAATACTTTATTGTCTGAAGCTATAAAAATATCTGTTGTATGTAAAGAATGCAAAAATAATAGCATTTCAATTATTTTTTTAAAGAAAAGTTCAAAGCTTGGCCACAGAATTTGTGAAACTTGTGGATTCAGCCAACCATTTCTAAATACTAATATATATGGTTTCATGTAATGGAAAAGAGTCTAAGTATTATGAAAATACCAGGCTTTCATATGTAATGAGATGTATTGGTAAAAGGTAAGTCTTCTGCTAAAATTTTGTGTGGAGTTACGAATTTACCAACTCCATCGCAAAGATTTAATAAAAAAGAATCAGGGTTAGATACAGCTGTAGAGACTATGGCTACGGTGAGTATGCAAATTGCAGCTAAAGAAGCCAAAGATGTCATCGGACATTCTGATATACCAGTTGCTATTGATGGTACTTGGCAAAAGCATGGGCATACGTTTTTGAGTGGTGCTGTCATTGCAACAAGTGTTTATTCCGGCAAAGTGCTTGATGCTTCAATTTTATCAAGGTTTTGTAAGTGCCCCAACAAAATGCATAATGAGAACTGTAAGGCTAATCATTTTGAAAATAGTGGAAGTATGGAAGTTTCAGGAGCCATCGAAATCTTCCAACGCTCTGAAAGTTTGCATGGTTTGCGATATACCAAATTTTTGGGAGATGGTGACTCTAGAGCGTATATAAAGCAGTTAACGAGATGCAGCCATATGGCGATACAGGTATTGAAAAAGTGGAATGTTGGCCATGTCGAGAAACGGATGTGGACTCTACTACGAACTTTAAAACTAAAAATGAAAGGCAAGAAATTAAGTGACAAAAAACATTGGATGATCACGGTAGACTTACAGACGCTAAAATTGATAAATTACAGCGTTATTATGGATTGGCTATCAAAAACAATACCGATAATATTAATTCAATGAAGCGAGCCCCATTTGGGCTACATATTTTCATAAAGCATCTACAGACGCATATCCACAACATGGTATGTGCCCAACAAACGAAGATACCTGGTGTGAATATAACCGAGCAATTACAACAGACGAAGTATATAAACACCAGAACACCTTGCCATCAGAAATGCACAATTGTATCAAAAATGTGTACAGGGTATTTGATACAAATACCCTGCTCAAATTGTATCTAAAATGTGTCAACTCCTAACCTCCTTGCAAAATGCTTACATTGTAAGACACAAAACTGTAACGAAAGTCTAAATTGCATAGTATGGTCACGGATACCAAAAAAAATTTTTTTAATTGGACATTAAAACTGGAATACTGGAAGCTATTGCCCCCACAATCAAGGTAATATCACAAATTTCATGTTCTTAAACTTTAGGTATTTTTCCCATTTTTTTTTACACAGCTCGAGAAATCAAAGCAGCTGATCGGGAGATTACAAAACAAATTATGACTTTTTTACAAAATTCTAAAAAAGAAATGGTAGAAAAAGGCATAAGAAATGTATATTAGAGGATACCTTAGCAGAAGAAAAAAAAAAACCCAAGCTGTGGAGCTGGTATGCACTAATTACAAGTAAGTTTCTTACAAAAATCCTTTTTTCTCAAAATAACATTTTAACTATATAGAACTTTTTTTTCCTAAACTATTGAAATTAAACATAACTTTGCAAAATTAAAATTTACACTCTAATACATACAAGTCAAGGGTTTTTAAAAACAAAATTTTCTGACGATTTATAGTATTAAACATAATGAAATTTCACTGTTTTTTGAAAAAAAAAAAACACTTATTCAAAATAATTTTTTTAAAATAACTGACATCCTATCCATAAAAGCTCTGATTAAAAATATGTATTATTGTTCAAATAATATTCAAAAAATTTGGGAAAAATTTATTCGATAGAATGTTTATAAATGTTCTTCCCGTTTTTTAAAATTTCTGTGAGATACAGATCCTGTTTCGTGAACCTACCCCCTTAATACACCCTCAGAACTTTATTAGATATCAATGAAATAAGTCATTTTCAAAATTTAGAAAATATATTAGCCCCTAAATGTTTTAAGAGAGATCATACTTCTGTTGTAAAAAGATAATCTTTAGCTAAAATAATTGTACTATTCTTATGCATCTAAAAGTGAAATTAATGAAAACAACCCATGAAAGATTTGGCCATCCTGGTGTAGTTAATATCACTACAATATTATTGGATACAAATTATTAGTGATGTAAGAAATTATGTGAAACTCTGTGGCGAGTGTCGATTCATCCGAAGAATTCAAGTCTTTTCAACAAAATTCCACAGAATTATTGGGATCATAATTCGACTTCTAGGATATAGAGCCAAATTTCGACAACAGAGATAACTAACATGAATCCGACCACCAAGAAATATAAGTTATTGGACTTAAAAAGGATGTGAAAAAAGATACCTTCCCCGTCTCTTACGGAGAAACAGAATAAAAAAAATAAAAAAAAAAAATTTTTTTGTTAGCTCATCGAAATTTTGACCCGATTAGATTCATTTGTCCTATTACCCTCATCGCCAAATTACTTATACAAGAGTGTTGGGACATAGACATAGAAGCTTCATGGCGCTCCACACACACACAATAGACATGGTAAAAATATTCGAAACGTGTAAAAAATAAGTTATAGAGATATAACAACACATCAAGATTCTGCGAAGAGTATCGAATTTCAATCTTAAAGATGTCATTTAAAGTTTTTCGTGATGCATCGAAATCATCAAATGCTAGACAAGACTATGCCGGAGTTCAGAAGCTCAATGAAAATGAAAGGGTTCTGAAAAGAAGAAGAACCATTAAAAAATCATTTAGCCTTATTCTCGCTAAAGATTCCCCCAAACCTATGTCGTATCAAAATATTAGAGAACGAAGAATAAAAACCCCCCCCCGAAAAGTCGGGTTTTGGGGGCCCCCGCCGGATCTTACAGCCTTTGGGAACCTAAATTTCCTGGGCCCCCGGGGGGGTTTGCGGGGGTTGGTTACCCTCTGATCAAAAGGGAGTCTTACCTGAACCCCGGGGTGAAAAGGCTGCTATTTTTGAAAATACAGAATTAGACCCAGCAGCACCTCCCATTTTTAAGAATTGAGCGAAGAATAGGGTTTTGATATTAACCTGTGCGGTCTTGAATTGTTAACCACCGTTTCAGAAGAAAGCTTCTTGCTTGGCTTAAGGAGGTTTATAAATGCCAAGGCCGACCATCCGCCATTTACGGCACCAATTTTAAAGGTTTTTAATGATTTTTAAAGGGAAGTGAAGGGTAGAAAATGGGAATTTTAAAAAAATTCTAAAATTTTTCAGTTTCCCCCTAAGCTTCTTGGAGATTTCTGGGAACTAATCAGCTTGTGAAGAGGACATTAAAAAAAACACGGGGAAAAAAAATTTTTGAAAAAGAAATGTATACGGTTCTTTACGACTGTGAAAGTTTAACCAACTCAAACCTTTAAAATTATTTACAAAACGTCAAGACTTGGCCCTCTAACTCCAGCAATGTTTTTCGTTTGAGAAGTTGGTGCGCCAGAATTAGATCGACTAGGGAAAACGTTATAAACTTTTGGGAAAGAAATGGTCCAAGGAAATTTTTCTTTAAAATATCAGGTAAATTGAAAATCAAAATATCAAAAGGAAAAATACCAAGTGAAAAGATTTTTTGGGGGGTGAGAGGGACCTCACCAAAAAATTAAAACGGAATTTTTGGGAAAATTTGACTTATCCTCTGGCAAAGACGAAAATTAGATTAGCCCCAAATAAAACAAATTTTTTTTTTTTTCTGGGGCGTGGGAAAAATTTTATCTCCTAGGGTGAGGAAGAAATAAATCTACTAACTCTCCTTTATTTTAAAATGCTATTGCGGGAAAACATTTAATTCCTGTAAATGGTTTGGGGGTGCTTGCCATTTTTGGTTGGAAACTCTGGGTGAATAGTAATCGCATTGTTCAGCTAAAGGGGCTGCGACGGACCTCCTTTTTTAACCATGGTCAAAAGCGGGACGACACCTACACCCTCTCCCTTTCCACCACCCCGGGGGACGTTTACTCTGCAGTCCCTCCCCCCTACTCGGCGGTCTTCAGTGGCCTGGGCTTAACCAGACAGCAGCCCCGAACCCATACCTTTGAACCCCGGAAGATATGGTTTTTATAAATATAATAGAACCTATGTGGCATATGGGTACTCTAATTATTTCTCGAGCTGCAAGTTATGTTGTATGGTGGGTGGAACGGGAAGGAAGGTGTGTGAGGCCTCTGACTAATCCCTAGGGTGTTCAAAATTGGGGAGGAACCGAGCAACATGGTGCTAAGAGCTACGGGAACGAAGGATAAGAAACATTCCTTTGCCACAAGAAAATTTTTGGACCCGGCTGGCAGTGCCGATCAGGTGGCATTACAAAAAAAAAAATATATATACGATTTTTTATAAATGTTTTAAATAAAAAAAATTTTTTACGATTTTTTTTAAATTTTTAAAAAAAAGGGAAAAAATTGTAACAAGTACTATTCAATTTGTATAATATTTAATAAACCTTTTTCTATAAATTCTATGGTTTAAGAACTCTTTGTACTTTTGTTTATTTTCTAAGCACATTTCTTTATAACAGTTTGAAACATTAAAATTTTCAAATTAAGAACAATGTTGATTTAGACTATTTCTAATACTTCCATACAAAATATTTATTACTTGGTTAAAATTTCTGTGAGTAATACTTCATTTATATATGCTGATAAAATAATAACTCAAAGCATGATAAACAAAAATTTATCGTTTTGATTTTGAATCTGTCATTTTACAAATACATTAGCATGAAGAAAATCTGAATTACTTTTTAATTGAAGATAATTTTGCATTTTCGAAGAATTTCACGAAGAACCAACTTTGCGTTTCGCAGAATTTATTGAAGAAAGGCTTAGGTTCATACAATATTTCTTTTTGTATACTTTACAATACTTACTTAATCACAATACTTTATAATTGCACATCGTACTTCGTTTATAATTTACAAAGCACAATCTTCTACAGAATGATAAGAACCTTGTTATGGCTGTAGCCTTTGGTCATAAACTTGAGGTCGGAGAGTTGAGGGTTCGAGTCCAGGTGCTACCGAAGATCCAATGTGTAGAGGGAGCGATGCACCTTAAATATGTCGAGGCTCAATGTCCTCCCGTTGGTGTGGTGTGATAGGAGATGGAGGTGACAGCTCAGGTGTCGTCCTCGTCACTTGACCGAGGTTCAAAATTGCGAGGTCCATCGCCAATAACCCTCTAGTTTCTTTACAGTGAGACGTTAATTTAACTCTCACTCTTTCAAAGAACTTGTAAGCAAAGCAAGACATCCTAATGACTATGCTTTAAGATTAAAGTGGAAATTAATGCAATTAAATGCTCATTACATGCTCTTTCTCTTGCAAATCCTCTTAAAGACTACTACCGCAGTATACACGCTTCTTTTATTATATAATTAGCTGTTATTCCCGTTCTTCGCTCGGGTGAATTAAAAAATTAAACAATACAGATTGAAGGAAAAAGAAGTTTTGAATGGGTTAATTTTACGTGAATTTTTCAAAAAATTTAAGTCTGTAGATCTAATAGCTGATAAAAAGGATTTTTTTTTTACCTATAACTCCCCGTAACTCTTGTGGGTCGATTTTTGAAAACACCTTCCTAAGCTGATTTCTGCTCAGCAAAAGAAGCGCAGTGTTACAAATTTTGTGTAATGAACACTTAAAATAGTATAAATAATTTATATCTGAAAGTGCAATACGTTAATATTACTTTTTGTATTTTATTTTATGTTAAAATTACAATCAGCCTCACACTCCGCCTGTTCAAGCTTTCGCAGTTCTTGGCACCTGGTGTTGACAAAACAAAATGCAGTCTTGCTTCACACATGAAATATAGATATAAGCTGTCGCGGGCTTTTTTGCAGATTGCAGAATATTTCCTACTTTCTTGACAACTATCGTTATATTTTGGACACTTAACACAATATCTTTATAAATTATAGCCTATGTGTTATTCTGATATGTAAGCTATATTATTGTAAAGTTTCATTAAAATCCATTCAGTTGTTTTTGCGTGGAAGAGTACCAAACATCCACACAACTCAAACTTTCACGTTTATAATATTAGTAAGGATTCATAAAATTATCGAAAGAGGGCCATTTTTTATTGTACTTTTTCCAATTAAAATTGAGTTTGCTTGAAGTCCACAGCATTCCATTCCACATTTACAAAACATTAGTTTTATCCAATTTTTTTTTTAAAATTCATTTTTATAAATAATAGCCCAATGTATGTGTATAAAAATGACCCCTTTCTTCAGAGTTTTATTTCACGAAAACCTGAAAAATCATGGATAATGGGAGTCCTAGTTTAACATAGCGTGACTTTGATTTTGCGTTTAATAGCTGGTAAACATTTTTTTCCCTTTCGCGTTTAACAATAATTCAAATTACAACACACAGAGTGTTAGAAGCACACTAAACAAAAAAACAGAGAAAATCACTCCCTCTTTATAAATTGTAGTTTCTCCTAAAATATAGATTTGATTTTTCAAGCTCAGGGGGGAAACGTATTTGATTATTTTATTCATTCTTTGTTCAGAACAAACAATATTTGAAGCTTACTGTAAGGGGGAAAATTCGCGCTTCATTTTAATATAATCCATTTTCCCAAACGTTTTTTTTTGCTTTCATTACCAACGTAAAAATAACAGAAAGATATTCAAAGTTTATACCCGCGCGCGCGACAAAACTATATAAAATTTAAAAAAGACAAAAAAAACTTTTAAATCTTAAAGATGAATAAAGGAAATTAATTTTGATTAAAATTAATTTTGATAAAATTTCTATACAAGAATATTTTTTATTTTTTTAAAATGTTTTTAAAATATTATTTTTTAAGAATTTCTAAAACCCCAAAATTTTCTTTGATTTATTAAAAAAATTAATGATTTAAAAAAAAATTATTTGTTTTAAAATAAACCTTCATTATTATTTACTTTTACAAATTCTTTATTAAAGCAAAGAAAATATTCCCTTTTTTTCAAAATTTTTAAAAAATAAAAAAAAGTAAAAAAAATAATGGGTTTAACTTTAAAAAATTCCCAAAACATTACAAATTTTTTTATGTTTACTTAAAATACAGGGACGGATTTTATTTTAATTCACCAGAAAATGGTTGTAAACAATTTTAAAAAACGATTCTAAAATTTCTCGTTATAAGGCCCCTTTTAAAAAAAAATATTTAAAAAATTTATAAAATAAATTTCTTTTTTTACTTGTTTAACATTAAGTCAAGTTATGCATAGTCACAGAAGTGTAATATAAAATTCCCAGCCTTATAGGAACTAGGGTTAAAGGGTTAAACATAGTCTTATAAAAAGCTAGTCCATCTTTCCCTATATTTGCCTGTACTATAGAGCTGTAGAGAGGAAAAAATACTGTAGAAAGGGAGATTTTATAAATATTAAAAGGCCGGCTGGGTGGCGTGGTTGGTTTGTCGCTGGCCTTCTGTCCTAAGATTGCAGGTTCAACACCGTCCAAAGTCGGTGCAATTTCATGATGCAGAAATTCGACAGCGGTCATGTCGCATGATTATACGGCATGTAAAGATCTCTACAGAGTCTGTTGGGCTTGGGTGTTCTATCCACAAAATTAAATTCTAGTATAGATTCGTATCGTCAGAGCTCAGGTGTCTTCATCTGGCGAAAAAACTGGGTGTCAAAATTACTTGCGGCGATTGGAATCCGCCTATATGGTGCCACACTAAAAAGACATACCAGCTCCAAAGGAATGTACTAGATTTGCAATGGTAAAACACCAATTCGCAGCCCATTATATATATATATATATATGACATGATTTGTGAGTAAGAAACAGACTTAGTTTTTTAAAAAAGGAACTTTATTTGATCAAAGTTAGACATCATCTGAAGCTAAGAGGCAGAGAGAAAAACGGATGCCACCAAAAATCTTAAGTGGATTAACACTTAAGACTACACAGTACCCTTTTTCAAAAATTTTTTTGGAGACAGTTACAGTAAAAATAATTGATGTTTTATATTTAGATTATATTATTAAGCTGATTCTGTAAGTAAAAAGTCAGTCTGACCATCCATTAGTTAACAATTTTAAAAATTAAAATTTTTGAAGTTTTTTCAAACTTTTTTGAAATACTCAATTTTTAAAATATTTTAGTCATTTTAAGTTATTTATGTTTCTTAGGTTATTACAAACAAAAGTTAGTATGTATTTGAAAATCTATTCCCTTGTTAATTTTTAATAATTATTTTTCTAGAGAAACCTGGAAAAAACACGAAAATTTTTAAAATATCAACTTTAGCATTTTTTAGAAAAATAAGTAGAGATCTCAGCCCTAAATCCATACTAACTTTTATAGAAGATACGTTTGGGAGTATATACAAAAAAATTCAAAAGCTCTATCTTGAACAGAAAAAAAGCCTTAGGGATTAGAAAACACTTATACCTTTTCAAAATTGAAAGTCTGAGAAAAACGCGTTTAAAGTTTGTAAAGTCATAAAACAAATACTTATAATGCCCGTAAAACTATTTTTTTAATATGTTATTTTCCAATGTATGTTCTGCATTAAAACAATATTTTTATTAAATATGACTGAAAATTATATTTTTAATTCAAAATATAATTTTGCATAATATTGATAGCATTTGTTAAGACGTCAGTTTATCCAGCTTTATCTTAATCTAATATTTTCACAAAAGTTTTGAAACACGAAGCATTTATGTACAAAATAATAATGATACTAACTTAAGTTAAAAAAGTCAGGTTTGCTCATAAAATTTAATTTTTTCAGTTTTAAATTGGGACAGTTTAGGAAGTTTCAGCTCTTGTTGTACGACTTTAAAATATTAAAATATAGTACTAAAATATGTTTAGTATAATGTAGTTTGGTACATCAAGGAAATATTCAGTTATATTTGCAACATTTGAATTCAGAATACTTGCATTCTGAAGTCTAATTGCAGAATCA
This sequence comes from Trichonephila inaurata madagascariensis, assembly GCA_019973955.1. Taxonomy (NCBI): domain Eukaryota; kingdom Metazoa; phylum Arthropoda; class Arachnida; order Araneae; family Nephilidae; genus Trichonephila; species Trichonephila inaurata. The sequence continues at coordinate 7,578 of BMAV01020389.1, read as the reverse complement.
GAAGAGGACTGATTTTTTAGATACATCTCTTCGAAATATTGTTTCTCACAGAAACCCGAGAACGCATTTGCCATGGCATTTTCTCTATAGGAAAAAATTAATGATAAAGCTTTTAGGTTATATAAACTATTTTTATAGTAAAAATTGGCCCTGAAATTAATCTTAATTAAATAATTATGCGAACTCAAAAAACTCAAAACATAATTAAGCAGAAATGATTTTAGTAACGAAAATTGGAATTAAAACCATTTCAAAAAAAAAAAGCTCAAAAATTTTTTTTAATTAATTCAATTTAAAAGTGGAAAAATGTTTTAAAAAAATGAAACCGAAATAAAAAACCATGTCCATAAAACTTAAAAATATTTTAAAAAACTAATTTGCTAACAGATCTGAAATTTCATGGCAAGAAATCCCCAATGATATGCCACAAAAATGAAAAAAAATTTCGGAAAAAGTGAAATTTTTGGGTTTGGGGAACCTTAAGAAAATCGTCCCAGATTTCATGGTCATTTGGGTTAATGTTTTGACAAAAAGGGCTATTAAATAAAAGAATTTTTGGAATTAGACACATGTTTATTGGCAAGGCCATATGTTTCGGGAGAAATAAATGGGAAATTGGTTTGATACTTAAAGGGAAAGGTAAAAAGTGAAGGCTAATGGGAATTTAATTTTTAATCAAATTTTAAATTACCCTTTTTTACATATATATAGTATAATTAAATATATATACACTGCTGGCCACCGTAAATGCAACACCCTGAAGGAAGCATGCAAACAACATGAAATTTACAACATGCATTAGCGGAGGTGAGATATGCAAATGATTAGAATTTCAGCGCAAACACACATCACGTGCGCCTGTTTAAGGCTTGGAGATTTCGACAATTTCAAGTTCGGCAATTGTGTTTTTCTTGTGGTTTTTTCAAAAGACGATGTTAAGTTTCGTAGAAAACAGCGATCAGCTTTTGATCAAGTATCCAAGTTCAAAGAGGAAGGAAAATTGACCTACCGAGATTGTGGATTATTTTTTAAAGGGAAAATCGGTATCGTGTTGGACGAAACCAAACAACTGTAATGCGGATATATGACCGTTGGATGCGGGAGGGTACGACGGACTGACTTGGTCGATCGCATCCCCCAGTGCACCACGTCAGGGAGGACGGGAAAAAATTGTGAGCATGGCGGTACTTTCCCAGTCAAAATCACGAACCATAGCAAACACATTGGGGTCTGTAACACATCTTTCCCAGTGTCTACGCGTACCATTCGACGCCTTTTTTAACCAAGTGGGCCCTCCGCAAGACGTACATTGCTTGGTCTACACTTGACGCAGAACCACAAACGTCTCCACCCCAATGGTGCTATGAAAAGAAGGATGTGGGGCGGCAGAATAGAATGAAGTTTCTTTCCCGACGAGTAACGCATCTGTCTGCAACACCACGTTTGGTCGGATTTCGGGGTCTGGAACAGGGAGAGGATGCTGAACAGCTGCGTTATGCACCGCCCCCAATAGTCCTGCAACGGGTTTTTGGTAGGGGACGGAAATTGGATATCACTCTTGCACTTTTTGGTACGCTTGCCGGTACTTTAAATAGCCAGCCCCACATCTCCGAGGTGTTGGAGCCAGTTGTGCTTCCTTACCTCCATGGCTTGGCCACAGCCATATTTCCCAAAAGGATAATGCCCGACCCACGTGGCACGCATTGTCCAAAGGTTCTTCGTCAATCACCAGATTGAAATTTCTTCCCCCGACTGGCCCCGCTCTTCGGGTCTTTTGCCGATAGAAAACATTGGCCATGGTTTCAAACGACTGGCCCCAAAATTTTTGGGTTTCCACACCTGATCCCAACCTTTTGGGAACGTGTGGAAGCTGCTTTCGCTGTTCCCAAAACACATGCAAAGCCCTTTGGGAAACAATCCCGAGGCGTGTGGCAGTAGTGATCTCCAACAAATGGTGGCTACTCTGTCTACTGATTCTGGCAGGAGCCACACTTTCACGAAAATCTATAAATTTATTCATTTGATATTTATCAACATGTTATCTACAAAATAAATTTTGTTGTGCTATCTCTTGTCTTTCTTGGTGTTGCATTTACGGTGGCCGGCGGGGTATAAAAAGTGAAGAAATTTAAGGGGCCACAGTGTTAAAAAAAGGAAGAAAATTTGGGAAATTTACAAGAAAACAAAAATGTAGATACAAAAAGTCTTTGGACTAAACTGGAGAACTATATCTTTACATTTGCCCTCTAATTTGCCCTCTGTCATGACGTAGTTTTTTCTCTCTTTAAAAACTTAATCAATTTTCAACATATACAAAACAATACATAACATCATTTGGAAATACATGTAGGATTTAAAGTATTAGGGAATATAAATATATTCCGGGTCAAGGGAGGTTACAACCTCACCAATAGATCAACAGCATATATATATATACATATGCTCACCAGAAAAAAATATGCATTTCCCCGGGAAATTTTGGGTTTTGGGGGGAGAAAAAAAAGCCAGGAAGCGGGGGGAGAGACGTCGGAGGGACGGGCCCGTTTTTTTGAACGAAGGTTACGTTTTTCGGTCAACGGGGGTTTCGCGAGACTTAGAGACGGTTGAGAGTATGCTCCGTGAAATAACTCATAAAGTTGTAATCATATTTAATTGGAAATTATCTAATGTTTCATTAAACCATAATTTACTTATCTGCTTATTTCTTTGAATATCAAGATCCAGAACATAGTGACTTACCCCTAGACAACAAAAGAAAAGCCACTTGTATAGATCAAATACACCCCTACATACATATTACACACAGTAGAAATATTTATGTAAAAGGAATTCTAAATTCAAAATGTACTAAAATAAATGAAACTATAACAACAAACATAGTAATAACACTTCCAAAATATTAATTGATAAAATTGAATTTCCGTACAAATAACTGAAGATTAGCTTGTTCACACACAAATCTATTCGACATCCAGAATAAGAGTCACGTTTCCTCCTATTCCTTCATAATAATAGATTCGTATTATAGCTAGCAGATGTTTTTTAAAAAAAAATTTATATTGGAAAATAATATCATATCAAACAATAAGACAATAGATATAAAATACATGGTATACACATACTAAAATACTAATTTTGTATAAAAATCTACCTGGCGCCATCGTAGTAATACCTCATAGTGTTACACAAAATTTTTTTATACATGACATACTTTTTTTTAAAAAGAAAAAAAAATATAAAACAAATAAAATAAATTATTAATAATATGAAAAGGGGAAACAACTTTATGCACTATTCAACACAATAAACGTATTTTTTCATAGGGTTATGAAATATAAGAATATAAAAAAAATTATAAGAATATAGGAATAAAAAAATATATGAGTTATAAGAATAAAAGAGCTCTTTAAATGTTCATAAATGAGTGCATAGCATTCTCATTTTGTTGTTTATTTCTAAAATTTAAAGCAGAAACAAACTTAATAATGGGTGCATTACATATCCATTTTGTTGTTTTATTCTCAAATTTGATCCAGTAACAGATTCAAAAATGAGTATGTGAAGTTTCTATTTTGAGTACGTACTAGTTACCAAAAATAAGTATGTGTGGTTCTCAAATTTGAGAATGTTTGCATCGGACCATTTTGAGCATGTGAAGTATTCAAAAGTGAGTATTTTGTTCTCAATTCTGAATACCCGTTTTTCGCAGTGTGCTGAACTCTACACAAGGAGTTCTGAAGCCTTGGTGAGGAAAAAGTAAGACCTGCTAAGTGAGCTTAGGACTCTATCCTTCTTTACACTAGAAAAGATTTCAAAAAAGCATAAAACTCATTTTCTGAAATTTGGGAAACTGAGATTATAAAACTAAAATAGATGACAAAATTAACGAAACTGGAACTAAAAGCAATAGAAAGAAAAGCAGCAACAAACGTAAAAATAAGAGCAAGGACTCCCCGGAAGAATTCATCTGCCCTAAGAAGACTGCTTGGCCGGATTACTCAAATAAAGTAACCTCCCCCGTCAAAACAATAGCTTAAAACAAGACGTAGAAAAGCTGATTCCTAAAAAACCCCATCCCCTTGGGGAAAATAAGCCCCCCCCCCTTTACGCTAGAAAAAAAATAACTGCATATTAAAAACCCATTTTCCCAACCTAAATTTTTAAATACCTGAAGATTTCAAAAGTTTCAAAATGAATGCGAGGGAAAACGGCCTTATATGCATTAGTGGAGAACTAGGAATACGAATACTACGTAGTCAAACCGAAATTAGAAAAACTGATTACAGTAGTGTTCAAAGGCCTGCTGATTCTTACATCTACCGAAGAAATTCGGAGCGATCTTGAAGAACTAGGATACGTAGTTGATAGCGACAGCCAAGTGATCTCTAAAAGCCCACCTCCCATTTTTCCAGGTTTCTCTGCCCGGAATGTCCATAGCAAGACTATTTTTGATATAATGAAATCCGGTTATTTGCAAGTTGGAATAAAGGGTTTCTCCGTATGGGGAATAACCCAATGCTTTTAGTGCAAAGACTTTTTCCACACCGCCACTAATTGTTACTTCAAAACGCGATGTTTATAATGTGGGACATATCACTTGACTCGTGTCTCTGAAATAAAATACCACCAAGAAAACCCTTTGTGCATCAACTATGAAACTTACGGTCGCATCCCATGCTATATTAAATGCCCTCCTCCCCGAAGCAAACAAAAACGAAAATAATTTTTTTAAAAGCAACAACGTGTAACAGAAGGTCTATCCTTTGCTAATATTAGCAGCGGAGAAACCCCATCCCAAGTCAAAGTTACGCAAAGTTATAATGAAAATTGTGCAAAATGTTTCAAGGATTCCTTCCAGGGCCTGCTCTACAAATTTTGCCACCCCAGACAAAAATGGAAAAAGCCACCCCTCCCTCAAAAGTAAAAAAAGTATAACTAAAAAAACTGGTTTAGTATAATTATAATCAAATCAGCCTGCAAAGATAAATGCCAAGAGAGATGGCAATCAAATTTTGTAGGTTATTATTTGTTTGCTTGTCAAAATTGTAGAAAATTTTAAATGTGTAAGATATTCAAGATGTGTGTGGAAAAAATGTAAATAGTGAGAAGAGTGTTATAATATACTCTTCACAGCAAGGCCACTAACACAAGCTGATTTTAAGATCCTATTGTTGTGTGGTGGTTTTGAAGTGAGGAATAACGAGACGATTAATGTATTTGTGATGATTATAAGATTTTTAAAAGTTTAAAGGAGGTAGACACACATGATAGAATCACCATTGGAAGAATTTCTAGATGTTATTGAATTTATATTTTTTGTGGGTGGTAAAGTTATCATTTCTAAGTAAAAAATTCAAAATATATATTGTGTTGATGGGAGTTTGTTAGCCAGTAATTAGCAAGATCTAACAGATAAAACTGTTTATTCTTAACTATAACACATAGAAAATGAGAATAAAACAATTATTATATTAAATACTGCGCGTCGTTTCCTAGCGGCTAAAAAGTCTGACTGATTCTCCATCTGTTCCTCGTCTCTGGGCGGGGTCTATCTCGGGTCTCAAGTGGCAAGTGGCAAGTGGCATATAGTTTTACGGAGTACCTGTCCCTAAATGAGTCTCGGGTCTCTCTCATCATTGCTTCCTTGCGAAGCTAAATGGGTCAGGCCTCATGCAGTAGCTACCCCTTTCCGCATAAGGACTCCTGGTGAACTTACGAAGAACCACGGGAACGAACGACGCACTGGCTCCCGATCGTCGCTGAAATATGACTCGTTTCGTCATGACTACTTTGCTGAATTAAATAAAATATAATATGATAAACGGCGGCAAGTTGCATTTCTCCTGTCAATCTAAGCATTACTCCAATCCATGACAATAGGCGGTAGGATGTGATACACGCGACTTATTTTGTTATGCAAGCGACGAGTATAAAAATAAAAGCAAAAATTAAATAATAGTGAAACATAAAAGAAAAAAATATACAGCGACGTAGATCGGAATACGATTTATTTAAAAGAAACTTTCTTCAAAAGCTTCGTTTTGAAAATCAACAGAGGTGTGTGTGTTTGTCAAGAAAGTTCTTCAAATAAATCATTGTGATAATCAACCGAACAGAAGCCTACAGATACGTTTTTTTTCAAATTCCAAAAAGTGTGTATTGTTAAAAGAAAAAAAGGAAAAATTTTTATAAACCATGGTTTTTAATAATCAAAGGAATTTTGCAATACTCTTGCTCTTCAAATGCTAAAATTTTGTGATGGATTCTAGTGTTTCAAGTTCGTAAGTTTAATTATTTTAAGTTCGTAAAATATTACGTAGAATTCCATTATGGTAAATTTATTATTTGACTTGCATTCATTATTAAGTTTGAATAAGTTAATGCTTGATTTGGTATCTTCATTTGATTTCTTATATTGTGATATATTTATTTGATTTGGTATAATTATTTGATTTCTTATATTTTAGTATATGTTATTTTTTTAAACCTACATTGATTTACTTTGTATATAATAATTTTTAATTGTGATCGCAGTTACTTGGTGGTAAAAAACAAATATGAAGGAAACAAGTGATATATCGAAAGCTCAAACTTTTGAAAACCAATTAAATTAACCAATTCAATTAATAGCTTTTGATCCAAATAATTCTATGATAATACTTCAATGGTCAATTTCAAAAATTGAACCTACATGATTCTTGGAAAATTACCAATATATCTAACTATTTAAAGAACAGTGCCTTAACGGATTACATTAATTTTTATGATAAAATTAACAACTGGGATGAATTCACTTGTTCTTAACAGAAAAATATCTTGCCCCACCAATTACTAGTTTAAGTGATTTCACGCAAAAAACTTTTAATGGAAAAGAAATTGCTCAATACTTCCATGAAAAGTTGGAAATTGGCAGACAATTCGTTTTACCTACATCTATGATATTAGAAGGATTAACAGATGGCTTACTTATTAATTAAAGGCAGTTGCTCACTATAACTCCTCCTAGTAACCCAACAGAATGGACAGTAACCGCGACTAAATTATTAAATATTCAAAACAGTGAACAGAACAAAACTGAAAATCCTAGTAATTCAAGAGCCCAATATTTAATGCTCCTAGAGGAAACTACCAGAATTGGAAACCTAGACATTTTAGGCCAAATACGTTTGCAAAAAGCCAAGTTCCTAACCAAACTGCTAGAACATTTAACAATCCAAAAATGCACTTTCGGAGTAACTTATCACCTAACCCGTGTAGATTTTGCGAACACCAGGGGATTCAAAATGCCTATCATTGGACTCAAACGTGTCCATTCATACTCTCGGCAATACAAGTACTAAAATTCCTATCCAAACAAATGTTGATGCTCCAACCGAAGAATGCCAAATTTGACTATTATTAGAAATATTTGGATATACATTCACTTCCAAAAGTTAAGCACGGAGAGGAAAATGCTAATTTCCGGAAGCCAATAGGAATTGAAGAGGATGCAATTCGCTGCAGAGGTAGAGGGAAGTATGCAAATATGTTAGGTAGCAGCCAATTGTGCTTTCATGTCAAGAAATAGCAAAAAGGGAG
>BMAV01020388.1:0-12311 GCA_019973955.1 Trichonephila inaurata madagascariensis | reverse complement strand
TTATCTTGATACTTTTTAACAAAGCATCACTATTTAACCATTCCACATGCATCTCTCTTCGCAAATTTGTGGATTCTTACTTGGAAATAGAATTACATATGAGAGAGAGAGAGAACACACATTATATATATATCTGAGTTCCGGTTTCGTGTGTAAATCGCATTAGAATCGAAATCAATGCTGTTACGTCTTGGACATAAGAGGCTATTAACAATATATATAGTATGGATTTTTAAAATCTCTATTCGTTAATCTAATTCGTTAAAACTTCTGATATTTCTTACAGTATTAATTTTGAAAGATTTTATAACCAATCTTTTAAACGGTATTACTGTATTTCTTTAATTTACAGTATTTTTAATATTTATATTCCTTTTGAAGCTGTAATAGTTTGTCGGACTCCAGTTTTAAAGTTCTAAAATGTCGAAAGGGAAGACTTTTTCAATTTTACACATAAAATTATTGCCTTTTTTTAAAAGTGATAGAAAAGTTTAAAAATCTGTTAATTTCTTAATTTATGTAAAACTCATGATTTCCTTAGAAGTAATTTTGAAATATGTTTCCACTTTTTCCGCTTTTTTGCTGAACTTTACTTTTTAATTTGGAGAAGCTTTTTTCCTTTAAATGTGTGTGTGTGGACAAAATTTTATTCCGAAGGTAGAAGTAAGTGGTGGCTACCTCAACGCATCTATTGATTGGCAAATTATATTAATAACAGTGCATTTCAAATCAGCACTCGGGTTACTGGCGATGGACTTCGTAATTTTGAACCTTGGTTAAGTGACGACGAAGACACAGGAGTCGGCACTCCACTCTCCAAAATACCACACCACACCAATGGGAGGACTTTCAGCCTCGACAAATTTAACGTACGTCAGCCTATCTACTCTGTTGGTCTTAAGTGGTTCCAGAAGCCATGACCAGACAAAAACCGCACCAGTTACGAGTTGACGACCATGACCACACTTGGCTATTGTGGTCACTTAAACGTTTCAGATTGCAAATAAAAAGGTTGATGTTTCAAAAAATGTCTTAGGCAAGGAATGTAATAAGTTTTTTTTAAATCTTTGGTTTAATATTTTGTTTATCTTTTTTCAAAAAAGAAGGAATATTTTGAAAGTTGTTTTACAACTTATCAAGTTAACTCCTTAAGGTATGCGACTGCGCTCGGAACCGTGATTTTGCAAAAGCGTGTAAATGGATAATATTTATGATATTTAGTGTCACTTATATTAGGAAATGTAATATATAATTTAAGTACAATATTTTGACAAAAAATGAACATAAAATGACCCATTTTCAAAATAATCTCCTTTTGTGAAAAGTGCTTCGATAATAATATTTTGCCTGTATATAGCTCAGACCTCTGTACAGAGGCTCAACTAGAATTTTTAAAATATATAACTTAGAAGTGGGTTTATTCATGTTTTATGACAACAGAGGGGAGAAATTTTAAGAAAAAAACGCCGTTAATTATTTCAATTGGTTGTAACTATGAAAATAATGTGAATTTTTCAAAAAAAAACAGTTCACACTCTCTGGAGAAGTATTCACTTTACATAAGCGCACGCACACACACACACACACACTATTATTATTTTAGAAGCATTTTTTTTATAAAAGGAGAGAGCATTTGGAAAAGGTTATTCTAAGTTATTTTTTTGCCAAAATATTGTATTTAAATACTTTTTTTTTGTCAAAATTTCCTTAAAACAGTTTTATACATGTATTTTAACCTAAGTCACACTAAATATCACGAAAATTTGCCATTTATGCACTTTTTTAAAATCACGGTTCCAAACGTTGTCGGAGCGGTTTGCCCTTACAACGTACGGGCTACCGAAAGCTAGCCGCAACTGGTTTGCCCGTGCGCTGTACGGACACACTCTGATATATTATTTTTATATTTGATTTGATCTTGTATTTAATACATATGGTGTATTATTTAGGGCTGATATTTTGAAAAGATGATGTAGTTTGTCTATGGTACTGAAATGCTTTTCATTTTGTGAAGATGGGAATTAGTATCGTGTGTTTAGTTATAAACCATAAAGATTGTGCCTTTTTTTAAGGCATTTTGGTTGAAAAAAAATGACTGCTTAAGGGGTTAAGCGGGTATTTAAGAATTATACTTTTTTTCATAGAGCTTTACCTTTTAACCTTGAAATTTAACTTACTTTTTCGTTAACTTGAGAAATAATTGTTCTGCTGGATGTGATGTAGGTGAGCTTTGTGGAGTGCAGTTATACTGCTAGTTTAGAAGATAGTGTTTCTTTATATGACAACTAGATATGTTCTTTGATGTAAAAAAATAGTACGTGTAAGAGCTTTGTTACATATTCTCAAGTAATCGTTTGAATAGGAAAATTACAAGATTGGTTTCTTCAATAATTTTAGAATTATTTTAATGCTAGAGTTCTTTAATATTTAGTTCTCTACACGATAAAAATATTAGTCTAACTTTATTATATTACCCAGAAAATTTATTTATTTGGCTATCCGTAATTTGCTTTTCTCCTTCTTCGTTTCTTAAACTCATCAAATTACTTCACATGCTAACTTAACGAAACTTTATTTTTCGATCTTAAATTTTTTAAAAAATGTTTCCATTCATTTTTTTCTCATAAAAAGCTAGAATTTGATTATTTAAAGCATTTTAATGTCAAGAGTGCAAAGACTTATGTAGTTACTTTAATCTCTTTCTTAAAATTTAATTGTAAGCAATTTTTGAAACAAATTACTTCTTAACCCTTTATCTACCGCATTAAGATTTACTGCAGTTCTTTCCATGAAATTTTTTTTTGAACCACTGCATTGAAAATTAAGGGACATACATAACAAAATACTCAACCTTGGTTAAATTTAATTAGAGCTAATTAATTAATTAATGATATTCAACTGCAAAATTAATTATATATACTGTTCACTTAAAATAAATAGTCAAATTATTTTCTAAGGTCTTCATTAACATACAAAAAAAAAAAATACACTTACCTTTTGACATTAACCATTTTTTCGGAACAAAAATGACAATCTTCGCAATGTGCTGAAAACGCAATTTCTGCTATCAAACTATTCACCTTCCCCGCTAAAATACTCGACGTAGAACCCGTGCTGCCATATATCTTGAAAGAGTGGATTTCAAAGAATATTCCTTCTGTGACGTCTATCGCGTCTTTCTGCTAACATAACTCCTATGTTCTTTGACGGCCACGATTAATGGCAAAACTTTTCCAACCCAATACCAAGAAGATAAACAAAGATAATATGTAAATTAGATATACTATAAAATGATAGAAGCTTTGATGATAAGATATAGCGTGGCAAGCTTAGAGATAGTAGTGTGGAATTATTCTGATCGATAGCGTGACAAAGTCTAGTGTGAAATCTTGCAGATCAAGAGTTAGCAGTCCGATAGTTTTGGAAGAATAGAAGCCTAAGATAAAGAAGTTGGAACCTTCGTATATAAAGTTTATAGATATCATTCTCTAGGTAAAGGAAGGAGAACTGAAAAAGGTAATATTAGATATAAGTAATTAGATGAATAGGATTATTAATGATAATTGAGATAAAGGATCTAGTTGCGTGATCTGACTTGAATCGTGGTTTAATTTGGGCGTTGACTCTCACTTTTAATTAAAATTGTCAAATTAGAATTTAAGTAATATAGTTATTCTTAATAAAAGTTGTATTAAGAATTATTATGTCTCATCATTTTGATAATCCCACACTTCTAGCTTACGGTGAACCGGGCACGACATGGTCATCACAGGATGGCTATGTCGCAATGGCGCCCGAACGTATTTAATTCTGGGTTGGGTAATAGGTGAAGTATGTTCTACCTGGAAATGTACTTTTCAGGGTCGGAGAACGTTGCAGAGTTTATCGAGTGTATCGATAATAACTTTTAAGTTACTTGAAATCCCAAGTAATCTGTCATGGCTTACTTAAAAAGTCATCCAGGGGAAGGCCTAAGATTGGTATTCGATATTTGGATCGTTGTTAGTGCAAAATACAGCCACGGATTTTGCGCAGCTCAAAACTGAATTAGCGAAGGCTTTTCCCGCGGTAAAAAATAAGAAAGAACTAAGTCGGAGTTTTAGCATCCCAGCGGGGAAGAAATCAGATCCTACGGGATTTTGTTTATAGATTACTAAAAATAGAGAGAAGTTTAGAATTAGGAATGTCACAAGAGACTTAGTGATCATTTTTTAGTTCGACTCGAACCACAGATCCAGGACTACGTGGAAGTCCGAAACCACAAACACGATACAACTTTTAGAGGTCTTGCAAATTCGAAGAGAGATATTCTTGCAAATTAAAAAGGGGGTTATCAGAACGATAATATAGAAAGACGAGGTCAAAATGCGCATAGGATGCCTAATTTTGAAGCTAATGGTAGAAACTGGAGGAATTCTGAAATAAGGCGTAGACCAAATAACAGTAGAAATGAATTTTATGAGAATAGCCGTCAAAAAATAAGAGGGGTTCGAGAGGAATAGGTTTCAAAATAATGATCAAAGATTCAATAACGGGGCTTACTCAGGTCGAAATGAGCGAAATGATAATTTTAATAGAGGGACCGTAGAAATAGGGGTTCGAGTGAAAATTTCAACGAGGCGATAGGACGCAAAGGGACGATTAAATATTGTAAAGGTAATGATCAACCTCAAGAGGTGTCGACAAGAGAGACAATTAGACTTTCTCCGATATGTATAGCACCGTAGAACTTCCCCACGTTCCTATTTTATTAAAACACATTTTTAAAGCGCTATGGACACCGGAGCAGAAAAATCATTTATATGGGAAGAAGTATATGAAAATATTTTTCTATAAGCAAATTAAAATCGCGAGCCAGGTAATAACAGCACAGGGTGCGAAATGCCAAAACAGGGGATTGTAGAATTGAAAATTGGGATCAGACAATTCGAAAGAAATTGGTTTTTTCATGTTGAAAGATTTAGAATACCCATGTATTCTAGGTATAGATTCATAATGCGTCAAGAATCGTATTAGATTTTAATCAAAAATCGTTGAAAATTCAGATTCTCAAATAAAAAGGTGGTTGAACCAATTAAAGAGGAAAAAATTGAGATAGATTTATCTAAAACAAAATTGGGGAAGTAGAAAACAAAAAATACAAAATTTGTTTAGTAGTTTTAAAGGGTTATTTTCAGACAAACCAGGTTTTTACTCATGTTTTATACCATGAAATTGACACGGGAGATAACCCACCAGTAGCTTCAAGGCCTTATAGGTATGATCGCAAACTGGCAAGCAATAGATTTTCACATACAAAAATGTTACAAAAGGGAAAAGATTGTTCCAATTCAGTCCCCATATGCGTCACCTGTTGTATTATGCAAGAAAAAAAATGGGTTACCACCGGGTAATCCGGGAAACATATAGATTTGCAGTAGACTATAGAAAACTAAATTGATCACAAAGATCCGCGATACCTTACCGTTAATAGATGATTTATTAACGAACATACCATATACAACAATAATGTCATCTCTTGATCTAAGAAGTGGGTACTTTCAAATGGCAGTAAACCCAGCGATATGTTAAGACCGCATTTGTAGTAAAAGTGGCACTTATGCTTTCAAGCGGATGCCATTCGGTTTATCAGACAGCTCCCAATTTTCAAAAGCAATTGACATAATCCCAAAACCGGTGATAGGGGAGGTTTGAGTGTTTACATGGATGACGTGATAATCTCGTCTCCATCATTCACTCACCATGTTGAACATTTAAGGGGAAATTTTCGTTGTTAAGGGATGCAGGATTGACATTAAATAAGGAAAATGTAAATTTGGGTGCGATGAATTGAAATATTTAGGGGTTAATTATTAGTAAAGAAGGAATTAAAACGGATGAGACAAAGGTTAGAGCTATACAAGAGATGAAACCGCCCCGTAACTCAAAAGAGGTGTCCAAGTTTTTTGGTATGTCCCAGTGGTACGCGAAATTTATTAAAAAATTATGCGGATATTTGTGAGCCACTTTATAATCTTAAACGAAAAATTTAAAAAAATTTTTCTGGTCCAATGAAGCACAAAGGCATTCGAAGAGGTCAAAAGGCGGTAAAAAAAAGCGCCAGTTTTAAAATTACCAAACTTTTAGGGGCCATTCGAGTTATTTACAGATGCCATTCGTTGGTTTAGGGGCAGTACTTAACCAACAAAACAGACCAGTGGTATTTGCGTCACGTACACGAACAACGCAGAGAGGAATTACACAGAACCGAAGAAAAAATGTCTAGCAGTAGTATGGGCGTTGAACAAATTTAGAACATATTTTAGAATATTACCAATGGTAATAAAGATCACGCCGCATTAACACGCCAACACATGGCAAAAAATTTTCGAGTAGGATGATTAGATGGCACTAAAGTTAGCAGAATTCAATATAGAATGGGAACAAGACCGAACTCAAAATGCAGTGGCTTGACATTCTTTTCAAGGAATCCAATTAAAAGTATAATTGGTGATAAAATTAATTGTGCCATAATCAAGGATTTGTACTTACTTCGGGAACAATTAATAAATGAACAGAAAAATGACCCAGAATTAGTCATATATATAGATTTTTAAAAGAAACCCGGAAGATAACCCCGGTTAATGCAACGATATGTGGGGTTGGTCCCACGATTTACGTTAATGAAGGATTGTTATTTTATGCGAAACACGCAACGTCATTAGGTGAAATGCTTTATACTTTCCCAAAATCTTTAAGGAATGAAATAATGAGAGAATTTCTGACAAGCCAATCGCTGGCACTTGGCAGATTTAAAACGTATCATAAAATACGGGACGTTTTTTTTTCCGTACATGAGAAAATTATTGATCAATATGTCTCTACATGCCATATGTGCCAAGTTAATAACTATAAAAACGCGTTACCAGCTGGTCGGTTTATCCAATTATATCAAATTATCCGAATGAGATAGTGACGTTAGATTTTTTTAGCCCGTACCCTATATCGAGAATAAGACGTAACCGCTATTTTTTATAACCGATCATTTCAGCAATGGCTGAAAAACCTCTTAAAAGGCCTCATCTCGTATAATAGCGATTTTTTTTTTGATAACTTTATATCGCGTTATGGAGCCCAATAAAATTAATAAGTGATAATGGTCCCAATTTATATCCGAGATTTTTGAGAAATAAGTGAAAGATTAGGCATAAGGCATGTGAAGACTGTTGCATATCGACCACAAGCAAATCGGACTGAAAGAGTTAATCGAGATATAGTGAAAAATGATTGCAAATTATGTTAATAATCAACACGATACTTGGGATCAATTCTTATGTGAGTTTGCTTACGCTATTCGTACGGCGTGAATGAAACACGGGAAAACACCGGCTGAATTATTTTAGGTCGAAAATTGATTACACCATTTAAAAAACTAGTTATGATATCGGAAAGTTCAAAATTCAAAATTAAAGGGATATACAGAAAAGCTTTAAAAAGCTAGACTAAGTACGAAAATTAAACAGGAAAGGTGGGAAAAATATTATAATAGACGTAGAAAGACATAAAAATAAAGGTAAATGATTGGGTCTTTTTGGAAACACACCCTGAAAAGTTCAGCAGCTAACAAAGTATGGCTAAATTTAAACAAAAATTTGAGGGACCTTATAGAGTCTTAGAAGTTAAGAATTGTAATAATATTGTAATAGGAAATCGGAAAAAGATTAACAGTTAACGTAGATCAAATAAGAATATATCGTCATAGGAAATGTGACGAGGTCGAATTAGGAACAGGTATCCCCAAATAGTATAAGATCAAGTCAGGAAACTAGTACTTCGGAAAAATCCCATAAAAAGATTAAATGAGTCACAATATGGGAAAGAAAAATCTGCGGGAAACGTAGGTTAGAGGCAAAAGGGGATTGGTAACCAATCAAATCAATATAAAAATACAGAGAGGACCCATAAAACAAATCACTGGTCAGATCATACCTAGTTCAGTTGGGAATGAAAATAAAAACAAAAGGTTTAGATATAATAGAGGTATTAAAATCAGTGGGTCGGGGGCAAGTGGACCACAAAGAAAGTGGAAAAGTAAGGGCAACAATAATAATTAAAAGACAAATGTCATCAGTACTATTTCTAGAAGCAGGAAAAGGAACAAAAGAGAGTGAAACTGAAGTTACAGATGAAGCAAGATACAAGTCTAAGGCCACGACGGAGAACAGAAGAACCCCGCCCAGCCAAGGACACATTGGAAGTCAAGGAAAGGACGACAAGGAGATTACAAGCCTTACAACAAAAAATTTCCAGTACAACCGGGGAAAAAGAAGAGTGATGACACCTCATCGTTGGATGTGAATGTGGGAGAAAACATATAAAAATCAGGTTGTATTGTTTCATTTTTATGATCTTCCAACAAGTGGTCGGAAGATTATTGCAAAGAAGAAGTCTCGGGCGGTGCTTAAGTTATAAGCCAAGTCAAACACTACAATGAGTGTTCATTTAATTTGGAACTTTTGACTTGTTAAAATTTTTTTTCTGAAGAAAACATTTGTAATCACACATTTGTTTGCTTCATTTTGACTTCGTGAGATGCGAAAATTCCTTTGGTTATTTGTTATAATAGTTTATTGAAAAATTTTGTAATTGTAAAATATGTGTATATATATTTTGTGTTGTATTGTTACGTATTATGAGGCATCTGGTTCAGGGAAACGCGGCGTAGTCAGGGCACTAACAATAAAAAACGATGCGCGGCTCATTGGGAGTTTTGTTGAAACCAGATGTGGGGATGGAGATAAAAATTTATTGTGATATATAAATAATATATGTGAAATTGATTGATATTATGGAAATAGAGACTCAAAAAGGTTTTCATTTCAGGGAGACTGACCCTGAAAATCTTGAAAAGTATACGATTTATAGCTTCAACAAGAAGGGGAGCGAAAGTTCCAGCTCCATATGCAGTGTTAGATTGGGTCTGCGTACCCAGAATATTTGTTTTAGAAATTAAGTGTATAAATATTTTAAGTAATTGAAATGTAAAAGTGGGGTGGGCATAAATTAAACAGTAATTATTAAAGTTGGCCTAGATGGAGTAAAATTTGTCACGAGTTTAAATTTAAATTGAATATTAAAATTTAATTCTAAGATGAGTAATGAAAATTAAAGTCAAGATAAATTTTGGAAATTATAAAAGTTAAAATTTAAGATTAAAATTGCAATGAAAATTAAAGTCAAGATAAATATTGGAAATTATAAAAGTTAAAATGAGGATTTAAGATTAAAATTTAAATAAAACTCAGAAAGCAAAGAAATTTAGAAATAGAGATTTAGACACGTAATTTATTAAGGGCATTGAGAACCCTAAGTAAATCACGTTTTTCTTCTTGGAGGGTTGTGACGTCCATCGCGTCTTTCTGCTAACATAACTCCCATGTTCTTTGACGGCCACGATTAAGGCAAAACTTTTCCAACCCAATACCAAGAAGATAAACAAAGATAATATGTAAATTAGATATACTATAAAATGATAGAAGCTTTGATGATAAGATATAGCGCGGCAAGCTTAGAGATAGTAGTGTGGAATTATTCTGATCGATAGCGTGACAAAGTCTAGTGTGAAATCTTGCAGATCAAGAGTTAGCAGTCCGATAGTTTTGGAAAGAATAGAAGCCTAAGATAAAAGTTGGAACCTTCGTATATAAAGTTTATAGATAAAATTCTCTTTGGTAAAGGAAGGGAGAACTGAAAAAGGTAATATTAGATTTTAAGTAATTAGATGAATAGGATTATTAATGATAATTGAGATAAAGGATCTAGTGCGTGATCTGACTTGAATACGTGGTTTTTAAATTTAGGGTTGACTTCACTTTTAATTAAAATTGTCAAATTAGAATTTAAGTAATATAAGTTATTCTTAATAAAAGTTGTATTTAAAAATTATTATGTCTCATCATTTTGAAATTCCCCCCACCTCTAGTACCTTGGGAAAAGCACGACATAGTCATCACAGGATGGCTATGTCGCACTTCAAAGAATATCGTCAGAGTATTCATAAAAATGGTTATTCTATGTAATTTTAAAGTGAGTGGTACTTATAAGTACCATCGATAGATAAAGGGTTAAATATTTTATAAAAAATATTCTTATTTCATAAATTTAAAACTATGGACAAACGTGTGTTTATAAACACATTTATGACATTTTCATTCAAAAAATTGGGTACTTCAATAACACGCCAGAGGCAGTGGCGTAACATGCACCCTCACAACCCCCGTATCTTGAGGGGGAGGGTAGGATTCTAGGCAGCGTAAAGCCTATGTTATGTAATGGTTTTGCCCAGGTAAAGCCCAGGGTGGGCCTTGGCCTTCTAGAGAAGCCTTTTAAGGCCAGCCTTCTTCCTGCCAGTGTTCTCCAATTCTCAGTCCTTAAAACTAGGAAATCTTTTTCTACGCCATCAATCCATCTGAGATTTGACCTGCCCTTTTTTCGTGTGCCAGTTAGTTAAGCATTGAAGATTTTTTTTAGTGGTGCGGTCTTCGTTCATTCTGATAACGTGGCCTGCCCATTTAATTCGCTGTATTTTGATGAAGTGGACAATGTCAGATTCCTTATATGATCGATAGAACTCTAAATTTGATCTTCTTCACCATATTCCATTTTTGTGAATTCCTCCAAAAATGGATCTTAAAATCTTCCTTTCGTAGATACTTATCATATTCTCATCTGTTCTTGACATGGACCAAGTTTCACATGCATAAGTTAATACTGATCTTAAAAGACTTTTATACAATAGAACCTTTGTTTTTCTTTTGATTAAATTTGATTTCATATATTTTCGTATTCCATTAAAACATCTATTAGCCATTGTAACTCTCTTTTGGATTTCAGCAGTACAATCTTTTATATTGTTAATTTCTGAGCCTAAAAAAGTGAAGCTGTCAACAACTTCAAAGCTATACTCTTCAATTTCTAAAATGGTAATTGTTAAAACATGATTTAGTGAAAGCATTGTGACGTCTCTCGCGTCTTTCTGTTAACATGACTCCTATGTTCTTTGACGGCCACGATTAATGGCAAAACTTTTCCAACCCAATACCAAGAAGATAAAGATCATTATGTAAATGAGATATACTAAAAAGGATAGGCAAACCTAGATATAAACGTAAAGCTTAGATATATCGTGGCGCTTAGGTTAGCGCGGCAGGCTCAGAGATAGTAGTGTGGAATCATTCTGATCGATAGCGTGACAAAAGCTTAGTGTGAAAATTTTTACAGAGCAAGGAGTTAGTGGTCTGATGGCTTTAGAAGGAATAGAAATCCTATATAAAGAAGTTGGAATCTTCATATATAAAAGCGAAAGATATATATCTCTTTTAGGTAAAGGAACCAGAACTGAAAAGGTAATATTGGATTTTAAGTAATTAAATGAATAAGATTATTAATGATAATTGAGATAAAGAATCTAGTTGCGTGATCTGACTTGAATACGTGATTTAATTTGGGCTTGACTCTCACCTTTAATTAAAATTGTCAAATTAGAATTTAAGTAATATAAGTTAATCTTAATAAAGTTATATTAAAATTATTATGTCTCATCATTTTGATAATCCCACACCTCTAGCTTACGCGGAACCGGCACGAAAGGTCATCACAGGATGGCTATGTCGCAATGGGGCCCGAACATCTATAATTCTGGGGTTTGGTAATGTAGGTGGAAATAGGTTCTACCTGAAATGTACTTTTCAGGGTCGGGAGAACGTTGCAGAGTTTATCGAGTGTATCGATAATAACATACAGTTACTTGAAATCCCAAGTAATCTGTCAGTGTGCTTACTTAAAAGTCATCTCAGGGAAGGGCTCAAGATTGGTATTCGATATTTGGTTCGTTGTTGGTGCAAAATACAGCCACGGATTTTGCTCAGCTCAAACTGAATTAGCGAAGGCTTTTCCCGCGGTCAAAATAAGAAAGAACTAAGTCGAGTTTTATGCATCCCAGCAGGGAAGAAATCAGGTTTACTGATTTTGTGTATAGATTACTAAAAAAAGAGAGAAGTTTAGAATTAGGAATGTCCCAAGCAGACTTAGTGGATCATATTTTAGTTCGACTCGAACCACAGATACAGGACTATGTGGAAGTCAGAAATCCACAAAACACGATACAACTTTTAGAAGTCTTGGCTAAATTCAAAAGAGATATTCTTGCAAATTACAAAGGGGTTATCAGAACGATAATATAGAAAGCGAGGTCAAAATGCGCATAGGATGCCTAATTTTGAAGCTAATGGTAGAAACTGGAGGAATTCGGAAATAAGGAGTAGACCAAAAAA
>BMAV01020387.1:34232-46738 GCA_019973955.1 Trichonephila inaurata madagascariensis | reverse complement strand
TAGTCTGTAAATGTATTAATCTTTAAACTCTTTAACTGAGCATATTGCTAAACAATGCACATCAAACAATTATGTTAAATATGAATTTTATAGTTGTAATTTAACAATATTTAATTCTATGCGTGTATTAATTTAAATAGAGGGATCATAAAAAGAGTAGTAGATTGTGAGAAGAGAAATATAGGACAAAACCTTTTAAAAGAAGATTTAATCAGAAGATTTTTATCACATAATATATCTTGTTGACAAGTACTTACTTTTGTCATTGTAAGGAAAAATTTTTTTTTACATCCAGGGCTGCAAGTTAAAAAATTAACTTATCTTCTCACATTTGTATTTATAATTTATATAAGGTATTTTTTCCTATTTATCTTTTTCCTATTTAAATTTATAATGGTAAATCCTGGCCTCCTCTACTTGATGGCCAGAGATGTGCTCAACACTCTGTCCTCCCTCAGGCGGAGGCAGTGGCATGTTTTAGAGTCATCACTGGACATCATTATTTGCAGACCCATCTGTTTAACATTGGCCTGGCTAATTCTCATACATGCCCTCTCAGTAATTCTGTGCCAATTACTGGCAAACATCTTTTTGATTGCCCCTCTCTTCTTAATGTTTGCTCTCAAGATAACTATAGTGTTCTCTCTCCTGCTAGCATAACTTCTGTTTTGCAGTGGAATGCAAGACTCTCATGGTTTCGGATGAAAGGATGTTGGCAGGCGTATTTTAAAAAAAAAATATTTAAATTCATCACTCTTATTTTCTTTTTATTTTTTTTGTTTATTATAAAGCTTGTTTTTGGGACTTAATATATGTTTCAGTGTGACTATGATGCTAAATAGAACTGTCTGTTCATTATCATTCTGAATCACTTAAAAGAATAATTTTTACTCTTAAGTTCAATGCAATTTAGTAGTTAACAATATCTATATACATAGTTCTATAACATTGAGGCTACATCTACACAAAGGAAATTTCCAAAGAAAAACTTCAAAATGAATTAATAAATAAGCATCCCCAGGACAATATGATCATGTTATAAGTTTTCTAAGAAATTACTACTAGTTCTCTACATTATTCCCCTAAAGCAAATTAAATATTTATATTGAAAGACCAAAATATGAAATACCCAAATAAAAATATTAAAATATATATTTAAAAGAAAAATAAATTTCTAGAATGCTTTAATACATTTAGAAAACCTACACAAGAGGGGTAGTTATCAAATCAAGTATATCATCAAGTCTGGTTTATACAGCAAAATTAATACAGAAATAAGTGATAATTAGAATGAAAATAAAATTTATTACACCATTATTTATTTTATATACAGTTATAAGAAATTATGAAAGAGCAGTTTGGTTGAAATGTTAGTTTATATATTTTTAAAATTTCCAGGCATCTGTTTAATATATGATATTTTTTTCCCTACTGAGTTTTAAGGATCCTTGAGCAATATAAAATTTCTGATTAAATAGAAAATAACTGATACTTCTTAACTGAATCTTACATTAAATCTCTTTGCATATGTACAACATATGTATAGACCTAATTATTATAGGTGGATCTTAAATACATGATTGTAATATAGAGTTCCTGATTGACAAGAAGGCATCTGTTACTTCTGAATATAATTGATTTATACTTTTTACACTGCTGGCCACCGTAAATGCAACACCAAAAAAGACAAGAGATAGCACAGCAAAATTTATTTTGTAGATAACATGTTGACCAAGTATCAAATGATAAAATTTATAGTCTTCTGTGAAGTGTGGTTCCTGCCAGAATCAGTAGCCAGAGTAGCCACCATTGTTGGAGATCACTGCTGCCACACGCCTCGGCATTGATTCAAAGAGACTTTGGATGTGTTCTTGGGGTACAGCCGACCAAGCAGCTTCCACACGTTGGCAAAGTTGATCTGGTGTGGCAGCTACGGGTGTAATCTGGGTCAAACGTTGAGCAACCGCGGACCACATGTTTTCTATGGGCGAAAGATCCAGAGAGCGAGCCAGCCAGGGAAGCAATTCAATTTGGTGATTGACGAAGAACCTTTGGACAATGCGTGTCACATGTGTTCGCGCATTATCCTGTTGAAATATGGCTGTGGCCAAGCCCTGAAGGTAAGGAAGGACAACTGGCTCCAACACCTCAGAGATGTAGAGCTAACTGTGTAAAGTACCAGCAATATGTACTAGAGGAGTGCGAGAGGGATATCCAATACCGCCCCATACCATAATACCTGGTGCAGGACCAGTGTAGCAGTGCATAACGTAGCTGTTCAGCATTCTCTCTCCAAGGTGTCTCCATACTGGAATCCGACCTTCGGGGTGTTGCAGACAGATGCGTGACTCGTCAGTAAAGACAACTTCATTCCATTCTGACGCCCACATCCTTCTTTCATCTCACCATTGGCGGCGGAGACGTCTGTGGTTCTGTGTCAAGGGTAGACCAAGCAATAGACGTCTTGCAGACAGACCACCCTGCTGTAAACGGCGTCGAATGGTATGTGCAGACACTGAATGATGCGTTACAGACTCAATGTGCTGTGCTAAGGTTTGTGATGTCACTGAGCCATCTGTCACTGCCATGCAAATAATTTGCCTGTGCTCACGTGAAGTGGGGCACTGAGATGGATGCGATCAACCACGTTGGTCTGTCGTACCCTCCTACATTCAACGGTCACATATCCGCATTACAGTTGTTTGGTTTTGTCCAACACAACTACCGATTTTCCTGAAAGATAATCCACAATCTCGGTAGGCCACTATCCTTCCTCTGTCGAACTCGGATACTTGATCAAAAGCTGATCACTTTTTTCTAGGAGACATAACTGATCATTTTTTGAAAAAAACCACAAGAAAAACACAATTGCTGAACTTGAAATCGTCGAAATCTCGAAGCCATAAATAGCACTTTGAGGCGGCGCCACAGGCGCGTGTGATGTGTGTCTGCGCTGAAATTCTAATCATTTGCATATCTCACCTCCACTTACGCATGTGGTAAATTACATAAACAGGGCTGGATCTGTACAAATTGTAAATGAACACATTCTCAATTTTTATGTATTATTTCGCTATTCCCTTTTGAAATGACCTTCAGGATAAGAGACAATTTAATTTTTACAAAAACTAAAGCACTTTATCTTAGCTACTATATGAAACTGCTTAAAAAACAGTGATTATATTCACATAAAGAACAGTAAATTTTGTAATAAAACAGTGATTGATAAATCTGAAGGTTAAAACACTTCTACTGTTATACAGAACATACACAAAAAATTTCAGCAAATTATTTTAAAAGCTTTTTGAGCAATCGCTGTCCCCCTTTGAAATCTTCGAAAAAAACACATTTTAGTTTCACATCTTATGTAAAGCTATACCATCTGCTTTTACAAAAAAACTTTTAGTTTTTGTTCTAGTGAATGGAAAATATAAAAGTTGATATTTTTATAAAGTTAATAAGATGGCTTATAAAATTAAATCATAAAAAAATTTGTCAATTTTTAAAAAAAAATAATCATTTCAGGGTAGTTAGATACCTTAAATAAAGAATAGAATGGGTAACATATGTAAATTTAAATTCAAGCTTTCATCACTGATAATGAAAGTTTTAAAAACAAAGACTAATTATAACTCGACAAACTAACACATTCAATATATCTTAAGTTTGCAATCACTCTCTTCCGCATGTCCATTACAAATTTCCATTTTAAATCATTGTTCAGTCTTGTTAAACTTGTTCTACATATTGAAACTGATTTACAAACAAAAAATTTATTTCATACAGGTATCAGCAGATTTTCCTTGTAGTCCTAAGGCTAACCATATTGAAATATTATCACCCATCTTGGCGAACATAAACAACAACTTGGCACTACTACCCCCGATATCAAATTAGCACCTAAAATAATTTTAAGTACACACTATGTATTTTGATACATTACTTCTTATTTGTAGAAGAGATAATTCAATTTGAATTCTAGTTTGTGTTTTCTTTAAGTTAAGATGCATTTATAATTCTTAAGTTTTTTAAGATTCAACATATGGTTCGGACAAAAAAAAACATCAATAAAAATTATACTGTATCTTTCAATTATTTTTATTAGTATCAATTTAAATGATCATAATTAACTTCAAGTCTTGAGTTTTAGCCTTTTTCTCACTTAATTATGCAAATATGTTAAAACATAATGACACCTACCAAAATGTAATCAGTTTTATAGTGAAATTAGGAGGAGGGTAAATAATCTCTTAAAAAGCTAAATTAATGTAGGTTTGTACTTACCTCAGAAAAGTAATATTATTTTAAGAGGAATAATAATCACTTATAACTTCTATTAAAATATGCCGGTAATAAAAAATCGCATTCAAACTTTCGGAAGCCAAGAAAGAGAGGACGCTTTCTTTCGCAAGTTACAGTTACACTTACTGGTTTTCTCAAATATGAAGCAACAACTGCTACTATTCCCCTTTGAAATGGAATATATGTTTTTCCTTCTTATTTAATTTATATCGAATAAATTCATCCTCTATAAGTAAGCTTTGAATAGTTATTTGTTAATAGGTGCATGTTGAAAAAGTTCCCAGAAAGTGATACTGTATGTGGGAAATGTATTTATCACAAATTTAAAAAAAAAGGTCCAAATAATTTATACTTTTGCAGATATTAGAAATTGGATTATTCTGGAACTGATAGTTATAGAAAGGTTTTGGAGTTGTATTCATTTTGCTGATGATGTGAAAATGCCTGGTATCTCTTCCCTTCTATTCTCGGTCCAATTAGATACTATTTCTATATTTGGGATGTTCCCTAAAATTTTTGCAAATATTATAACTCTCAATGGATTTTCTATTCTGTTTCGGAAATTATAAGCGTTGATGTCTTCAGAGGCAATCCAGTCTTTTCCGCCTGTTCAATCCAAAAGATTTTTGAGTGTCCAGGAATCCAAAGAGAAAAATTATCTGGGTTTGAAAATTAGAATGAATAAAAATGTTGTTTGCTATTCCACATAAAGGATTCTTGGAGATTAAATACAATAATTTTAATGAGAAGATAAAACAGACTATCAGATAAAATCAGAAAGTTTTCCACTGCTTCTGCCACGTCACCATGAACTTGACATTGAGCCAGAGCTTCTGTCATAAAAATAAGATCAATCCTATCAGCAAAAGACGCATTTTTTTAAATGTCTTCAATAAGGGCCATTTTTTTTTTTTTTTTTACTTTTTTTTAACAACGCATGATGAATTCTCGTTCCCATTTCCGCCACTCCAATTTCTGTAGCAACAAACAATTTGTATTAGAACTCATTTACATGAGCAGTGAAACTAACCTTATGAATTACAATTGCTATCTGAAGTTTTCAGATGCAACTAGATGTATTTATATGACAATAAATAATTTTTTTTTGTTAGTTCGAAGAACTTTAAAATTTAATTTCTTTTCAACATTCCAAAGTAAGAATATTCTTCGTTTTAACTAAGAATATTCTTTTCATCTTCGGATTGCTTGCAAATATCTGAGAAATCTGTTTGTAAATATCCATTGTAAATTTGTTTATGAATATCTTTGTTGTAAACCTATTTGTAAAAATCTTTAATGCAAATATATTTATAAATATCTTTGTTGTAAATATATTTTAAATATCTTCGTTGTAAATCCGCTTGTATATATCTGAGAAATTTATTTGACTGAGCAAAGCGATTCTTGAGAAGAAGTTAATGTAACAAAAAAGGATTTTATTATGATTATTTGCCGAACCATTGTTTGAAATCATATTTGACGAACTGTACAACACAGAAAATTTCATATTATTCTAATTTGTGGCGCCAGATAGTGTGACGACATAGATAGCTTAGTAGTTATTGGGAGTCCACGGGTCCTTTTGTGATACCACTCCCTTTTGGTGACCGTATCTTTGATTGTCAGCATGAGCTAGAGATGTAGGGTTTGCAAGAGGAATAGACATTTTAAATTCTTAATATGTCTTTATTAAGAATTGAACTTAAATGTCTAACAATTTAGATAAATTTAAATAAGTGAGAATCTAGAACGAACGAACACACATTGATAGTTAAACCGAATCACGTAATTTAGACCACTTTCTCTAAGTTATAATTATTTTCCGCCTACTCTAACTTCTAATAATATTACAAGTCCTAATATCAAATAATCAGTCCTACCTTAATCCAAACTAACATTCGATCTCTATATGGAGACGTCTGGGCGCGCATGCAACGATATGCATCTTGTATTAATGGCTGATTTTTCCAGGTAACTTCACGATAGGCTGTCAGTTCCCTCTAGTCTCTTCCATACATAGTATTCCCCAAATTGCCATTTCGCTTACTGAATTTTCTGTTCTTTTAAAAGCTATCTTATTTTCATTTCTTGTTCACATTTCGCTTCTTGGGTTTTGGTTGGAAAAGAGTTGCCATTAATCTTGGCCACCAAAGAACCCAGAGGTTATGTTAAAGAAAAGACGCGTGAGCATTTCACAACCCCCTGCAAGAAGCAAAACGTGATTTATTCGAAGGTCTTAATGGCCCTTAAGAAATTACGTGCATAAATTTCTATTTCTTAATCTCCTCACTTTCCAACTTTTATTTAAATTTTATCCTTGAATCCTCATTTTAACTATTAATTTTCAATATTCAACTTCAACTTTAATTTTCATTATTCATCTTAAATTTAATTTTTAATATTCATCTTTAATTTGAACTCTTGACAGTCAAAATAAATTTTATTCAATAAATTAGACCAACATTAACAGTTATGCATTTTAATCATGGTAGATTTTCACTTTTACATATGTGGGACCGCCTCATCTGAGCGGAGTGACCGGGGAAAAAAACCATCCTTGACTTGGATGGAAAAAACGAGGTCAGCAGGCCCCTTAACTAACTTAATTCTACTTAATTACTATTTAATTTTACTTAAGCTATTATAACCATCTTGTTTTCCATTGCTCTTCCATCCATTTCAGATTAGAAAAAATTTTCGAGACTTGGTTTTTAATTTGGAATTCAGGGTCTGTCACCCTGAAATAATAACTCTTTAAGTTACTTGGCAAAATCTGTATTCATATAATACCAGTAAATTTCACAATTTTTATACATTATATCACTTTTAAATTACAAATAGTTTTCAACTGGTCCTTCTGATAAACTTCCCATCAGTCGCGCAGCGCCGTTAATGTTATTGTTAGTAACCTGACTACGCCACGTTTCCCTGAACCAGATGTACATTAATATGAAAAAGCACAACAATATATATATATACACACACTATACAATTACAAACATTTTTCAATAAATCATTAAAACAAATAACCAAAGGAATTGCCGCATCTTAGCGAAGTCATACATCGAAGTAAACAAATGCATAATTACAATTGTTTTCTCCATCAATTGAGAAAAAAAAAATTTACAAGTCAAAAGTTCAAAAAAAAGAAATACACTCATTGTATTGTGAATTTTTGCTTGGATTATAATTTTAAAAAACTTCCCGAGACTTCCTTCTCTGCAATAATTCTTCCAACCACTTGTTGGAAAGAACATAAAATGAAACGATACAACCTGATTTTTATGGCTTGGCGTCTCCTACTAGAACCTCCAAGGATAAGGTAATATTGATCTTCGCTCCACTTCTCATTGCTTGGCTGCTCTGCAGAGGATTTTCTTTTTTGTTGGTCTTCCTGCTCCTTGATCCTGCCTGCTCCCTGATGTAGGGTCTGTAGTTGTCTCCTCGGCTGTTCCTGGCTCGAACTGGTTTGGCTTGATATGACTTCAATTTACTGGTTGGTCGGGACTCCGGATCTTGGTTCTTTCGTGGTCTGAGGTTATACCCGTCTCTATCCTGAACTACTGCTCCTTCCGTTCGGTTCCTCTTCCTACTTATATAAATATTATTGTTATCTGATGATAATGGTCTTTTATTTATTTTATGGTCTACACGTTTCTGCAACTTTCTTTGTGGTCCACTTGACCAAAATCTATGCGATCGTTTATATCCTAATCTTTCCTAACGTTTTCTTTTAATCTTTGTTTTATTATTTGAAAAAGAGCTAGGTATTGATTTGATAAGTGGTACGCGCTTATCGGCCTTACCTGTGTGTCTCTCACCTTGATTTGTCTTAAGATTTATCCCTTTTCCCTCTAACACACGCTTTACATCTGACCCCTTCTTCCTACCATATTGCGACTCATTTGATCTTCGTTGTACGCTTTGACAACTACTCGTTTTCCGACGTGAAAATAATGCTATTCGAGCTACCTGTTCCTATCTTAATCTCGTCACACTTCCTATGACGATATATTCTCACTTAATCGACATTGACAGTTAACCTTTTTCCTGACCGCCATATGATAACATTATTCTTTTTTACATCTAACACCTTTTACGGACCTTCAAATTTTGGTTTAAACTTGGCAACATTTTTTTTTGTTGCTGAACTTAAAGGGTGTGTTTCTAACAAGACCCAGTCATCCACCTTAATTTGTACAACACGCCTGCGTCTATTATAATATTTTTCCCGTCTTTTTCATGTTTAGCTTTTGTGTTTCGACTAGCTTCATCAAACAATCTTTCAATATCTCCTACTGCAAACTCAGTTCCGTCTGATACCATAATTAATTTTTGAAATGGAGTAATCAACTTTCGACCCAAAAATAATTCCGCAGGGGTTTATCCCGTCGTTTCATTCACTGCTGTATGAATAGCATAAGCAAACTCACGTAAGAATTGGTCCCATGTATCATGTTGATCGTTTACATAATTTGCAATCATTTGTAAGAAATTGCAATTCACGCGTTCGGTTCTATTTGCCTGAGGCCTATATACAACAATCTTCACATGCCTTATGACTAATCTTTCACTTAAATCTTCAAAAATTTCGAATATAAATTGGGGACCGTTATCACTTATTTATTTTATTGGAGCTCCAAAACGCGATATAAAATTATCAAAAAAAGTATCCGCTATTACACGAGCCGAGGCCTTTTTAAGAGGTATGATTTCAGCCCATTTGCTGAAATGATCAGTAAATACTAATACATATCGATTACGTCTCACTCTCGTTGTAGGGTACAGACCTAACAAATCTAATGTAACTATCTCATTTGGATAATTTGAAACAATCGGATTTAATCGACCAGCTGGTAAAGCGTTTTTATAATTATTAACTTGGCACATATGGCACGTAGAGACATATTGATCAATAAATTTTCTCATATAAGGGAAATAACAAACGTCCCTTAATGTATGATAACTCTTTAAAAGACCAAAATTACCCGCTATGGGCTTATCGTGAAATTCTCTCATTATTTCATTCCTTAAAGACTTTGGAATATATACTCGCATTTCACCTAGTGAAGTCCCAAATTTTACTTAAAATAACAAGCCTTCTATAATTTTGAAGTCTTTGGACCAATTCTATGATATCGTCGCATTAATTGAGCTATCTTCCGGGTTTTCTAAATATCTATAGATATGACCTAATTCTGGGTCATTCTTTTGCTCTGTTATTAACCCGCGATCACTCGCGCGGGGTGTACAGAACACCCCAGCAACAAGAAAATCCTCCTAGAATTCTAAAAAGAATGCGCAGAACCACGATTTTTTCTGTAGCTGCACATTTTAGGTCATTGAACGTTCAGTCCTGTTGCAATCAATCTCTCTAGGACGACTGGAATGTTACGACCTTCAAAATTTATCTGGGGTGCTGAGAACACCCCGCGAGTGATTGAGTTATATTTTCGTATTCGAAGCATCTAAAATAGAGTACGTTTTGCTCTTTCCATTTCCATTTTTTTTTTCAAATATATTAATATACATGCATATTTTATTTAAATTGTTAATAAGTTTAGCATAAAAACAATATAATTCCATAAAATAATTGTAAAATATAATTTTTTAAAAAAATTTTCAAAACATTTTCCAGAAATTATTACAAAAACTCCATGATAAAGGGAGAAACAGCGACTTCATCGTCTATTAGATATTGTATTAACAGATTGTCAAGATAAACTAAGTGAATTCGATGACTGCGCAATTTCAGAACCAAACTTGGAGAGATGAAACTTGAAATTGTAAATATTTATAATATAGGCGGTGTTGATATCACTGATGAAATGTGCAGTTCGTATGAGGTATCGCGAACATGTAACCGTTGGCAATTGCGAATATTTTTTTATCTCATTAATACTGCAGGAGTTAATGTTTCCATTGTCTATCATTCGGTTCTTCCTGAAAAAAAAGTGAGACGTTCAAGATTATTATAGGAGATAAGAATAGATCTTGGGCAGCCACAGTGGGATATGAGATCGCAACACCCAAACCTTAACAAAACACTCAAAAGAAGCTTTACTGACACAGAGGGTATTAAAAAGAGCATTAATCCACCACAAAAGGAACGTTGCACTGTTTGTCGAAGGATAAAAGATGTAAAAATTACTTGTTTTTGTCCTCAATGTAAGAAAAATATGTGCTTAAAGCATATAAATACAGTCTGCTCTAAATGTTTGGAAAGTGATTAAAATATTATTTTTCTACTTTTTACTATCCTTATCATTAATTATAAAGTATATTTATTGCTGGTATTTACGTTTTACTTGTGGTTTATGAAAAAATATAAAATTGTGTACTTTAAAATGAAAATTTTGTAGGTTTAGTTTGAATTAATGTTAGTCTCATTTCAATGCAATAAATTTAATAATTTTATTTGTATAATACAAAAAACATCTTCACTTCATAAATATGTGTCATAATTGGCTTTAAAACTTTTTCATATTTAAATACACGTGTTAAAAGTTTGGGGTGTTCTCTACACCCCGCGAGTAACGATGGTAGCAAAAACAGGCGCGAGTGACCGCGGGTTAACTGTTCTCGCGACGTAAGTACGAAATCTCTGATTTTTGCACAATTAACTTTCTCTCCCATTATACTTTCCCCCGGGTTTCTGGATAAAACATGCGCCACCGCATTTTGAGTTCCAGGCCTATGTTCCCATTTTATATTAAATTCTGCTAATTTGAGTGCCTATCTGATTATCCTACTCGACAAATTTTTTTCCATGAGTTAAACGCGTTAAAGCAACGTGATCAGTAATAACTTTAATCGGCAGTGATCCTAAATATGTTCTGAATTTATTCAGTGCCCAAACTACTGCTAAACATTCTCTCTCGGTTACCGTATAATTCCTCTCAGCGTTGCTCCGAGTACGCGAAGCAAATACATCTGGTCTCTGTTCTTGATTTAGAACCGCTCCCACACCTATTGAACTTGCATCTGTAAATAACTCGAAAGGCTTTTTGAAATCCGGCAATTTTAAAACTTGCGCCTTTGTTATGGCCGCCTTGACAGCTTCGAATGCCTTCTGCGCCTCAATTGACCAGAATTTTTTTTTTTAATTTTCGTTTAAGATTATAAAGGGGTTCGCAAAAATCAGCATAATTTTTAATAAATTTCGCGTACCACAGGGACATACCCAAAAACTTAGATATCTCCTTGGAATTACGCGGTGGTTTCATCTCAAGTATGGCTCGAACCTTTGTCTCATCCGTTTTGAGATACCCTTACTAATAATCAATCCTAAAAACTTCAATTCATCACAACCAAATTTACATTTTTCCTTATTTAAGGTCAATCCTGACTCTTGTAATAACCTAAAAACTTCCTTTAAATGCTCAACATGTTGAGTGAACGATGGAGACGAGATGATCACGTCATCCATATAAACATTCACAAACCTCCCTATCTTCGGTTTCAAAATGAACTCAATCGCCTTCTGAAAATTGGGAGCTGCCCCTGATAAGCCAAATGGCATACTACTAAATGCGTAGGTGCCACTTTTTACTACGAATGTATTCTTAACAATATCACTGGGGTTTACTGCCATTTGAAAGTACCCACTTCTTAGATAAAGAGATGACATTATTGTCGTATAGGGGATATTCGTTATTAAATCATCTATTAACGGTAAGAGATAACGGGGATACTTCGTAATTTAATTAAGTTTCCTATAGTCAACCGCAAATCTATATGCTTTTGGATTATCTGGTTGTAACCCATTATTTTTCTTACATAACACAACAGGTGACGCGTACGGGGATTGAATTGGAACTATGTTTCCCTCCTCCAACATTTTCTCTACGTGATAATCGAGTATCGCTTGTTTCTGCCTATCGTAACGGTACGGCCTAGAAACAACCGGTAAACTATCTCCCGTATCAATTTCATGATCTAAGACATGAGTAAGCCCTGGTTTATCTGAGAACAATCCCTTAAAACTACTAACCAAATCTTGTAGCTCCTGTTTTTGCTTATCCTCCAACTTTGTCTTAGACAGATCTATTTCTACATTTCCTTCCTCAAATGTTTTAACCACCGTATCTATTTGCGCGAATAGGGAATTTTTAACGATTTTCCATCAAAGTCCAAAACAATCTTTGATCCACTTATGAAATCTACCCCGAGAATACATGGGTATTCCAAATCTGTCAACACAT
>BMAV01020387.1:0-19415 GCA_019973955.1 Trichonephila inaurata madagascariensis | reverse complement strand
AACGTATACAAAATTTAATACTTATGTTATTAATTTGTATGGTTTATAATTAAAAGATCGCTTATTGTAGCTTTCGCGTCAAATTGCATTATTATTCCATTCAGTATATTATTAATGTATAAGGGGGGCGCGATAAAAATTGTGATTGAAAAGGGGGCGCCAGTATTTAAAGTTTGAGAAGCACTGCCATAAGGTCTCTGGTAAGTATTAAACTTGTTCTTATAATATTGTTAAATTAATTATGAGTTTTTAAGTTAAATTTATAAGTTTATTATATCAGTGTATATGTGTATTTTACTTTTTATTATGTCAGAATATCTTTTGTTTGTTTTTACTTTCAGTAAATATCAATAATTTTTTAAAATAATCTTTTGCTTACGACTTTTCAGTATACTCGCACCCCCCCCCTCACAGAGCTATCACGCTGCCGTAGGGGAGCGGGCCCCACAATTTGAGAAACGCTGGATTAAAACCATTTTTATTAATTAATGCATTGTTATAGTTTAGATTTTCTTTCTAGTTTCAAATATTACTTGAAATAATCCCCTTTACTTATTAGTTATACACATTTAGACTTCCTCTTATTTCTTATCAATGAAATTGAATTTTATAGGGTCTTAAAATATCATTTCTCATGTTTTCTTCCTTTTTAACTGAATAACTTAGCTACTGTATTGTTTACTTCAAATATTTCTACGAAAGTTTTCTGAAGTTTCTAGGATTTTGGTTATCTATGTATTGAATTTCTTCAATTAATTTCGTTTTACATTTCCCGGAACTGTATTAATTTCTGAATCTTTATGATAATGATTGTTTACGAAGAATTTCTCACGTTCCCGGAATAAGTTATTTTAACCCTCCATCCATAAGTTAGAAAAGCTGATCAATTAGAAATGATAAAATAAAAATTACGAGAGATTTTAAAAATAATTAAAAATGTTTGGTGGAATATTCAGCAGTAAAGATTTGAAATTTCCTAAAAGGAAAAAAAAATATTACGTTTTCACTTGAATTTTTGTAAGAGATTTATTGTATTTATTTTATATATTTTTATATTTTTCATTGTTTTTTTCCATAATTATATATTGAATTCTTTTAAAGTAGTTTATTTGACAAAATTTTACCAAATATTTAGATTTCTTTTCTTAATAAATAGAATTAAGGGTAATATTCAACAAGAATACAAATATATGTAATACTCGTATGTTACTATTAATATAGAGATTATGAACAAGAATTGAGCAGTAAAATTAATAACAGTAGCTACAAAAAAGAAACCTAAGTTTGAAAAATAATTTTGTATTTACATTAACTTGTAAATGGGAAATACTTGAAATTGTGACGTATTTAAGAAAATCTTTAGAATTCTAATTAATGAGAAATGCTGTGAAGGTATTTTATATGCTCTTAACATTTGTACTTTGAGAATCTAATTCCATAAAATATGAGTAACTATAAATCCTACTTTTGTATAGCCAAGAGTAAATATAAATTGATTCATCAAAAATTGTACTAATTAATATACAAAATGTTATTGCAAATGTAAATAAACATTAAGTTATTCTATAAAAAACAACATAATGATACTCAAGAAAATACTAAAAGAGAAGAACATTTTTATTTTTATTTATGGCGAATGTATTGCTTTCTGTTTTTACCGTTCATTACATCGTACTCTTCTAACTGGAGATTTCAAGAAACATACTTTTAAAATATATTCACAGAATATATTAGGAAAAATATCTGTTTACAATGATGATATAGCCTTTTTTCTTATTCCGGCAATGACATCTTAATTTAAACTTAAATAGTTCTCTAAACTCTCTAAAAACTTAAACTTCTAAAAACTCTTACAAAATTACAAATTTTACTCCATGAGTAACGTATACTTCAAGTTTTCTTAAGGTATTCGACTACGTTCGGAACCGTGATTTTAAAAAAGCGCAGAATTGGATAATTTTCATGATATTTAGTGTCACTTAGATTAGAATACATGTATAAAATTGTTTTAAGGACATTTTGACAAAAACGTTATTTAAATACACTATTTCGGCAAAAAATTAACTTAAACTTACCTTTTTTCAAAATGTTCTTCTTTTGTGAAAAATGCTTCTATTATAATAATATTTTTCCTGTATATAGCTCAGACCTCTGTACAGAGGATCAAATACGATTTTTAAAAAAATTCAGATTATTTTCAGAGTTACAACCAATCGAAATAAGTATCGGTGTTTTTTTCTAAACATTTCTCCCCTCTGTTGTCGTAAAACAACGATAAACCCACTTCTAAGTTATATATTTAAAAAATTCTCTAGTTGAGCCTCTGTACAGAGGTCTGAGCTATATACAGGCAAAATATTATTATAACAGAAGCATTTTTCAGAAAAGGAGAATATTTTGAAAATGGGTCATTCTATGTTCATTTTTTGTCAAAATATTGTACTTAATTATTTTTTTATTGTAATACTATTCACATAAAACAATTTTATATACATTTTCTAATCTAAGTGACACTAAATATCATAAATAGTGTCCATTTACACGATTTAGCAAATCCACGATTCCGAACGTAGTCCGATACCTTAAGTACCTGTATATTTTAATCTGAAGTACATTAGGGAAATCGGGCGCCTTTTTCTGTAGGAGGATAGAAAGCTAACACTTTACTTAGCACGATTTTTTTATTTATTACATCCATACGACATATTTGTAGTCATATTTTATTTAAATCTTAATTGTGTACTTGCGTATTATACCGTCTGTTAGTTTCTTCAAACAGACGTCATCAACCCAAACGATGTTGCCAAACTCTATTATTGTATTTATTGTTTTGTAACAAGCGTGTTAGCGATATTTTACAATTGCCTGCATATCACAACATTTAGCGATGTCTTGCAGAAATTAGTCACCGATATAATACGTAAGAATCCATAATCACTTTTGGATTCACTTTAAAAAGAAGTTCAATATTGTTTTCTGTTGGTGCTCTTTTCGGGTGGAAATTTCAATACTGTGGATTTATGATCAGATTAAAACTAACCACTTATTTTAGTTTCTGGTTTTTAATACCTTATTAGTTCAGTCAGATAATGACTGAAGATATTTTCATGTCTTTTCTCTGCGCTTTTTACCGAGCCATTTTCTGATACATTTTTTAAAAGAAATACGTATGAAAACGGTTTTGAAGTTATATGTGGTATTGGGTGTTCTAATGAAAAGGAAATAAAAGATCTAAATTTGTATTCATTTTTTTTTACTTTAGAAAACTAGCAGTCAAAATAGATTATACGCCTCTGTATTCCATGTTCGTTTCAAATTGTATATCTGTGTTTTTAAAAATGCGGATTATATCAGAAAAAGATTTAAAGTAAAAAAATATGTATTAAAACTTGTTCGCAGGCAAAAATGTCAAAAGCGTTTGGCAAAACAGGACTAGAAATTCCGTATAAAATAATTCTGGAATATTATTAATTGATGTATCAGGATTGAAACAATAAATAGTTTTATACAGAAAATGATAATGCTATATTTATGTTAGGACATTTAGGGACAGGATTATATTATGGATTATATTAGGATTATATTATGTTGGGACAGAATATATATAGAAAGGATCAGAAGTTTTACAAAAAATATTTTGCACTCCGAAGGTGAAAATTATAAAGCAAATTCTAGGGATTAAACGCGGAATAAATAGCCTTTCCACCAAAGCTGAAGTTTAGATAAACCAAATAAGCACTAATATAAATGATCATATAACTGAATATTTTATCAAGTATATACAACTAACGAAATGATATTCAATTCATGAAATTTATTCTGCCAGTAGCCTCTCATAAGTAGTGGATGATACGTTCTATTGATGATAAAGAATTCAACACACACACAGATTCATCATATGCATTTGTATCTGAATCATAAAAAAACCCTTGAAGACTCATAAAGGAAAAGTATTCAATCTTATAATTAAAACTAGAATTATGTTTTAAAAAATGACTGATTGTACTGTAACAAATACGTTCTGAAATGATAAAATTGTTCTATATAGTACAATAGATAATATTAGATTTATATGATCTCAAGGTATATAACCAATCTATATATCCTGTCTCACATGAGATTAACTGCATAGCACAAACAGGGGTGAAAGACCTTATACATGTGCTCTTTATGCTTCTTTCTCTATTTTTAACCTTATTTTCTATCCAATCAATATTTACCTTTTTAATTTTTTTTCATTTTACGACTGAATAAGTGAAGTAAATTAACTTCACAATTATAACGCAACACCAGAGCTATTGGCGACGACCCCTCGCAATTTTAAACTGCGGTCAAGTGACGAAGACTACACCTGAGCCGACTACCAGCGTTCCTAACTTCCACACCAACGCGAACCACTACAGTTTTAATGTGTATTGGTCCCTCTACACGACAGTGGCATCAAGTCTCGAACCCGCGATTCTACAAAGTTGGCTACAAGTTCATAACCATGAGCACTAGGCTACTGAAGTCATCATTTTACTTCCGTATCATAGATACAAGGCTTGTTCAAAAAGTAACTGACTTTTGGCCTGAAAAAAATATCTTAGATACTTTTCTGGATTAGGATTTTAATCAAATTAAAAGTAGAATCTTTGCTCCTTCACACACTTAGCCCAGCATTCCTTCCTCTGCAGAGAAAAATTCCGTAAGGCCTTTTTGGAAGGGTGTTTGGAACTATGCAGTCACATGTTCTTCCATATCTCATCTCTATTCTGAAAACGGATTCAATGACATTTTCATTTTCCGGAAAATCTAGAGGTCACAAGAAGCCTGGTTCAGAGTTGATAGATTCCAGTAAATACTGTGCAACTGCAAAACGGAGTTTTTTCTGTTACACCAGAGGTTCCCAAACTTTTTTGTCTTATACACCCCTTGCCATGTTTTTCGATTTGGGGTAGACCCCTGTTTACCTAATATTGGATTTTTGCAATTTTACGAATTTAAATGTCTTTTTGACAGCTGGTATAGATCAACCTACATTAAGTGATTTAAATTTCTAACTGAAATGGAGTAAGATGATTAAAACTCATGTTAGTTAAATTAAAGTTTAATTAATACATAAAATAACTAAGCAAAAAAAAACGAATGATTTTAAAGTGTAGAATAAGTCGTGTTTCAATAACACTTTTTCAACATTTGGAATCAATCGTGTCAGGTTTAACGCTAAACCTCTTCGGTTAGTAGTGTCCAGATCTTATTCCCCCCAATTTTCTTTTTTGTTTTGGAGATTGGCAACCACGCTGAAACTCCTTCTCACTGGGAAACGCAATTAAATATATATATATATATATTTTTTCACGATATTTTATAATTCGTGATAAATAACAGGTATGACCTTTTAAAACCAAAATTGCGGACAGGGTTCTTGTTTTAATAAAATTTATGCTGTCACCTTGTAACTGCAAATTACACATTAAAATTAGTAAATAAATCTATTAGATAGATAAAATCTCGTTTCCACTTGACTAAATTTTCTTTTAAAATTAAAATCATGATTCGGTTTAATGAGAGCCATCGTCATAGACACCTATTTACACCTCATGGACCCCCAATTTTTTTTCCTTTGACGTAGACCCCTTGCAGGTCGTCATAGACTGGGGTTCCATATAGACCCCTTAGGGAATCACAGTGTTACACTGTGTTGCTTTGGAAAATATTTCGCTGTCACTCTGTGCCCGATCGTACAAAATTGTATTTGGAGAACCTGTACTGATCTCAACTCGTCCAGCAGTCTCTCACACGGTTAAACGATGATCTTTCGTTGTCAGACTTTCAACCTTTTTAACAACAGCTACATTTTAAGCGGTTTGTAACTTCCGAGAACGATAATCATTCCTTACCGACTTGCCCGGCCATATTTGAATCGCCTAAGCTCCATTATTAATTTATGTGATCCTCATACCATCATTTTTATATATTTGATGAATTTTACTAATCGTTTCACTTAGAAAATCTCCAAGCTTTGGACAAAATATTTGATGCAGTTCCTCTGATCAAGTCGTTCAGTCGCCTTCAGAGAAATAAAAATCCAACGAATATGTATAACAACACCTCACCCGACTGCCTGCTGGAAACGACAGGTACACTAGAACGAAGGGGAAAATATTAAGCATGTACATTAACACTAGAACATCCGGGATTTCGATCACCCTTAAAAGTTGTGAGGCACCAGCCCGTGGATGCCCCTGTTCTCCATTATCTACGCTACCTGTTTCTGTAGGAAAGAATCACGCAAATCGTTCATCTTAATATCTGTTTATTAAGATCTTAACTTAATCACTATACACAACAAAAATAATAATCAAAGTAAGCAGATCTGGAATGAGAAGATACAACTCATATTACCAAATAATCGCGTAATTAACCACTATATCTAACTTTACAGATTAATTCTAATCTCACTAATACACACACTTTCCTTATAGCTTAAACAAAGTCTCTTACCACTATATCCTAGTTAAACAGATACTTTCTTTATTCTAACTGGCGTGACTTTTATCCGGCTCTAATCCTCGTGGTTTCGTATCCACCTTTAGTTTGGATATACAGGTACGGGTTGGTTAATTCTCGGGCTTCATATTATTCTAAACGCTATCTTAATCACTTCCATAGTTAGACATAGACCTCACATAGCCACCACGCGCACGCTAAACTTCTATTACATATATGATTCCTAATTTGCATAATCACGTTCATCTTCTCGAGTTGGTTGGAAAGAATTGCTTTTCTGGCCCAAAAGAACCCCAAGAGGACTGTTAAAAGAAAACGCGATGAAAGCGCCGTCACAAAGTCCATCGATGTCGCTTCGACACCACGATATAAAGTATATAAGATAATTGCAGTAAGTAAATAATTTCAGGACAACTGTTCAGTAGGGTTTAGTTTTCAGACTTTTCAATATCATTTCATGTAAGTATATTATGACCCTTTATATCATAAAAAACTGATTTTCATGTTATGTTTCGGGAAGTTTGTTGGACCATGTTGTTTACTTTGTCGCAAAACATTTCTAGTCGCAAATCTGCCATGAACATTAGTATTGTGCGGTATATATTATAAAATCTTCCCTAGTGACATATATGTCAAGATTTACTGGAATGTTATCAGTTAATCAGCACTTTCTTCAGATTCTTCGTAGTCACTTTCACTCAATCCTATATCTTCATCTCATTCTAAAGTTGGGCAAGACAGCTAACCAACAACTGATTCATTCTCACAAAGCTCTTGCAACAAATTAACAATTTCTATAGGGCTAAGACCTTTTCTACGAGTCATTTTTCCAGGGAGTTTTCTCTGCACAAGGTTTGAAAATGCAATGAAATTTTTCTTTTTATGAGCAGATAAGCAAATGCTATCTAATGAAACACTTGGATGCATCGATTTTACTATACCTGACTCATTTCCGCTGTGGACCCA
Organism: Trichonephila inaurata madagascariensis; assembly: GCA_019973955.1. NCBI lineage: Eukaryota > Metazoa > Arthropoda > Arachnida > Araneae > Nephilidae > Trichonephila > Trichonephila inaurata. Next base: position 11,957 of record BMAV01020387.1, on the reverse strand, counting down.
ATAACCCTTTATCCAAGGTCAAATTAAATGTGTGATATTACTTCTGGAAGTTTGTTTTACTAATGGTAGTGAACTATCTTTTGCTGAACGAAAGCTATTTTTTTATGAAAAATTGCTTTGGTTTCGAAAAGATACCAGCGGGCTGTGAGGCACCGACCCTTGGGTGCCCCATTTCTACATTATCTACGCGACCTGTATCTGTAGGAAAGAACGAAGAATCACGCAAATCTGTTATCTTAATATTTGTTTATTAAGATCTTAACCTAAACACTATATACAATAATAATAATAATCCAATTAGTAAATCTGGAGTGCGAAGACACAATTCGTATTACCAAATAATCGCGTAATTGACCACTATATCTAACTTTACAGATTACCTCTAATCTCCTTCATACACGCAGTTTCCTTATATCTTAATTTAAGACGGTTACCGCTATATACAAGGTAACAGCTATTCTCTTGGTCCTAACTGACGTGGCATTACTCCTTGTGGAATGGTATCCACATTTAGCTTGTATACACAGGTACGGGTAAGTTAATTCTTGAACTTGGAATTTCATCTAACTTTAACTTAGTTACATAACATAGACCTCATATACATAGACCAAACCATATAATCATAATCATAAACATAGACCTCATATAGCAACTTCTCATAACCACCCCACGAACGCTAAACTTCTACTATATATAATATTCCTAATTTGCATTCTCACGTTCTTCTTCTCGAGTTGGTTGGAAAGAAATGCCATTCTGGCCCCAAAGTACCCCAAGAGGATATTAATGGAAATCGCGATGAAAGCCCGTCACAGGGCGTTCTTGAAATATTTAGTCGTAAAATCTCTCCTAATTAACCAAGAACCACAAAACCTGTTTTGCGTAATCACTGTGAAAAATAATTAAAAGTCACGAAAAATGTTCAAATCCCTAGCAAAAATGCTGAAAGGGGAACAAACTAAACAGGCTCCGGTGTCCAATCGACACCGACAGACGTCCTAGTGTTAAGTCATCTTTCATTGTGCTCAGTGGCGCCGTTTTAAAATCTCAAATGCGCACAGGAAAATTCCAGGCCGGATACTTTTTGAACAGATCTTGTATATGCCTATAAAAATATTTACAGCAATACATTTTTTATTACCGGTTTATTGACGTTGTTTGTCACGGCTTGGCTAACTATGGCTCTTGATTGAATAACCCCTCCCCAAAAAAAACAATTAATACATAAAGCAGTGTTTCTCCAATTGTGGGGCGCGCCCTTCTTGAGGGACGGGACATCTCTATGAGGGGGCGCGAGCATATTGAAAAGTCGAAAATGAAAGATTATTTTAAAAAATTATTAATTTACTGAAAGTAAAAAAAACAAAACACATTCTGACAAAATAAAAAATAAAATACAAATTTACATTGATATATTATACTTATAAATGGATCACAGTGGTGTACAATGTTTTTTATAATTAAATTAACAATACTAAATTAAGAACAAGTTTAATAATTACCATTGACCCCATGGGACTGAGTTAAATAAAAAATCACATACAAAAATTAACACTGACCTTGATAATTTTTGTACGGTTTATAATAAAAAATCTTTTCACTGCCGATTAAAAGCTACATGATTCGCTTCCCAATGTCAACCGTTTTCAACGTAGGCTCGCGTATGTGATGTATTGAGTGGGGAAGGGGAGGAAAACCATAATATGAAATAAGTAACTTCTTCTCAAACATTGACAAGGTCCTTTTATTGCATTCCAAAGCCTTCGGAATAATTTTATGGAAACCAGTGCACAGAAAAGGTCTTACTTTGGAAAGACGTATATGTACGTCCCGGAAAATTGACGCTTTGGCTTACAGAGACGTTTATATACTCCGGTGGCACTTCAGAGGTTAAAGTCCTCGTAGTTTTATCATCAAAGTATAAAATTATTGAATTCACTACATTGTTATTGTTTGAGGGGGGGGCGCGACTAAAATTATGATTGAATATTGGGTCGTGAATATTGAAAATTTGAGAAGCACTGATATAAAGTAATAAAATAATTAAAGGTCAAGCCCAAGTCGGTATATTCTTTACCCTCTAAGTTTGCAAACGACGGTTATTAAGTGGAATCTGAGTCGAACTCGTAGCTCAGCTGAAGCATCATCGGTCACGAGCTCAAGTTCATAACTTCGACCTATTGCTTTGGAAAAGATAACTACAGTGGGGGATCGGTTAACGAACATAATCCGTTCCAAGACTATGTTCGCTATCCGAATAGTTCGTTAACCGATCATCGAATCACCATAGACTTCTATGTGAAATCGATTAATTCGTTCTGGAGACGCTAAAAATTAAATTTTAAAAAATGTATAATTTCTTAGTAAGTTTTTAAAAAAATAATACATACATATAGTCTTGCATATTAATCAGTCCTTTTCATTTTTTGCTTATGGGGCGTTGAAGAACATGTCCAATGTCGATTGCTTTTCTCTCTTTTTTCAGGATTTTCCTGAAGTAATTAATAGCATTGTCGTTGTAAAGATCCTCAACCTTACTGACATTAGCTTGGTTTGGGTGCCATTATAAGACCATTGCTATAACATCCTCCCACTTTTTCAAAAGATCTCTAATGGCAGATGTCGGCATTGGTCCTCTTTTGTCTTCCTCTTGTTCAGAAGGAGACACATTTCGCTGTGTTTCTTGGTGTTCTTCATTCAACATTTCTTGGAGTTCTTCTGTCGTCAATTCATCTTCATGTCCCATTATGAGTTCTTCTATGCCATCCTCGTTCACCTCCAATTCCAGATCTCTAGCAGTTGTCAAAATTTCATCCATAATTTCAGGGGTGTCTCCCTGATCACCTCCCAATATGTATTCGTTGTCCAAACACAAAAAATCTTTTTCGAAAGTGTTCGGTATCCGAATATGTGTTCGTTATCCGATCACAAAAATCTTTCTTGAAAGTGTTCATTATCCGAATATGTGTTCGTTATCCGATCACAAAAATCTTTCTTGAAAGTGTTCTTTGATCCAGTGCTTCTCAAAGTTTCAGTGTCCGCGACCCAATATTTAATCACAATTTTCATCGCGCCCCCCCTCATACAATAACAATGTATTGAATTCAATTACACTATACTTCGATACTGAACTAAGAAACTACTTTAACCTCTTAATTGCCCCCAGCGTATTAAAACGTCTCACTCAGTCAAAACGTTAATTTTCTCGGACGTATATATACGTCGTTCCGAAGTACGATCTTTCCTGCACAGTGCTATCCATAAAATTATTCCGAAGGCTTTGGAATGCAATAAAAGAACCTGGACAATGTTTGCGAAGGACTTACTTATTTCAAATTATTTGCTTCTTTATTCCTTCCCGACCCAATACATCACATACGCACGCCTACGAAGAAAACGGTTCGGATTGGGAAGCGAATCGCAAAACTTTTAATTGGCACAGTTAAGGCATCAATTATAAGTCATACAAAAAATTATCAAGATAAGTGTTTATTTTTGTATATAAAGTTATATATGATAATCCCTGGAAACTAATTATCAAATACATTGTGTAGCGCTGGTACATTTATAAGTGTAACATATTAGTGTAAATATGCATTTTATTTTTTATTACGTCACAATGTATTTTGTTTGTATTCTTGTAGTAAATTATAATTTTTTTTAATTCTTTTTTTTTCGACTTTTCAATATGCTCGCGCCCTCCTCGTAGAGTTGTCAAGACCCCCAAGGGGGGGGGGGCTCCCCACAGTTTGAGAAACGCTGCGTTAGCCGATCTGTTCATTAATCGATCACTCACTGTATTACTCATAGGAAAACATTCGTTTTATTCAAAAATAACATAATATTTCAACTCTCTGTACAAAAGTACCTCATTGTATTTTTGAATGGTTATTTTGCAACAATATACGTATCTCTTTCTCCCACACTATAAAAATAACATTTCATTCGAATTGTCCATGTCTCTTCCATGATTCTTTTGATTTTATAGGCCCATCCGTTTTGAAAGCATTCAAGCGAAATGTAAAACAAACACATCAAGAGTTAAGTAGTAGCTAAGTGGCTTTTATTTCTCACCCCTCTTCCTTCTAGCCTGTTCCGCTCCGGAGCTCTCTTTTGGCACTGCTTGGGATAATGAAATTCTTAATGGATAAATTATCGCCAAATTTGTTTTCTGTACTGATTTTTTCCCACCCCTCCGAGCTTTTAACTTCTGAAAAGACGGCTTATGGGGAGGGTGGAGGCCATTAAAAAGAGTTTAATGCAGCTGAGCGAGTACAATCTTTATAAGAAACTATGAGAACCTTAAATAAGAGCGGCTTTATACAAATATCTATCCGGTCGTGCAACGATTTTGCGAGTTAGTAAGCATTAATAAAGAATTTTTTTTGTTTGCTTAAGAGGTCATTACGCTTCATTAATTTGACTCGAAATTGGCAGGGATAAGAAGAAGCAGTTGTTTTTTATCACCTCTTTCTTTCCCATCCGTTTGGAAGAAGACTTGTCATTTATTTTAGGATTAAAAATCAATGAGACATATATTACACCGGATTAGACTTGCAGGATTCGAAAGAAGAATTTGCCCTCTTTCAAGAAGCTATCTAGGTTGTATGTCAACCCCGAACCATTGTTCGTGAGATTGGAATGTTTCCGAGGACATCTTAAAGGTTAATAGTCGACCATACAGTTTTGAATAGAGAAGAAGCTTTTTTTAGGTTAAATGATACAACGGATTATTTTTATTGGTTTTGATATTTTATGTTTTAAATGTTTAGATGAAATTTACATTTAAGATAATGCTATTCTTTTTATCTTCTTAAGATATAAAGTTATATTTTTTTAAAATTTGTGTCTTATAGTATTAAAATTTTATTTGTGTTCAAATCATTTGCTGATTTCAAAACAATTAAGATGGCAAAATAGAGATTTTTTTCCCTATAAGGGTACAAATTATAAATATTTCTGTCAAAAGGAACTTATTATATAATAATCCGACGAATAACGCGCACTTATTACGCAAATGTAAGATAAAAATTGACGAATGTACTTTATACGTCACAAACATAAAAATAATAGCTTTAAAAATAAATAAAAGATTAGATTTTTACACATATCTCTCAATACTGTTTATTTAAAAGAAATGTTAGACTTTATAAAAATCTCCATTATTGGGTAACATGGACAATTTTCTACATTCATTTTTCGTAATATTTTCAAGCGAATTCTGTTTTGTATTTAACATAACTGTTCTTTGATCCTCAAATATAGTCATCTTCGGTTCCACCGATCCGAGGTCGGCAACCTTATAGCTTTGGTGAGCCAAACCAATATACTAATAGGATTCAGTGTGCTATGGAGTAAGAAATATTTAAAACAATTCGATTCCCAAGGTAATGCATCTATAGTTAGGGAATAGATGTCAAAAATACAGATTTAGAGTTTTATTATATAATAAAAAATTAAAATTTTAATGAATGTTGTCCCTGCACCTTTCTACTTCATATCGCAATATCAAGAGTACATTTTGTGACTTTCAATTTAACGTCTAATTCTGAATATCCAGTTGCTAAAGAGCTTCTTAGTGGACTCAAAATATATTTCATATGAGACACAAAAATTTATTTACAGATATATGAAGAAACAAACAAAAGTTTTAAAGCAGAGCTCATGCAATTTTCTTCAAACAATTACATCGCTCCGGCAACGTACAGCAATTAAAAATAGTTGTCAATTTTTTTATTTTTTTTTACAGAAATCAGATAAACAACACGCAAGTAGATTCATCAGAATCGTTTCATGGCAAAGAATTAAAACTAAGAAATAGTTTTTATGCGTTGTGAGGAGAGACACAGAGAGGTTATACTTGATCTCATATCTTTGTAGAGTGCTACTGAGATTTTCTCCGCTTGCCATATGTGACATAGGTGCCGAAGGTTGCCGACCTCTTATCTAGTTTAATTAGTATAGTAGAATCTGTTTTTGTACTATCCATTTTATGCGATTTTATTTTTGTGCAATTTTTTTTATGCAGGATATGAATCTCAACGGGTTTGGCTCCATTGTAACGTTTTCTATCAATGTACATATATGTTACCGCTAAAGTGTATATGTAGTGTCTGACTACTGTTTGGCGATAGATATTTTAGGAGTTGGTGACGTTACCACACCGGTGAGGGGTTGTTGTGTTTTAAAGAGGATTGCTTGACCCCGAAGAGCACGGTCATAGAGGGAGAGAGTTCAATGTTTTGGAAGCGGAGGTGTTGAATTGTTTTGGACCGAGGGAAATAGAATTCCTTCGGTGAGAGAGCGACCACAGGCGTGGTCTGGTGTAAGAGATAGAAGAGATAGTCTCTTGGGACAGTATTTAAATTGATTGATTAGAGAAACGAAGGACATTGTAGTTGCATTGTAATATGATTATTATATTTAATCAAGATAAATCTGTCAATCACGTTTTAATGATATTTGTGTTGATTGATTTGAGAAGTAATTAAGAAAGCAAATAAAGACTTTACAGTGTAATTCAGTTATTTCATAGAATAACTATAAGTATTTCATGAAAAAACTAGACAAGTCAGTTTAAGTATATAATAGATTAACAATTTCATATTTTACTTTGTTATTCTATGAAATAACTAGGTATTCCATGAAATAAATAAGGATAGATTGTTAAAGTGAAAAATAAACAATTTCAAAGATCTTTTATAAATGAATTGATCATAAATAGCTAAATTCTCTGGATAAATACATTTAATCCTTTTTGCTTATGGATAATTGACAAATGACAAGGAAAAGCAGATGATATAATTTATTGCTCATATTGCCAACATTAGTTAAGCAGAACGGGGAAGAAATATGTTGCAAAAATAGATCATATTTAAATATCAACAAAAATACATGCTGGGAAGAAAAACTGTTGCTTTAAGAGCATTGTGTAAACATTTTAAAACAAAAATTTTAGAGGATATTAATTTAAATTTGATTTTAATTTAAATTTACTTTTCATTATATATTAGAACAAGGATTGCTGTGATGACAGTTTGGATTGCAACTGTTTATGATTTTTGAAACAAGTACAATTTGCACTATTACACGTTTTTTTTTTTTTACACGAGCACTTTTTAAATCCTTCGCCAGTACCACAACATTGAGCTGTTGCAAAAAAACGAAGCGTTGTATCAATATTTGTAACTTCTTCACAATGGAAATTAATTCTCACTGACAAAAACTGAACTGATATCTAGACTAAATTTGTTTTATTCGGCCATCTCTCTAGTTCCAAATCAGAAAAACCCTTCCCGAAGCAGCTAGAACCAGTTCATAGAACTTTCGAGAACCTAATTTCATACTTTAACGATCAAGACAATTAAGACTTTACCGATTTCATACTTAACGTTATTCTATATAATACCTAGTTAAATCGTGGAATTCAATAATTTTATGTACTTTAATTGACTCTTGTCAAGTTATTTCATAAAATACTTAGTTATTCTATGAAATAACAGATTTCACACTTTAACGGTAACTTACATATCTGAGAAACGTATTCATTTGCTAATTTAATTTAAGTCTTCTTAATCATATTTTGTCTTATTGTATTGAAATTATTTAATGTAACTTTTTCTTAATACCCCTTATATACTTAAGAGGGTTCACCCATGTGTTGGCCTGTTTTTTAATCATTCTTAGGAAATTTTTCTTTTTCTTTTTTTTTTTTTTTTGACAAACAGTAAAAAAGATAGAACTCATATATTTTTTATCATTTATTTATATGTGTTTTAAGAGTATTTATATAAATGTTTAGCCAAAAATATTCAATAGAACGTGAGTTATAGCGCTCTGAACACATCCGCCTCGAAAAAATGGACGTTCACTTCCTCTACAATTCTGGTTGATTGGCTTATCTGAAATAAAAAAGAATTAACGGTATTTTAATCTATAAACTTTGTACCAAATGAACTCAATTGAAAATATCAAAAATTGGATTTTTGGTAGACTTCTGAAGAAAAAGTTTTGAATTTCATAGGGGTTTTTTGTTATATTTTTGTTATTAAAATTATAAATATTTGAATTTTGGAATGATCATAGTTCATTTGGTGCGTTTATATGTGCTGAGTCTACCCTATAAATGTGAAGTAATTCGGTCATACCGTTCTTGAGATATGATGGAGGGAAGTTTGAAAAACATAGTTTTGAGAAAAACGCATTTAAAGTTTCAAGTCCGATTAAAACAATGAAAATCTTAACTTACCGCTACGAACAGCTGCTCCTCTAACACCTGCTTCCTTATAACGACTTCGAATCATAAAAAATATGTTAAGATAAATAAAATATGTTATGTCTAGATATGTCAAGGAGTCAATTTATGAAAAAAAAAATTTTTGATTTTTTGAAACCATCACATGGGTGAACCCTCTTAATTTTGTTATTTTAAATTTTTAATTATTTTAATTTTCTTTTTAGACTCAAAGTATATTTAAGTAATTATGTGGTTAATAGAACTATTTGTGCATTGCTATTCTGATTCGCTCAAAAATAGAGTTTTATTCTTAAATCCATTGCAATGTTGCTAATGATAAATATACTATTTACTTAGTTCTATAAAAATTTCTTCTTTTTCTACATTTTAAATTTAATTTTAGTGTAGGATTTCTCTATCTCTATAAGACTAATTTTAAAAAATATTGCATGTTTTATTTTCATGCTTCTATTACGATTAGGAAGAATCCCGCCATTTGTAAGAAGAGGTGGCGGGGAGTCCCACTTAGATCGAAACTAGGAACTTTACTTTTACGGCGTATTGTTAGGGGGACTATCACGTTTCAGAGTGGCGGGGGGAGGGGGAAACGTCCCTCGTTTTCTTTTTAGCAGTTAGTTTGTCGTGGATGACCTTGTACAAGCAGGATTTCCGACTCTAGACGAAAAAAGCCGAAGGAGCGTTACATATCCGAGCGTGACGTTCATTCAAGTTCACTCTCTGGCAAAACGCGCATAAATAAGTTACCACTTCAATAATAAAATTATAATTAACTATCCATAAAAAAACGCAATGAAATGATGAAATTGAAAATCTATAAATGTTTAACGTTATTCACAAAAAACAATATCATGAATTATTTCTTTACGCGCGTATTTTTTACATAGAAAAACCGTTCAGCAGGAAATTATGACTGTTAGCTGATGGGATCATCAATAAGCGATGATGTTTACAGAAGTCAAACGTTTTAAACTGAAAAAAAAACTAATTTTAGAATTCTGGTTAAGGATATAAAAAAAGTAATATTTCTTCGAGATTTTAATCTTTAATCTCTAGACTTCAGGACTACGAAATATTTATGGGAAGACATTTCGAAAATTGGTTTCCCCGTGAATGATTATTTTAGTCGGAAAGCAGTGTACTAATATGTTTAGATTTCAATTAATCATTTTACCCATTGAAAACATGCAAAGAAATTTGAAAAAATCAATAAAGAATTATTTTAATATTTAACGTCGTCATAAATTATTCTGAGATGGCTTATGGATATATGAAAAGATGTATATGTCACAGGGAAACGATGAAAAATTACGAATTTGATCAAATCCCTAAGGATATGATCAATTGGCGGGAGATGTTAAAATAACGTCTCTTCAACGTCATTTCCCTGCTGAAAGTAAGGGATATGAAATAATCCCTGATCTGTTTCAGTGAAATGATGAAATAATTTTGTCAAGAATTTAAAAGTGTTTATTTAACAAGTATGGTGCATTATTAAACGTAGAGAAGTAAGTTAAATACAAATTATTTATTCGAAACTAATTAGAAAATTAGGCGCGTATTTTTTTATGTGAAACAACTCGCCTCTCGGTTGCTGGATATTTGTTGGAGTGATTCCTAGAAAATGGACGGAAATGTGTAACAGGAAACCGAGGAAGAGCGCGCGGTGGCGTTGATCGACTTAGCCTGCACCCCCTCACTTCACAGTTTCTTTACTAATGATGATCTGCTTTGGGCAGGAAAGGGCTTACACACTAAAATATCAATCCCCATGTTAGTCCTATGGTGCCATTTTTTTAAAGATATGGGGTCGATATTTGAGAGATCGATAGTACTGCCTGTTTGATTAAGAAGTACAAGAACTCGATCCTCCAGGTACCTTCTCCCTGCAAAGCATTTTGCCAATGCAAATCCTGACAAGTTCATTTCATCATTTCACTGAAACAGTTCAGAGATATGATAAAATCCCTTATACTTTCACCAGTTAATTGACTTTGAAGAGACGTTCTTTTAACATCTCCCGTCATTTGATCACTCCTCTTAGGGATTTGGTCAAATTCCTAATTTCATCATTTCCCTGTGACATATATAAGGAAGCACAACTGAAAAAAATTAGTAAACATTTTACACATCTTAGAAGAGATAAGGGTTTGAGAGTTTATTAACGCCGCACTGTTAATCAACACAAGGACTATTCCCAACGACCACCTAATTTTGAAATACTGTCCAATGACAAGGATAACACCAGAGCTGAGCTTGAATTTCCCTCTACTAGATTTCATGCCACGCCAACGTGAGGAATTTGAGCCATGACAGATTGAATATGCATCCGCCTCTCTATACAGTGGGTTTTCAGAGACAGTAGAGAGAGAGAGGATTCAAACTAAGGCATGCGGGCTACAATTCCCTGACTGTGACTCTTAGGATTCCGTTTGAATTACAAATGGAAGTTAACACATTCGCGCTTCCAGTAAAAACGATATATCCATCCGCAGAAGCCAAATCACAAGATAGTGTTTTAAGGTATCCGACTATGTTCGGAACCGTCATTTTAAAAAAGTGAAAAAATGGATAATTTTCATGATATTTATAATGTCACTTAGATTAGAATACATGTAAAAAATTGTTTTAAGGACATTTTGACAAAAAAAATTATTTAAATACACTATTTTGGCAAAAAATGAACTTAGAATAACCTTTTTGTCAAAATGTTCTCCTTTTATAAAAAATTCTTCTAAACGAATTATACTTTGCTTGTATAAAGTAAAGACTTCTCCAGAGAGTCTGAACTATTTCTTTTGAAAAATTCAAATTATTTTCAGAGTTACAACTAATTGAAATAACTATCGGCGTTTTTTTTAGTAAAATTTCTCCCCTCTGTTGTCGTAAAACATGGATAAATCCACTTCTAAGTTATATATTTAAAAAATTCTAGTTGAGCCTCTGTACAGAGGTCTGAGCTATATACAGGCAAAATATTATTATAATAGAAGCATTTTTCACAAAAGGAGAATGTTTTGAAAATGGGTCATTCTAGATTCATTTTTTGTCAAAATATTGTATTTAAATAATTTTTTATTGTAATAATATCCTAGAAAAAATTTTATATACATTTTTTAATCTAAGTTACACTAAATATCATACATATTATCCATTTATACGCTTTTGCAAAATTACGGTTCCGAACGTAGTCGGATACCTTAATGATTAAAATCATCCCTTATATTTTATTAGTAAAACCAGAAAAACGGAAAAACTTTTTATATACATGTTTCATTCTATTCTGATCATTCTAATATTTCGGCGGCAGTCAGTTTTTTATTTACTTTTCTTTTCTTAGGCTGTGAAGGCCCTGCAATACTTCTATTCTCCGCCATTTTAAAAAACAGATATACAAAAATTTAAACCAAAATTTAAAAAAAACAAGCACATAAAATATAAAAATAATGCTTCATTAACATGTCTCAAAATCATTTTTGTTCAACCTCCAAAGCCGCGCTAAAAATAAAACATTTTACTTTCCATAGTCAATCGTTATCCCAGAGCAGCGCCAGCATACGTGGTAGTGCCCTGCTGACGCGCCAATGCCTTTGTTGCAGCGAACGTGTTAATATAGATGCTTTGATATAAAAAATCCATGGTAGCCAATAGTTTATGGTCACAAACTCGTAAATGATGTTGCTTTTGTCATGTCGGGGGCTCA
>BMAV01020386.1:20535-51347 GCA_019973955.1 Trichonephila inaurata madagascariensis | reverse complement strand
CATCCCCATCGAAGATAAAAAAAAAAGAAATCTTTGAAGTGCGCAGAATTGCTTGAGGAGCAATAGTTTGTTTCAAATTATCAGAAGTCGATGAAACAAACAATTTTGATTACATTAGTTGTTATGAGAGTTAGAATTTTTTTCTTCTATTTAATCAATTTTTTTTTTGTTATTCGTTATTAATTGTTGTTATTAATTTTACCTCTGAACGTTTTTTGTATTTCTGTAACTGGGATCATTTGCCGTAAGACGGAAATCAAATGTTTAAGTCTTCAAAGAAAGGTTTCTATTTTCTTGGCTTTTATTAGAGAAAACTTAGTTCCAGTAGTAATACCAATAAATGAATCTCCAAATTTCTATTCCGAATGGAGTAGATTCTAATTAAAACAACGTTAGTTTTATTTCAATTCTTAATTATTATCATAAAGTTTATTTACAATAAAAAAAAATTAACTTCAGAGTATTCTAACGTTCTCCCCTCCCCCAATTCTTCCATTTAACTTTTTGGGAAACTAAAATGCATTGTTCTAAACCAAACGATATATATATATATATTTACATAAATCGCTGGCCTAATTCAGTGACACAACCCTAGAAATCATAATAAGTCTCCAGTTTAGCCCAAAGACTTTTTTTGTATCTACGTTTGTTGTGTCTCTTGTACTCCAATTTCTTTTCTTCTTAGGCTTTGTAGGTTTTACAACTTTTTCACTTGATTTCTTATTTTATTTTGTTACACTATTTCTATATATATATATATATATATTTCCTTTCTAACAAACTTTAAAAAAACCTAGGGGATACCCCTTGTCTGCCTAACTGCGGACTAATCCCCATTGTACAAACTATACAGCTGATCATGCTCATTGCTCGTAGCCAAAAATTAATGTATTTTTTAAAATATACTGGCGCCATCTATTGCAGCTAATTTTAACTACATTTCAAAAATTTATTACGGCATCACGAAAAACTTTTTTTATTTTTTTATTTGATACAATAGTATTTTTTCGTAACAAAAATATCGTCTGCGCTCATCACGAAGAAAAAATTACACATTGAAAAATCATTTTATGATCATCAAATACCTTTCGAATCATAAAGCAGAAATAAAATAAAGTAAATCTTTTTACATATTATTCCATTCTCAAAGTCAAATATCCATATTTATACACTTTGCGTTAAATGTAAGATTTATATAAAAACCTAGTTAGCGATTTCTGATGCAAATAGTTTGAAATGTATTCAAAGTTTTTAATAACATACCTAAAGTTGTACCATTTCCTAAAAGTTGTACTTATTTTTTTATTCGGAAACCCGGATTATAAACGATCAGTTACAAGTTTGATATCTAATCCTGGCATCCATTGTTCGCGAAATGTTAATTATAAAGACATTATAAATGAGACATTTTCTTTAATCGCCGAAGCACTTCCAATTTAATCGTATTATTAATTATCGAAAAATCACAATAATTCATTTCTTTTCGAAATTAATTCTCGTTCTTTTAATTGAATTTGAATTTCCTCTTCAGCGTTCTTTGAAAATACACATTTTTCATGTTTTTGCTTAATATTTTCCTAATTACTTTTCATAAGTATTTATTTTTACACTGCGTTCTTTTTTACTTCTGTTCATTTCTTTTTCTCGTAAAACATACCGATTTTCATTTGTATTCATTTCACTTCATTTTTTTGTTTGATAAAATATAAACTCTCAGGATAACTTTCTTTTAATATATATTATGAGTTCCTTCATAATTTATGCACATATTAATTTCAGTTATAGTAGTACATGTTATCAAGTTTTTTTTATATCTATATGTTACCGTTAAAGTGTGAAATCCGTTATTTCAGGGAATAAAAAGGTATTTCATGAAATAACTAGACAAATCAGTTTAAGTATATAAAATGATTGAATTCTACGATTTTACTAGGTATTCTATAGAATAACGATTACTTGATCGTTAAAGTATGAAATACAGCACTTGAAAGTTCTTTGAACTCGAAAGTTCTAGTTGCTTTCAGTCAATTTTGAACCCGAATTCAAAGTGTCATCTCAGCAATCCTTGCTCTCATAAAAAATAAAAAGTAAAATAAAAGAACTTCATAAAATTTAAATTTATATTCCTTCACAATTTTGTTTGAAAAGGTTTACACAATGTTTTTATGAAGCAACAGTTTTTCTTCCCAACATGTATTTTTTTTTATAATATTTAAAAAAAACTATTTCTGCAACTTGTTCCTTCCCCCCCCCCCTTTCTGTTTAACTATTGTTAGCAATATGAGCAATTATAAATTATATCATCTGCTTTTTCTTATTATTTATCATTTAATCATCCGCAACATTTTAATAATTAAAATATTCCGCATAAAATTTATTTTTCGAGAGATTTTAGCTATTTATGATCAATTAATTTATAAAATATTTTTGAAATTGTTTATTTTTCAATTTAACGGTCTATCATTAGTTATTTCATAGAATAACTAGATATGAAATTCTCTCTATATTTGATAAAGCATGAAATTCTTTATCTATTATATACGTTAACTGACTTGTCTAGTTATTTCATGAAATACCTAGTTATTCTATGAAATAACTGAATTATACACTTTAACGGTAACATATTAGGTTGGGGAAAAAGAAATCCATGCAGATCTACGGGCCACCTTGGAATTGACGGATCTAAATGTATACCTGAAAATTTTTGGTTAAATCCAACTTTACGGGGCTCTTCTGGGACCCTCCGGGTCCCTGGGTGCCCGCCCCAGAACGCCCTGTGGATAAAACGGCACTGCCTTAAATTATAATGGCGATTCAATATAAACAAGCGAAATGTTGGCGATAGAGCCAAGTTGACATCACTTTTGGCGACCTTGTTGGCAACTTGGCGATTGATTGAACGGTGCAAAAGTTGATATCCTGTAGTGCCTCCAGATGGGAATCTGCAACAAAGAGGATAGCACAAAAACTTCCTCTATAAAAAATACATACGCATGCCAATTTTCATAGTGATCGGTTGAACGGTGTTGGAGTGATGCGATTTCATATATACAAACATCCATTTTTATGTATATAGATTGGAGCTTATAATCGCAACCCGTTCTGGACGTGTATGAATCCGTGTTATGCTATAGTAATACAACTTGTGATTTGTACATGAAAACTATGATTCATTGCATTAATAAGTGATGATCGCGAATGATTTACAATATGATCACGTGATTTAAGTCTGGTTTTGCTTAAGTGTTTTTGTAGTATAGGGCAATCCAAATATTATTTTAAGTAATATAATTTATGATTTACATAGGGGTGTGTGAGTGTGCAAATGAACACAAACGGGAAAGAAACGCACATTGGAGGAATCGTATAATATATATATATATATATATAATTAACCCTCTAAGGGGTCTGCACTTAAAGTCTTGCCATTCTGGAGATGTTTCAAAAATGCACCGCACATATTTTTTTGCTTTCAGGTGGGGTTCTCAAAAGCGGTTGAGCCGTATTTTTAAGAATGCGGCTCGGCCGCTTTTGGGAATCTTGCTTGAAGGCAGAAAAAGCATCTCTGGAATGGCGGAATTTTACGTGCAGACCGCTTGGAGGGTTAAAGGTACAAATGCATTAATTAGATATATGATACCCCCTGCCCGGGGGTATCTTCTCTTCATCCATGCGGCCTAGATTTGTAAGAATAAATGACTGATCACTCGAACTCTCCATAATAAATCTAATTTATTATAATTTCAATTTATATTAATCAATGCAACACAAGTCTTACTAGGAATCGGATCAGGAATGATACGACGTAATTATTAATACTAAGTTAAATTAGCGCCTGAAATCCTACTATCTTTGTGATAAATTAAATTCCGAATCTTTATCTATAGCAGATTCCTTAACTAGTTAGGGTCCGCTCTATAATTAAACTTTAATAATCAAACTCTTACTGATATCACACGGCAATCAGTAACCAAGCTTTATTAACCTCCTCTTGTACTTTATTCCTTTAATATTAAGATTCTATATCTACTATTATCCGACTTGATCCAGCTTCTATGCAGCTTTCTGACTTCTAACAGACTTTTATATGGCTCCTATAATACTCTCTGGCATCCAGCCGACTTCCTCGCGGATACAAAAGCTCCAATATATATAATCATTCACTATTCTGCATATCGCGTTTTCTTCTTGAGAAAGTTGGATTGAAATGCCATTCTGGCCCCAAAGATTCCCCAAGAGGATTAGTGAAAGGCGCGATAAAGCCCCGTCCCAGATATTTACAAAGTAAAAGTAAGTGGTGCCTACACGCACAAAACATGACTCCTGCTTGAGCCGGCCATTGTCCGAATGTTTCTCCCACATGGGTTCAAGATTCAGTTCATCAAAAATTTGTCGATGAGGCTTCCCACTAGTGCATCAGGGGAATTTCACTGACTCTATTGCTAGCGGGTTGGTTACTCTGAAGACCTGATAGTACTCTCGCCATCACATGATGGACTCGCTCGTCACAGCTCCGTCGTATACTATATATATATATATATATATATATATATATATACAATATATATTATTTGGCCGCGAAAAATTTACATTTGATTGGAGGGGATAAATGGTCGTGGCCGAAAGATTAAAGAAGCTTGGTCGTGATCACATCATTTTTTCGAGCATACGTCTCGTACACTGCCAAAATACAAGAGAGGGAATTATTCAAAAATCAAGTTTTTATATGCAGGGAAGAACACAGGGAAAAACGCATCATAAAAAATACAGTCACGTGTTCAGGTGAAGGGAATAAGAAGTTATTTATAGAAATGAGACATTATTGCTTAGGGAATATTAATCCCGTTTTCGTAAGACGCCTGAAAACAATTAATGATCTTGTATTTCTTGGAATCTCCAATAAATCTATCAAAAATTCAAGGTCGAAAGAATCAGTAATACACCAACATAATGTTTTTAATGCTTTAGAAGAAGATAAATTGTGACGCGCGTTTCGAAATAGGGTATTAGGATTTATGAATTAGATGAATAAAGGAGATTCAAATTATAAGTAGATTTCAACCTAAGTTATTACATATATATTATATGTATTCCAAAGAATAGTTGAAGTTCGCCGTTAATATCCCTCATGTTGAAACAATAATTATTCAAATGAAGCATAATTATTTTAAGCCTGGTAATGATGATGTACACTATGAAGCAGTAGCGCACACAGGTATTTTTCAAGGGGGGGGGGCGCGGCCGGGGGGGAAAGTTCACCATTCTTGTATCATGCTATTTTTGATTTTGTCGATTTTCAGGAACAAAACACAGTAAAAAACTAATTATTGAATAAATAATTAGCATTAATTAATAAAATTAATCATTAATAACAGATATTTAATTCAATTTTACGTATTATATACTTAGAATTATGACCAATCGGAAAAAAATCAAGGGATTTGGAGGGGGCATGGGGTCCGGACCCCCAGGACCCCTCCCTTGTGTGCGCCACTGCTATGAAGTATTCTGAGACAGTACTCACATTAACTAGTTATTACTAGAATATAACAAAATAAATTATTTTAAGTATTCAAAAGTTTATTTTGAGCGTAATGGTACTCTGTTCATGATACAGTGTAACCCAAAACAGGTTAACTTCTACGATGGAATGTATAAACAAGTATATGATAGAAAATAACAACTATTAAGGCAGTACAGGTAAAACCCTACAAATATAATCTTATATATATTTGAATGTTTATATAATTTTGTAATTTTTACTAATCCAAACCTTTAATCGTATCGTTTCAAAATCTTGCTGTGAGTTTCTCTGGTGTTTTAAAGAAGTCGTAAGCATATCTCAACCTAAAAAAGTTTTTCAAATTTATTTTTATCTAGCTGGAATACCTGTTCTTTGCACGGGTGAATTGAAAAATTAAACAATTTAGATTGAAGGACAAAGAAGTTTTTTTAATGAGTTAATTTTACGTAAATTGCAAATTAAACAAAAACAAAACAACTTTTTGCAAATCTCAGCTGAACAAAAAAACCATATTTGTTAAATCTTAAGTCTGTAAATCTAATAGCTGATAAAAAGGTCTTTTTTTTAATTATAACGCCCCGTAACACTCTTGTGGGTCGGTTTTTGAAAACACCTTCGTAAGCTGATCTCTACTCAGCAAAAGTAACACATTGTTACAAATTGTGTGCAATGAACGCTTAAAATAGTGTAAATAATTTATATCTGGATATCTAATACGTTAATATCGCTTTCTGTTGTATTTTTTTAATATTAAAATTGTAATATTCGCAAGCATCCCCGTTCCTTACATTATAATGTCGATTCAATGGAACTATAGTGAAATGTTGGTGATAGAGACAAGTTGGCATCATTTTTGGCGACCCTGTTGGCAACTTGGCGATTGATTGAACGGTGCAGAAATTGATATGCTGCCGCGCCACCTAGTGGGGAGCTACAACAAAGTGGATAGCACAAAAACCTTCTCCACAAAAAAAATACATATACATGCCAATTTTCATAGTGATCGATTGAACGGTGTTGGAAGTCATATATGCCAGCGAAGTCATATATGCAAACATCCTTTTATATATATAAATATATAGATGATTTTTTTTCGAAGCCCTTCCATAAGAAAATGTTTTTCTGTGTATACGCGAAATTACACAATGCTGGGATATGCAGCCAATAGTGGATCACTGTATTTGGCGACATCTTTTGATTCGGCATCATTTAAGAAAGGGTTTTGCGGAAATCGACTTCCAAAAAGGGGGGAGTATAGATAAAAATCCTCGTTTTGTGCAACTATTATACCTACAGACTTGAAATTTGACAAGCATATTTGTTTTGTTTAGTAGAAATTCTCTAAAAATGAGTTTTGTGGAAATCGTCTTCCAAGGGGTAAGGTTATGGGGGCATTCTTGGGGAGGGGAGGGCTGTGAAAGTGTTTTTAAATGCAATCGAAAGCTTAATGCTAAGATTGTGAGAGGTTTACACCTCTCTCTTGGACACCTAGATATGTGGGAGGTAGGGAAGAAACACTCGCCATGAACCG
This sequence comes from Trichonephila inaurata madagascariensis, assembly GCA_019973955.1. Lineage (NCBI taxonomy): Eukaryota > Metazoa > Arthropoda > Arachnida > Araneae > Nephilidae > Trichonephila > Trichonephila inaurata. The sequence continues at coordinate 44,292 of BMAV01020386.1, read as the reverse complement.
AACAATCTATTTATTTATCACACAATGAAAAGACACAATTTCAAATAACAATAGTAAGAGAATGTCTCAATGCAAACCGCGAAAGTGGAACAACGACGGTAAAACACGAACGATTAGGAGACTATCAAACTTTATCCTTTCCTTAATAAAGGATCTAACTTATCATCCGATTAAATCTAATATCAATTCAATCTCAGTGAACAATCGTCACTTTAAAACTTCCTCCTAATTGGTTCTTAATCACAATAATTCAAATATGATATATACCTTCAGTAACAATCTTACTTGATTCGAGTATATCTCTTATCCTACTCTCTATTCAAGCTAGAAAACTTCGACTATATTTAGTAAGTTAATTTGAATATCACGATTTTTGTCTTCCGAAGGGTTGGTTGTGAATAACGCGAATTGATAGCCCAAAGATTTCCCAAGAGAATTAATTGAAGGATCGCGTATAGATCCGTCAGAAAAGATTTAGATATCAATAACTTTAAATAAAAAGCTATCCAGCGAAGCGGTGGGTAACAGCTAGTAAGATATAAAAAAGAACCAAAAGAAAATATGTTATAAAGCATATCTCAACTCTAAACACAAAGTAATTCACATTCTTATTTAAAATCAATTTAAATTACCCTAAGCACAATTCTACTTAAAAAAAACTCAAACATGTATAAGTCAGTTTCTTTTCAATTGAAGAAACATAATATAAAGCTATTATGTTTGCTGGATAAAAATTCTGTATGTGTATGTAAATGAAGTTTTTCAATAAGAATTTTTTTTCTTTGTCAAATAATTATTCATAGATTCCATCGCAAATGATAGAATTTTATTTCTCGGTGGTAGCTGAAAGAAAAATGTTATTTACTGGAAAAATAATCCAATTTATATTTATAGACATCTTTTTCACTGTGCCATTGTTATATCTTCATCATTTCCTCTCAAAACTGCAAAATTTCACCTGCATTGTGTGTAAAAATCGAAGAGGCTATTGCCACCAAATCGTTCGAAATTGTTTCGAATTTAATGAGAATCATTTCAGACTCGGGAAGTCGTTTGGCGATCGATTAACCATTCGATGCTCCATTGCGTCGTGTTGAGCTGTTACCTTACTGCTTCCACTAATACCAATTAAATAATGATTTAGCTTTACCATCGATTTTTATGTTTTATTTTCATTTTTCTTCGATTCAATTTGTTCGTAAATTGCGTCATAAAGTTTTATTTGAGTGATTGGCAACGTGAAGAAAATGGAACGTCGATGATTTAGGGCGTCGATAATCATGCATGAACTTGAAAGGGTAGTAATCAATCGAAGAATTTAAAAATCTTACTAGTTAATGAATCATTTTAATTTGGGAGATAGTCACTTTGTCTTTCTTTTAACCGTTACTTTCAACCCAATTTAAGAAATCTGGCGGAAGTCTTTACAACAGACGGGTGTTCAAACGAGATAGCATTAAAGCTCTCCACTTAAATCTTTCCATTTTAGTGTAAATCCTCTTTAAATCTTTTTCCATTATAAGCAGATTTAACTCATAAGTGTAATCGCACTTCTTTTTCGATACATATATGAGATATAATATACTTATTGCGACTTTAAGAGTACTCAGTACCTTGTAGATTTTTTTATATATATTTATATGAAAAAAAATTTTTATATATATTTATATCATTTACCCTATTTGAGCTCACTTGAAATATACATTTCAGAAGAAAAGTACACAATTTTTAAACAAATGATTATTTAAAGTTCTTTGAAACCATTTTAGTATTAAAATGCTTTAAAATTTTGATTTATTTCTTTATTTGTGATTGATGTTTGAAAATGTAGTCATACTTTTCGCACACCCGGAATATTTAAAGTGTATTAATATGTATAATACGTGTAAAAAATGCAAATTAAAATATAAAAGTACCGTATCGTAGAAGAAATTAATCATTACAAAGAGGTTACAAAGGGTTAAAAGATCAAATTTTATTCTTGAAAGTATTTAATTCAAAAAAGAAATCGTTTGATACTGTAGGGAAAAGAAATTATTTTTAAGTTCAATCAATGCCAAAAAAAATGAGAGATCGCCAGATTTTATCACCTTGTGTTGGAGTTTTATAGATTACCCCGCTTGGTGGGAAATAAAACACCTGCCGTTACGTTTGATTCTTTTATTTTATGAAGCAATCTAACGGTCTTCAAATAAAAAATAAAAATAATTTTTTTTTTTTTATTGAAATAAAGTGACGTGAAAAATCAGACTCTTGATTAAAATAAGTCGTCTGACGAATTTCTCAAGCAAAGCGTTGTTTTGATAAATACCATTCTGAAGTGAATGTTACGTCACACACACAATTTTCAACATTTTTAGAATCTGAAAATAGTTTTAATAAATAACATTATAATAGTTTCTGATAACTAATTTTTCATGCGTACATTTCTTATTAGGAAGCATCATGTAAAACTTTGCTAAACTCTATTTTATTATAATTATTATTATTATTTAGAACACATTAATAATCTTAGATGAAATAATTAATTAAAAATTCTTCCATTGTAGATATAATGAGTTAAGATTTATCAGGACGCAGTACTTGATTAAAAATGTTTTAATATTAATTCTTAAGTTGTAATTAACTTAAGAAGTATTTTACTTTCTCTGAGAAATTATTCTAGATGTAATTAATTTTTTAAAATATTTTAGTAAATTTATGAACGAACAACTGCCGAACAGAAAAATCCTCAAAATAAAGAAATAAAAGCCATCTTTTTTTTTATTTTATTTATTTATTTGTTCTTTTTCATCTTCTTACCTTAATATTAAAGAAACGTTTGTTATTAGATTCGCTTTTCCAAAATTTCCTCTGGTTTTGTGGCTGTATTCTAAAGAAGATGTTATTTTTTGGAACGATTAAAATGGTGGTCAAAATATGTTAAAAGAAAATAGATTTACCCCAGTTTTCTATCACATTATTTAACAAAAAATAAAAAAAAATAAAAAAGAATATATCAGTGTTTTGCAAGTAAACAAAATGATAAAGCTATATTTTTTAAATCACGTAAGCATTATTAAAATATTCTTATGAAAGATTTATAAGGAAACTAAAGGGAAAAAAATGTTGTTTCTTATCACTCAGAAAAAGTGCATAAATCTGCTAGATTTTTTTAATTAAAGTGCTTCTTTAGGGAACTTAATTAATTTCGAAGAGGTTAAAACGTGAAAAAGAATAAATTATAGAAGTCAATTTAAGTGCTTTTTATAAGGTAAGTATTGATTACAACTTTTTTCGCGCTCTTTTTCATTACAGAATTACTTTACTCAAAACTGGTTCATTAATCTTATATTACTTTTCTAGACGAGCCTCTTATCTTAAATGCATAATTTTGGTTTTTTCCAAACAAACAAAAAAAATGTATAAGATGGACTTTTTAATTATTCTTTTTAAATGGGTGATTTAATATTCAAAAGTTTTCATATAAAGAAGGCTATTTTTATTATACTGGCTTCTCAGGCATTTGCTCTATGGTACCGGTGAAATTCTTTTTCTAAGTTTTATAAAATATATGTATGTTTTAGTGATAAATTTGGCAATCAATGTTGTATATATACAGTATTATCGATAATATTCGAGCTGATAAGGATTGGATCTGCGTCAAACTATCGAATTTATCGAAAAATATTTTTAAAAACCGAATTATTTTATCAATTTATACTTCACATTTTGTGATGTGTGTATTGCTTTGCTGAGTTAAATCATAAATATCTCAATCATAGAGAAATTAAAATGGTGAAGTGAGGATATTGTGTAAAATCTACGAATTTCAATATTTATTTATTTTTACTAACTCGGATTTATGAGAATGAAGTGGTGCATTTCCGGAGGACAGAACCCGCGACCTATCGATTCGTAGCCACGTAACATGACCACTAGACAAAAGTGATTTCCTCTGTCCGGAAGCTGTTACTGACTTATGTAGGTATAATACCGCTACAATACTCCCCCACCAGAGAGTCGGTGGATAGGTGAACGAACGAGATATTTGTTATGGCGAGCGTGTGTAGAGTGCGAGTTGTTGCTGTTACTCGTAACCGGAGGTGCTGCGTCAAGTGGGTTTGAAGACTTTGGTTGCTGCGTCAAGTGAGTCTGGCGACTTTTTGGTTGCTCTTCTTGTGAGTAGATGGTGCCATGACAGTTCAGAAGGTTACGTGTTCAAATCACGTCCGGGTCACCAATGAAGTGGTGCATTTCCGGAGGACAAAACCAGCGACCTATAGATTCGTAGCCACGTAACATGATCACTAGACAAAAGGAATCACCTCTGTCTGGAGATTGTTAATGAATTATGTAGATAATACCACTACAAGAAACTCAAAAACGAGAACTATCCTGACTCTATTATTTCATCTGTCTACCTATCTATATAAAGGAGAAAGACAACTCACTCACTTATTCATCATAAAATCTCTAGGACTATTATACATACAGACTTGAAATTTCACAGGCATGTTTCATGTTTCTTCAGCAGAAATCCACCAAGAAAGGGTTTTGCAAAAAATTGATACCCTAGGTACGTTGCGGGGGCATTATAGGTAAAATTTTCTAGTTTTTGAACTATTAGACCTACACACTTTAAATTTAACAAGCATGTTTCTACTGTTGAGAGCCACTAAGATCGGGTTGTGCGGAAATTGACTCCAAGGGAAAGGGAGGTTACGAGGGTGTAATAGATGAATACACTTCCGTTTTAGAAATTCCTGTCCTTTTTAAATCTTTAGATGAGGGCTATAAGAATATTTTGGTGGCCGCGGTAGCCGAGTGGTATAGGTATGGGACCGTGGCTTACCTTGTCACGAGTTCGAGCCCAATACCACTAAAGACCCGCCGTGTAGGGCAGCGATGCACGTTAAATCTGTCGAGAGCTGAAACGTCCTCCCGTTGGTGTGGTGTGGTAGTTAGGAGAGGGGGGTGCCAGCTCAGGTGTCATCCACGTCACTTGACCATGGTTCAAAATGACGTGGTCCGTCGCCAAAAGCCCTCGTGTAGCTAAACAGTGCGACGTTAATAATCAATCAATCAATCAATCAATAAGAATATTTTGAATACAATTGAAAACTTAATGTTTAGAATAAGATATCAGTACATTAAAAAAATAATATATAATCATACAACGCGACACGAAAATACCTTGAGAAAAGAGTGGACAGCGACTATATGTATATACGATTGATTTTTAGTATTATGTTACTAAAAATCAATCTTATATACATTAAAAAACTATTAAAATTAATCTATGTATATGTATTTTTATAAATTAACTTATTCTAACACTATTTCAACATATTTTAATATATATACTTCTCGTTTTAATTCCAATCAATCTCTCTCCATTATTTTTTTCCATATATATTATTCCTTCTATACTTTAGCACATGCTGTTAATTATATTCGTTAGAGAGAGAAACAGCTATTTATCGAATATCTGGAATATTTTAAATATTGTCATTTGCAAGCTTTTATAGGGTTTTTATAATTATATGATATCTTATATTAATATTGGAGTATTTATGAGCGCATAAAACGACAAAATACAAAAATTGTTTAATTTGCAATTTACGTAAAATTAACTCATTAAAAACTTCTTTATCCTTCAATCTGTATTGTTTAATTTTTCAATTTACTCGTGCGAAGAACAGGTATACCAGCTAGTAAAATATGTTTCAAAGTTATACTTTCTTTAAAAGTTTTTTTTTTTTCAAAATTATTATTTTTTTTTTTAAATTAGAGGTAAGTTTGAAAGATATTATAATGGCCACTTTTTCCTAAAATCATTTGCAACTGCTAGTTGTTCATTTGAATATATATATATATATTAATGATTATTGTGTTTCTTTTGAGAGATAAATTTTTAAACTATTTTTAAATAATAAATATTTCAATATCTTCGTTTGTTTCAATATTTTCATTTCAGAATGTTGCAGAACATTTATGTGACGTGTTTTTTGTCTACATCACTCTCAACCTATTAAATTATGTACTGAACATACTATGGCCAAAATATTTCCAACTTGTTTTCTTCTCCATCACAATATCCATTGGTCGAGTAGTAGCGTATTGCGCTTCCACACCACACATCCGGGTTCTATTCCAAGGCTGGGTAGGGTCAACTCAGCCTTCCATCCCTTCAGTTGGTCGATAAATGAGTACCAAGCTTGCTTGGGGACTAAACTACTAGGAGCTTAGCTTCAAACTGACCACCTGATCGCGACACCTGCTCATGCACCTCAGTACCCAATGATCACGTATACTGGGATGGGCACAGTAGGCCCTGGCCCTCATGGGCTGTTGCGTCACTGAGTTTGAGATTCTTCTCCATCACTGGCCGCGCTAGTTTAGAGATTTTGTTCACGAACTCGTAACCAGCGTGTCACGAGTTCGAGATTTAGTGTCATTGAGCACCCGCTGTGCAGAAGAGTTGATGCATGTTAAATTACTGTCGAGACTAGGGAGGGCGATCTGAGATCGATTAATCGAAAAATCAATTTTTTGGGCAAAAAAAATTCAATATACAGCACTGAACCGATTAAGTGAATCGATATTTCATTCTAGAAAATCGACATTCGATTTTTTCTGTTTTGTTAAAAACCATAAAATTATTTACAATTAGTTGAATGTGCTATCTTTTAAACTCGTAATACTACGGTGCTGGCGGTTAAAGGGTTAATTTACTGGCAAGAACAAAAAAAAACTCTATTTATCATCACATTCACTCAATAGCCATGATGTATGAGTATCGTTGGATCATATGTTCCTTGTGAGCGCCTTTTTTCGATTGCCGATAACATCGCACGTGTTGAGCGGAACCGCTTGGATCCAAGTAGACTGGACACTGTCGTTTTTAAAAAGCTAAGATATTAAGGTATTACATTCGGAAATGTGATTTTAAAAAAAGCGCATAAATAGATAATTTTCATGATATTTAGAGTCACTTAGATTAGAATACATGTATAAAATTGTTTTAAGGACATTTTGACAAAACAAAATTATTTAAATACACTATTTCGGCAAAACATTAACTTAGAATAACGTTTTTTTCAAAATATTCTCCTTTTGAGAAAAATGCTTCTATCATAATAATGTTTTGCCTGTATATAGCTCAGACCTCTGTACAGAGGCTCAACTATGAGTTTTGAAAAATTCACATTATTTTCAGAGTTACAACCCATTGAAATAATTATCGGCGTTTTTTTCTTAAAATTTCTCCCCTCTGTTGTCGTAAAACATGGATAAACCCACTTCTAAGTTATATATTTCAAACATTCTAGGTGAGCCTCTGTACAGAGGTCTGAGCTATAGACAGGCAAAATATTATTATAATAGAATCATTTTTCACAAAATAAGAATATTTTTTGAAAATGGGTCATTCTATGTTCATTTTTTGTCAAAATATTGTACTTAAATAATTTTTTATTGTAATACTTTTCTTAAAACAATTTTATATACATTTTCTAATCAAAGTGACACTAAATATCATAAATATTATCCATTTACACGCTATTGCAAAATCACGGTTCCGAACGTAGTCGGATACCTTAAGCATTGGGGAACTATATTATCTATTTTCTAAACTTTTTAATGTAACAAATACATTTAGAAAATAAATGTCTTCCTTTATACCTGATACTTTGATATGGTACTAAAAATAATTGTAATTGTCGAATTCCCTGAACAAAAAAATTCCCTAACTTTACTGATAATATATGGTTTATATATATTATGGCATCTTTCTTGTTTTTCATAAAATGGATTGATATTTATATTGTAGATGTAGAAAAAAAATCTCGATTCTTTTTAGAAATCAATCTCTTACACCTCGATTTTTTTGTGAATCTATTCATCAGGTTACGATTGGAATCGATTTAAAAATCGATTTTTTTAGGAAAGAATCGCCATCCCTAGTTGAAGTTCAGTCCTCCCGTTGGCTTGGTGTGTTAGTTTGGTGTCGGCTTTGTTATTTGTCTGAGGATCGAAATTACGAGGTCCGTCGCCAGTAGTCTTCATGCCGCTTTGCAGTGCGGCATTAAGATACATTTCCCCCTTGTATTACTGAGAGAATACAGGCTCAAGTCTTTTATTTCTGCATAGATTAGAATAGAATATCTGTTATTTGGCGAGCTCATTAAAGGTAATGTCTCATGTTGTTTCCATGGCAATCGTGGAATAAATGATGTGATTGGTCAATTCGTTACAGGAAAGGGAAAGGACACATCTCCGCGAAACCAAATGGGAAAGGCCAGGTAATTAATTACGAGATCAAAATTAATCAACATGAGGCTACCGCCCTTTTAGACATCACGCTATACTGATATCAGACGAAATAGGTGCGAATCCTCTTTTTTCAGTTCCTGCTCTACTAAGCTCGCACTCTCTATATATTTATTTATTTATCTTGGTGGAGTTTTCAATCGTTAATAAAGTACATTTTAAAGCGCTCAATTGAGCTGAAATTTTATATACATGATTATTTTGGATGTCAATACAGTTATTTAATTATAATTGATAAAATTAATTGATTAAAGCTAATTATTCAAAGAATTACAAATACAGCCGCCACGTTGGCATCATTTTTGGTGACTTAGTGACCCTTTTGGCGATTTTTGTCAAAACTTGAAAAGGTTTTTTTCCCCTCACATTTTAAAGCGCTCATTTGAGCTGAAATTTTCTATACACTATTGTTTTGGGTAAAAATACGATAATTTAATTATAATTAATTAAAATTAATTGACTGAAACGAATTATTTATAGAATTACAGATACGGCCACGTTGGTTTCATTTTTAGAGACTTGAGTCAAAACTTAAAAAGATTTTTTTTCCTCACTTTTTAAAGCATTCAGTTGAACTGAAATTTTATAGACACGATTGTTTTGGATGACAATACGATACTTTAATGATAATGAATAAAAATCAATTCCCACTTAATGTTGTGATTCTCTGTCCTATGTATATACATACATATTTATATTAAATGTTATTATTTATTAAAAAGAGTAGCTAAAATAAAAATTTCCTTTGTTGATCTAAGTAGGCGTTGACTTAATTTTATATATATATTTCTTGTTTAGAGTATAACTTCGTTAAATAAAAATTAAAAGTTTTAAGGGTACCAGGACTTGATCGAAAGAGTAATATGCCAGAATGAAGGCTTTGTTTAAGGGACATAAATCTTTAAAAATTTCCAATAGAGCTTAGATTTTTTTGTGATTATAATAAAGATATTTAAATCATTCTGTAGAAATACAAAAATTATTTTTTAGTTCAAAAATATTTTTTTCTGTTTAATAATTTAAGTTGGTCATAATTTTTGAGATCTCATAATTCATGCTTATGTTTAGGTACCATTCTTTAAAAAGTATCTCTTAAATATGTAAAATATTTGGTACGTATTTAAAACAATGCACAAAATAGAGAGAACTTATTTTTTTAGTAAAATATTTAGGTAGTTTCTTTAAAAAAATTATAAAACTTTGTAATTTTGAGATTTTCTATTTCCCCCTTATTTAGACATAAAACTATTTTTTAAAAAAAACATGTATTACTTAGACTAAAAAAAGAAATTGGTTCACTATACGTACAGGTATCTTGTATAGAAGTATAAAAAGTTTTGGAACAAATATAGTGCAATAGTTGTTGTTTTTTTTGTTAAATGCACGTAAAAACAAAAAATTATGCGTTGGAGAAAAAGTGAGAAAACTAATCATTTGTAAGCGTTTGCGTTTTTGTCAATTACTTTTTTCCCATTTTAAGGTTATTTTATCAACGGACATATAAGTGTTACGCATTTTTAGATTCAGAAAAATATGCACTATTTGTTAATACTAAAATTGAAAAATCGATTTTTTGAATGTGTATGACATCTTGGTTCTCTTAAATCAAAACAATTTTTTAAGATAAGGGGTCACATTGCCCTAAAAGTGCTCAAAACATTAATTTTTTATGACCTCATTTTAATTGTGTGACTTTTTAAAATATATGTGTAAAATTTTGTAGCTCTAGTTACAACATTTAGCCAGTTATTTGACTTTTTTTTTAACAGTTTGGCGAAGCAAAAACAGAAACCAGAACACGTGACGTCTGCATTTTTCGCAGACTTTAAATGACTTTTTTTTTTAAATATATTTTTTATTATAATCGTGTATTTAAAAGGCTAAGGCTTTTTTGTATATTCAGTATAAAGCTTAGGAACTTTTTCTAGTTGTTTTGTATGTATTTGACGATTATGTGCATGGAATGAGGATTTAGGTTAATTATTATTTTTTAAAAAACCCACAGAGTTAGATATAGGTGGTATTTTTTTTTTTTTTTTACTGTTTCTATAATATCCGATACTAAAAAAATTGTAAAAATAAAAATTTCACTCGTAATACCTATCCCAAACACAGAAAGGTGAAAAACACTTCCAAATATATTAGAAAACAAAACTGTTCAAGCATATTAACATTAGTAAAAGGTAGATATTTTAAAACATACTATTATTTTTTAAATATTTAAAATTTAAACCAATTGTTTAAAATGGCATTTCTCTTCTGAAATGTGTATTTCATGAACAGTTCAAATCGTTTAACTCGAAATTCAGGGAACTGAAATATTTTTTGTTTTAAAAGAACTTCGCGCTAAAGAATATTGCAAAAAAAAGAACATATATTCAACAAAATTAAGTTTATTAGGGTACATTTTATTTAAATAAATATATGTATACGCATGTATTTAATAAAAACCGTTCAAACATTTACGGAATTTGCTCTCTTTATTTTAATTATTGTTGACAAAGTAGAGTTAGCAATAGCAAAATCTTTACAAATTTCTGTTTTCGTCTTTTGCTTTTGATCAACGATTGTAAGAAGCTCCATCTTCATTTTAAGCGAAATAACTGTTTGTTTCCCTCTGAACTCTTTTAGATTGTGCTCGCAAAAAAACTTTTTCTAAATTAGAAGAAATAGCGTGAATGTAACTGACTGATTTTTGCTCACACTGCGCTGTCTTGCCATCAATTCAAAAACCAACTGATGAAAGATGAAATGTTTTTGTATGGCATTTGTAGATGTGGAGGGTGAAAGTAACTTGGATAAACAAAATTGTTTCCTGTCGCAGGTTATATTCCGAGGGTATTTCAAAGCCAAGTTAGCCCCTCTTTCTACGAAACATGTAAAACCACCTCTCTTTCATTTCACATCCCTCTTAAATATCTGGTGTTTTCCGTATTTTATTTATTCTCAGAGTAGAAATCTCTTCGTGTAAAGAGAAAAAAATGCATGAAAATACATAGTGGTTTGTCGGAACCTTTGCATATTATTTCGTGTTGACTGATATTTCGTCTTAAGCGTTTTCGCGTTAAACGTATTTCACTGTATATTCAAATAAAGTATATTTAAGGTGTCCGACTACGTTGGGAACCGTGATTTTAAAAAAAAGCACATAAATGGATCATTTTCATGATATTTAGTGTCACTTAGATTAGAATACATGTATAAAATTGTTTTAAGGACATTTTGACAAAAAAAAATTATTCAAATACAATATTTTGGCAGAAAAATTAACTTAGTATAACCTTTTTTCAAAATGTTCTCCTTTGGTGAAAAATGCTTCTATTATAATAATATTTTTCCTGTATATAGCTCAGACGTCTGTACAGCGGCTGAACTATGATTTTTGAAACATTCACGTTACTTTCAGAGTTACAACCCATTGAAATAATTAACGGCGTTTTTTTTCTTAAGGTATCCGACTACGTTCGGAACCGTGATTTTGCAAAAGCCTATAAATGGATAATATTTAGGATATTTAGTGTCACTTAGATTAGAAAATGTATATAAAATTGTTTTAAGAATAGTATGACAAAAAAAAATTATTTATGTACAATATTTTGAGACAAAAAATGAACATAGAATGACCCATTTTCAAAATATTCTCCTTTTGTGAAAAATGCTTCTATTATGATAACATTTTGCCTGTATATAGCTCAGACCTCTGCACAGAGGCTCAACTAGAATTTTTGAAATATATAACTTAGAAGTGGGTTTATCCGTGTTTTACGATAACAGAAGGGAGAAATTTTAAGAAAAAAACGCCGATAATTATATTTCAATGGGTTGAAACTCGGAAAATAATGGGAATTTTTCAAAAATCATAGTTGGGCCTCTGTACAGAGGTCTGAGCTATATACAGGCAAAATATTATTATAATAGAAGCATTTTTCACAAAAGGAGAACAATTTGAAAAAAGGTTATTCTAAGTTAATTTTTTGCCGAAGTATTGTATTTAAATAATTTTTTTGTCAAAATGTCCTTAAAACAATTTTATACATGTATTCTAATCTAAGTGACAGTAAATATCATGAAAATTATTCATTTATGTGCTTTTTTAAAATCACGGTTCCGAACGTAGTCGGATACCTTAAAATTTCTCCCCTCTGTTGTCGTAAAACATGGATAAACCCACTTTAAAGTTATGTATTTCAAACTACCTGTCCTTTATTAAGGTATCGGACTCCTTGCGACAACTTTTTAAAATGTACTAAATAAATCTAAAAATCACAAAATAATGTCCATCTCTCTCTCTCTTTTTTTTAAAGAAAAATATGCTAAAATTACGAAGAAAAAAGAAATTATTATTATTAAAATAGGAAAAAAATTGGTCAAAGTTTACAAAAAATTACATAAACGGGGCCTATTTAGTACAAAACGTTTATGAACAAATTTTCATAAACGTTTCTATGCTATTCCTTTTTGAAATGACCTTCAGGATAAAAGATATTTAAATGTTTGCAAAAACTAGAGCACTTTATCTTAGTTATTATATAAAATTGCTTAAAAAAATAGTGATTATATATTTACATATGGGACTGTAAATTTTGTAAAATCTGAAGTAAATTGATTAATCTGGTTAAAACAGTTCTACTATTTTACAAGACATACAAGAAAAATTTCAATTAATTATTTTCGAAACTTTTTGAATCACATCTTGCTTAAACTAGTGACCTCTGTTTATTAAAACACTTATAGTTTTTGTTCCAGTGAATTGAAAATAATAAACTTGGTATTTTTATAAAGCTAATAAAATAGCCCTGTAAAATATAATCATAAAAAAAATGTGAATTTTTGGCAAAATTCACAATTTTAGGGTAGTCGGATACCTTAAACCTTTCGGGGCGAAGGACGCAAACGCGTGCGTGCCTCCAGGGCCGGAGGTTTCCGTCGTGAGTGTCGCTCACAGGCTGGAGGGTTTTGTGTAGTTAAGCCTAAATCCGTAAAAATACCGAAATATAAACGCATTGTTCAATATTTTTCTGTATATTATACGAACGGCATGTGTTTTATATATTTCGTATTAATATACTTTATTTACTTCAGCCACTTTCTGTTTTAGTACAAATTTTTAAACATTTTATTCTCAGCATTTGTAAAAGTCAACCTTGTAAAAAAGTAAGACAAAAAAAGACAAATTTTGTCTATCAGATCTAATTATCCATTAAAAACTAGACTGCAAAAACCCAAATCAAATGCTTTAGCGAAAATAAATCTCTCATGTTCACTATAAATAAAACCCCATGTTCGATTCAAGAGCAAACGTAATGCACTCGATTCGAAAACATTCCCTTCCCTTCCGTTTATAAAACAAAAATCACGTGTATGTGAGTAATATTTCTGTCATTTCATTTCGAGTAGAAGGTCAGATCTCCATGTATCTCAAATCTTATGGACATAGAATGCCATCTATTGCCAAAAAACTGAGCTTACAAAACGTTCCAAGTGCCTGGCTCATGGATGAGTCGCTCGGCCTGTGGAGGGAGAAACACCCTGGCTCACCCGTGAGTCATTTGGCCTCTGACGGTGTTTCATGCTGGCTCATATTTGGGACGTTCGTCCCGAAGGGGTTTAGTGACTACTGATGTCGAGTTGCAGTATCGAAACCTTGTGCCACTGAACACCCGCCGTTTAGAAACGTCCATGCGCATTAAATCTGTCTGGGCTTAAGGTCATCCCGTTGGAGTGATGTAGTAGTTTTAAAAGAGAGGTTGCACCTCGAGTATTCTCTGTATCACTTGATCTTGGTTCAAAATTAAGATATCCGTTGCCAGTAGCCCTCGTGTTGATTTATAATGCGACGTTAATAAACACATTTACTCACTGTCCTTTCTCAAACTCGAGAGATTTTACGGTTTTTAGAAGAAGATATATCATGGGTCTTAAAGGTAAATAAATACAGGGTACCCGGGTTTAAGGTATCCAAAAGTCATGGCTTGTTTCAACGGAACTACCCATCAGAATGTAATAAACTGTTCATTCGGGGATTGGAAATCCCTCCGAGAATTTTTGGGTCTAGTCCGATCGGCTGCACGTACGCGCATTATTCGGCAATCGCAGACGATAAACTTGTTACACTGACTTCATTAGTAAAGATGTGGACGCCACAGCAATAGGTGCAGTGCATACTTTGGTTAGCTGAATTTAAATCAGTCACGCGTGTACAGCGGCGTGTTCGAACAGAATGGAATGTCGTTACTGGCTTGTCTAATAAACTTATCAGGACTCCTACAAAATGAATCACTCACACGATCAACAGTGTCTTCTATCACGAAAATTTAAGAATACTTGCCACAGTTTGAGATATCAAGGTTCCCATCACCTTTAAAGTTATTTCCCAATGGTGAATAGATTTTGATATCGGAGTATCACCATTCTATTCTGTTCGAACACGTCGCTGTACACGCGTGACTGGTTTAAATTCAATTAACCAAAGTACGCACTGCACCTTTTGCTTTGGCATCCACATCTTTACTAATGAAGTCATTGTAACAAATTTATCGTCTGCGATTGCCAAATAATGCACGTGCGGCCGATCGGATTAAACCCAAAAATCTCGGAAGGTTTTTCAATCCATGGATAAACAGTTTATTACATTCTGATGGGTAGTTCCGTAATAATAAGCCTGTAACTTTTGGATATCTTAAGCCCGGACACCCTCTATAGTGTATATGAATCAAAAAGATATGTTAGTTATCTTTATTCTGAAGAAAGAGTCATGCAAAAATATCAAATTAATGAAATTATATAAGCTGCGTTAGTTCATTATGACTAGATTTCATAAAATGCAATGCATTCCCTAGAAAAATAATGTTTATTTCTAACGTTTGTTTCTTTCTTAGATAAGGAGAGGGAATAAGTTGCATGAACTGTTCTTGAATTATCACTAAATTATCTCAATAAGGAAGGAAGGCAAAATAAGGATAAGACGCGTTTCTAAGAATTGTTGTTGTTTTTCCCCTCCCTTAAGTGCCTTATCTGGCGTTGCTAAAAATAATTTAATTTCCGAAATAAATAATTAACGATGCTCTTGTAAGAAATCCGAAAGAGATTTATGTTTTCAATTGTACTGTTTCCAAAGAGAAACGTCGCAGTCATTTAAATTTGTTACTCTTTTTTGGAATACACGACTTCGGACTTAATATAATTTCCTGCGTCGCGAATTTATTTTGTTGCAAGCTGCATAACTTTGCCATTTTCTGTTCTAACTAATTCAGTCATTCTATTCACAATGTTTTTATTTAACTTCAGGCTGGGATTCTTGGAAATGTGTCGAGTTAAATAAAAAGAACTGTTCCAGTCTTTATTGATCATAAATCAGTTTGATAGGAATTCTAAAATTACACTAATACTACAAATTAAATCAAGACTTCAGTGGATAATTATGCGTCGCATTGTAGACAAAGAGTTTAAATCATAATTCTAATTTTTCTCCTAATATTTAGCAACTTCAAAGAATAAATTTTCTACCAATAATCGTGGAAAGTGAGAAAGTAATAAAAACTTTTGGATTTTTAAAAAGTTTTTAGCATATTTCTTCATCTTTTAAGCGAATTCTGTTATTGACGAAATAAAGCAATAGAACTAAAAGCAATTAAATGTTCAAAGGTAAATATTTTGCTTGTAACTTTCCTTCACCGGTTACCATATTCGTGGTAGAATTGGGAAGTACTTAGCCCTCTGCCGCGGGCTCTAACCTCCAGAGTTGACATCTGAAGTGACTTTGATAACTTGTCTATTTATTCTTCACTAAAAATTTTACTTTATAATGTAAAATGTAATGTTTTAAATGTAATGTTTAAAGTATAATGTTTTATTTTAAATACATGGAATTAAAGAGTAAAATTAATTTTAAAATACCTAAGAAATCTGTTAAAAATTCAGATAAACTTCAAAAAGATATCTTAAATTTCATCTGGTAGGCGAGCGGAGCTTAGCCTGGCTAATCCGAGATGAAAATTTGGAAGATTTTTTGAAAAATAAGTTTGAGACGAAAGGAAGAAATGTGATTGGCCAATCAAAGTCGTCCAGTGAACACTTGTTATTATGATTCAAAACTGATAGCATTATAACTGAATGTTGCCTTCTGTTTCCGAATAAAATGCAGTAACAATTTTTTTAAAACATCATATCGCAAGATATCATAAAAAATTTTTAATTGCTTAAACACATTTACAATAGAAAAAAAAATTGCTAAAATCGTGACATAAGGGACACGTAATGCTGGTAGTATCACCTGATAAGGATATCGCAAGGATTTCACAATACATACATATTGCTTTTATATTGAACATTAACCATTTTTTAAAAATTATTTTTAACTATTTCACCTTTAATTTCTGTTTTTTAGTTAAATTTTCTTAACTATAATCTAATCGTATTGTATATAGTTTAATTATAATATAATCACAGGTTAAAATCTTATTGTACATATTATTCAAAAATATGCTCAAAAACTTCTTTTAATTTGTAATTATATACAATAATTTCCTTTTTTTAATATTTTAATGTGGCTTGATATAATTTATGGTATAGTTAAAATGGATCAAAACCCATTTAATCTTATATTTTGAGGGGTTCTTTATTTATTTAAGTAAAATATTAAATGAGTGTTTGTAAAACATTACAAAATATAAAATATAAGAGAATTATAATCTGAATTCTTTTTTTTTAATTAGTATGTTTTGCGTTGAAAATTATATCCAGCAAACACTTTATAACAAAAATTTGAATTATGTAATACAATCTTTCTTTTTTTATGAGAAAAATAGTAAAAACCTAACTAACTATGATAATAACACAGGAAAAAGACAATGAAAGAAAAAAAATTGAAATTACTTTCCGCGTCTAAAAAAAGTCATCTTTTTATTACGTCCCATTTAGCGGGAAAGGGTTTTAGATCATTACATTCCCTGAGTTTTCTTTTTTTTTTCTATCAAAACTTCTTCCTTATCAGATAGGAACGGTAACTAATTTCCAGTGCTATTAACTTTCCAATGTACGTCCCCTATCCAAATCTGAATTATGAGTCCCTTCATAAAGAGGTTATCAATTCTATGAGAGTTTTTTTAATCGATTTCTCTATGGTTTTTTCTCCACTTCAGATAACTTCGGGAGTGTTTCATCGATTATAACTTTTTTTATGCAACTCTCGTAAAAAGAAAAAAAAAACTTTAAGCACCTTTAAGATTTCTTATTCTGCATCAGTGTTACTTGCTCGAGTATTTTTAATCGATACTTTCAACGATGAAGGAATCGTTTTTAGTTGAGGAGAAATGTTATTGGTTGGCACATATCGATATAGTTTAAAGCTTTCCGATCATTGAGTGTGAAAATTTTCTTCCATCTGGAAATCCCAGTGGGAGTCATTATGGTGGTTACCTCTCACACGGCTGGCAGTTTTTTAAAAATCTTTTCCAGCATTTTTGACAAAAATGAATGGTTTTCGGCTTAAGAGTTATGGTAGATCATTTAAATATACCCTAGAGAAACACAAGTGGAAAATATTGCTTTCAGCGTCGAACTTTTCGAAACTTTATGGCATCGTTTTAAAATATTATTTCTCCTCTATATGCTTTAAATTGAGGTGGCGCGCTTATCCGGAGGGCAGAACCCGCGACCTTCGGTACCGTAAGCACGTAACATACCGCTAGACCAAAATGATCACTTCAGTCCAGAGGCTGTTACTGGCTTATATAGATGATACCGCTACACACGAGTAGTTGTAGCCCAAAGAACCTGAACTTTGCAATGGATACCTATCCAAAAAAAGACATCTTCGGCAACGAGCAGGCTGATAGCCTTTCCAAGGAGGCACAAAATTCCCCTCAACTTTCCAAAAGCCTTACCGATGCCGATGCAATAGCCAGACGTAAACTCATGTTCCATCCAGTTAAGAAATACTTCATTTTAGAACTTAACTGCAACCGCTTTATTTTAACCACCAAATCCAGACTATGTACAAGACACTTTAAAGGAAGGAAAACATCCCATGATGGCCAAAGAAGATACAATACTTGTCCTCGCTGTTCTGACATTCAACTTTCGGGCTAGTTTGATATCACGGGGAGTTTGATTCCCTTATCGCGCCAAGCAGCGCTTGTTGTCGCTGGAATGGAATCCAAGATGGCGGCCTAGAGGTATCAAAATCGTCAGGAAGATAAATTTAAAAAATTGCTTTGAAATACATTGAAATATATTTCAAAAGAATAATATAGGAAGAGATTGAGAATAACCAAGATCAATCAATAAATAATGAATCACTATATAACATAATAAAAAGTTAAATGTATTAATAATATTATACAGTATATAATAATAATCTTATGATATAATTTAATAGTAATTATATATAATATTCATATATAGTATGATTTAATAATAATTATTATATACAATAATCATATAACATAATTTAATAGTAAAAAAGAATAAAATTATCGTATTGTAATATAAAAACTATTCATAAGAACACTCATATAACGTAATAATTATAAATAAATAACATAATAATAATTATAAATGAATAACAAAATAATAAGTATAAATAAAGAACATAATAATAATTATAAATGTATGACAAAATAATAATTATAAATAAAGAACATATTAATAATTATAAATAAATAACCTAATATGTAATAATATTTATAAATAAATATAATAAAAAAACAATTATTATAAATAACGAATATTATATGATTTTTACTTATTATATTAATTGTATTTTTATATTATATTATTAATAAAATAATTAAGTATTATATATTAACATTAATAATGAAAGTACTGGAAACTTGCAATACTCCAAAAACTGCAAAAATATCAAGGTAACTATATTGTAATGTTACCACCCATCTTGGCGAACATAACAACTTGGAGCGTGCCCCATGATATCAAACTAGTTCCCAATTTTCTCCTAATCATATTTTTAATTGTCCTTCTATATTGACTTAACTCCACAACATAGACTTAAACCCCCCGGACCATCAACTGCTTTATTCGCCAAAGCTCTTCGACATTTCAAGGATCGTTTTGGACGCCTTCGGTGCCATTTGATTTATCTGCACTACTTAGATAAGACAACAACAACAACAATTATAAAAGTAATACTTTTCCAATTACAGTTTTATTTCCAATGTTTTTTTGACTTCCTGTGTTAAAATTGGGTAGTTTCCTTAGGCATTAGTGGATACTAATAATTCTTACCATCTTACCAAAAAATACTTGAATTTTTTTTAATGGGAAATTCACTTACATTCCTAGTTTTATCTACGGATTGATACTTCAGGTCAAATTATAATCAGTTCTCACTTCACAATGTCGAAATTTCTGTCGCAACGGCGGAAAAAAAGAAATACATCCTTGTGAAAAAAAAATATTCGTTCTCTTTTGAAATAGGTTACTATTCAAAGAGAACAAATCGAAGAGGGCTCTTCATTACACAAGTGAGGATTATTGTCCAAAGAGGTTTTTGTTTATGTCCTCTTGATAACCTCTTGAGACGCCTTCCTACCCATTCTATTGGGGAAAAAAAGAAAGGGGAAAAAAAAGTCCCAGGGAGTGTATTCAAATAAAAGAGGAGAGGAAATGGGGAGGGGGCGTCGCATTAAATAGAAGGTCCCTTTGTTCTTTTCGAACACAGAAGCTTGGAAGCATCCCTACTCTGAGTGAGCAGGACTCTTAAATAAAGGATGTATTTCTCATTGAGTTCATGGTTCTTGTGTAACTGTGACACATAACCTTTATACAGTTCGGTACAAAACATGTTACCGCGTAATGGCTACTTGTGTGAAAATATGTCATATCTCTGTGAACATAAACCAAATGTATAGTTTTAAAGGGGAAAAAATTTCTTAATGTTATAAGGTTTTGGTCTTTTATTCTATGTGTTGATAGTTTTTATAGAATATGCAGGAGTTTAATCGTTTAGAGCTTAAAAAATGCATAATTACTAAAAATGCGTTTCTAAGCTACTCGTCTTGAAGTGGATGATTTAATATAACTCCCTTAAGGTATCCGACTACGTTCGAAACCGTGATTTTAAAAAAAGCGTATAAATGGATAATTTTCATGATATTTAGTATCACTTAGATTAGAATACATGTATAAAATTGTTTTAAGGACATTTTGACAAAAAAAATTATTTAAATACAATATTTAGGCAAAAAATTAACTTAGAACCATTTTTTCTCCAAATGTTCTCCTTTTGTGAAAAATGCTACTATTACAATAATATTTTGCCTATATATAGCTCAGACCTCTGTACAGAGGCTTAACTAGAATTTTTGAAATATATAACTTAGAAGTGGGTTTATCCATATTTTACGCCAACAGAGGGGAGCAATTTTAAAAAAAAAGAGCCAATAATTATATATTTCAATTGGTGGTAGCTCTGAAAATAATGTGAATTTTTCAAACATTCTAGTTGAGCCTCTGTAGAGAGGTCTGAGCGATATACAGGTAAAATATTATTGTAATAGAAGCATTTTTCATAAAAGGAGAACATTTGGAAAAAAGATTATTCTAAGTTAATTTTTTGCTAAAATATTATATTTAAATAATTTTTTTTTTGTCGAAATGTCCTTAAAACAATTTTATATATGTATTCTAATCTAAGTGACACTAAATATCATGACAATTATTCATTTATGCGCTTTTTTAAAATCATGGTTCGGAATGTAGTCGGATACCTTAAGGCACACATTTTTTGAAAAAAACGGGAGGGGGGGGAGTGGTCGATTCTTTTATTTAAGAAAACGCATTTTAGAACCTTGTTTTGGCTGAAAACTAAAAAAAAAAGAAGAAAAAATCAATCAAAACTTTATTTTAATTTTGAATTTTTATTCACATTAAGATATATTACCTTACCGCATATACCACTTAAATTTTATCCACATAAGACCCTGAATATTACAATTTTGCATTCGACTTTTATTATATTTTTTTGCGAATCGCTGTTTCAAAAAAAAAAAAAAAAATAAAAAAAAAAAAAAATTTATTTATATTTTTTTCAACAGAAATAATGATAATATAGTAATATTTATTTTAAAAAAATTATTCAAGACTTTCTTTTGTGTGATTATATTTGGAAGGAAGGTGCAACACATTGCCCATCATTGCAATATTTACACGTATAACGATTCTCTTTTTATTTTTCCTTTGTTATCCCTTTTTGTACAACTAATAGCGCAGTATCTTGTAAGAACTATTTTTGGCGTTGGTGAAGCAAAACTGTGAAAATGCCACTACGTTACTCGTAGAATTCCAGAAGATTTTGATCTCCCCAAGGCCCCGCCCCCCAATTTTCCCTATTTACGAAATCATGACGAAAGATCGCAGTCAGTCTCACAAGAGCAGACGGCACTCGCTTATAATATTTGATAGTAGAAATTACAGCAGCACAAAACACGACACCGCACGAAATATCTCGAGTGGGTGATGTTTGGCCTGTTTAGCGCCCTTGAATTAACTCGAGTGCACACGTTAAGGCAGAGGTACTCAACCTTTTTTTCTGCTGTGCCGCATACATATGTCAGCTACTTCACGCGGGCGCAATACATATGTTAGTTATTTCACACGGGCCGCACAACATGAGGATAAATGGGGGAGGGGGAGAGAGAAATGCTTTAAAACCAAGATAACATTGGAAATTTAAAATGTGGAAAATTGATCCAAATATTATAACTCCTGTTATAATTTTTTTAATTATTATTTTTTATATTTTTTATTTTTTTTACTAACACTAAATTAAAAGCATTTAAGAAACACTCTTTCACAATTTCTGCATCAGTAAACGGTTTCATATGATAACCAATAATCTAACAAACTTCATAAGATGTATTTGTTACCGCTGTGATATTACCACTAACGAAACACTTTGTTGCTGTTGCAAAGATTATTCAAGAAAAAGCCTATTTATCACCTCTTGAAAGAGATCTTCGAGGAAAAGTGTCATCGAACGATTTCTGTTTATTGGTATTTTTTAAATACAGCCCTTTCGTGACAAATCAAACAATTACTGATCCATGTATGTTTTTCAAAACAAAATAGTCAACCTCCCAATCGTCTTGAAACGATTTATTTTCTTTGAATATTTTTCACTTGTAAGATATGAAAGATAGTTACGAATTAGTTCCATTCATAAAATTGTCGCTACTCCCCTGTTGTATGTTATCACTAACCGTAACCGTTCCAAACAGAAAAAGAATATCAATTCTTACCCGTACGACACCGAGAGCAAAAAGCAAAATTGATATATTTGATTTTTTGACAAAGAATTTCCCACCAAATTTTTAATACAATGTTCTTAAATAAGAGAATTTCTCAGAGCAATAGGCCATACCGGGCCACATAAAAAGGCTCGCATGTGGCCCCTCAGGTTGAGTATCGCTGCGTTAAGGGGTTAAACTTTATTATTTACAATTCAAGCATCGTTTGTATACATAGCTAAAGTGCCGTACATGCTAGCTTTAAAAATTCTTAAGCAAAATAAAAAAACGAGAAAAAAAATTCGAGATCTAGCTGAGATTTTCTGGTATATGTATAAGTTGTGATAACTAACGACTCATGCCTGATAACTCATACAGTTTTAACATTGGTATTCACATAAATAATATTTATATTTCATTTTGAATTGTTTTGGAAAAAATGAAACTAACTCCTTTTCTTACAATAAATCTTTTTAGCACGGTTTTCTTACATGATTTCTCGATGAATATCTTTATCACGTAAAAAAGTGTAATAATAATAATACTGACATACTGAAAAGTCTTCATTCTCATCAAAGCAAAAAGGTATGAAGCTCAAAAACGGCAAGCGAAATTTTTTCGCTATCCGATTCCCACCAAAGATAAAAGTTCCGATTGCTGGAATAGGTTAACACTAATCACAGTAATTCGCGAAGGACCAAAAGCTCAAATGTAACGTTTAAAATATTAAGCGAAGCAAAATTATTAACAAGTATTTCCCATTGTGGTGCTAGTTTAAAACAGTAGTATACTTCAGCTATAGCCGTACCATTATCAAGTTAGCTATGTTAAAGTATTTTAGTATATCTTTTTGCATTACTAAAACATACTTCATTTTTTTTATATAAATCTCAGGAAAATATACTTCTAGGTTATTTAGCAATCTTTCCTGAACACTAATGATAACTCTAATGAAACTCATTTAAGGTATCTGACTACGTTCAGAACCGTGATTTTAAAAAAGCGCATAAATGGATAATTTTCATGATATTTAGTGTCACTTAGATTAAAATACGTGTATACAATTGTCTTAAGGACATTATGACAAAAACAAATTATTTAAATACAATATTTTGGCAAAAAATTAAATTAGAATAACCTTTTTTCCAAATGTTCTCATTTGTAAAAAATGCTTCTATAATAATAATATTTTGCTTAT
>BMAV01020385.1:0-11730 GCA_019973955.1 Trichonephila inaurata madagascariensis | reverse complement strand
ACAGCTCTGAAGAAGGATCGCTCATTGCTTAATAAGATTAATAAAAAAAGAAGGTTTAAAAAGTTGAGATTCTCTTACAAATAACATAATAGGAATATTTCAATCTGGGAAGGGAAAGGGACTCTATAAAAGGTAATATTTTGATAAGAAGTTAGATTAGACAGTTAAATTATTATAATTAAGATAAGTGATCTGTTGTGCGATCTGACTTAAATATTCAGTTTAATTGGTGGTTATTCTCACTTTTAAGAAAGTTGTTAGTTAAATTAAGAAATTTTAAAGTTATTCTTAATAAAAGTTGTGTTAAAACCCAAAAAAATGTCTCATCTTTTAGATAATCCCACACCCTAGCTTACGCGGACCCGTAAGAATGGCTATCGGGATGGCTATGTCTCGTTCAATGGTAATTATTAAGTTTTGTTCTTAACTTAGTAATGCTAAATTAAAAAAATACTTTTGCAGTACTGATACAATTATAAGTTTTTTTTATGATTTAAATGCATTTATTTTTATGTCAGAATGTATTTTGTTTGCTTACTTTCAGTAAATTAATAATTTTTTTAAAAATAATCTTTTGTTTTCGACTTTTCAGTATGTTCGCGGCCCCTATCTTAAAGTTATCATGCCCCCAAGGGGGCCCCCCCAATTTTGAAAAACGCTGCGCTGACCATTATAAATAAAACCTACCACTGTGACTGGGACCCCACAGACGAATGTTCCTAGGGATATTTTTGTTCACATTGTAGTATAGTACCTTTGGGCTAATATTTTATTTTTTGATTATTGAATCGTTGTCGCTCTTTTTGCTTCAAATGAAGTTTATTACTGACATCTGCTCTTGACATCTGTGATAATTTACTTATTATATGCTCGTGTATCGTCATTAAGTATCAACTTTCTCTACTAGATTATCATGGGTAGCCGAATCACACCTTAACTTCTAAAGGGAATCCGTTATTTCATTTTGTCAAAAATCATCAAGTTTTTAATGCCGTCAAAATCATGGGTGTTATACATATAGTAAGTTTTTACGAGTTTAAAAAAGGTGACACTAATTTCTCGGTTTCTAATCAAAGTCTTGATCTTTGTCCTCAATTTCTCTTGCTATAAATTGGACAATGTCGTTAGGCAACACTCCGAGTAGGTATGAGTCTCAATACTTTTTTCTCAAGCATTAAAAATTTGAGCTTCCTTTAAAATAAATTGAGAAACAAGGATATTGTATCTTCTTTTGGATCAAAATTTAGAATGAACTTCTTAATATGAATATTGAAAGTGATATTAGTATCAGCAGAGGGTCATATAATATTTAAATTTTGATTTGCAAAAAAAGTTTTTTCAATCCGAGTGCAATAGGTTGTTTCCTTTTGAAAGTGCTTTCCTTGCTTTTTGGTTTGCTAGTGTAATTCTGTCCCTTTTTTTTTTTTTTGCTTTCTCGAGTGAAATTTTACCTTGTTCCTTTATTAGTTTGATCTAATAGATAGTAACCATAGCAAAATTTTCTATCAAACTTTTCAAGTTTAGTGATGCCATATTTAATTTAATTAGACGTGTGTGTTACTAGAGCAATCTAATCCGGAAAAAAAATTAGGAAATTTAAGCAAAAACAAGAAAATCAGATTTCATTTCCTTTGCTGTGTAATGGCACTGTAATAGCTAAAATATTAAATTCACTTAAAAACTTTGTATTCCGTTACTATTCTCTTGATTATCAATATAAATTCACTGAATTTGAATGCACATATGACACTATTAAATAAATTGTATCTTCAAAATCTACAAAAAAGTTTTCAAAACTAATTGTTAATGAAAATATTTAAAAATTATGAGAAATTTAAAGAAAGAGCCGTGTCATTCTTAAAATAACATATCTCTAGAAACGTTACCTTTTGAGTTGAAATGAAGAAATATTTAGTACTTATATATTCCTCTGTTATCAAATGAAATATTTTTCTTAACTTACCAAAGTACTAGTCCCTTTTATAATACAGAATCATACAAAGTATGTAATGCGTATGATGACACTGAACATGTAAAATAAGCACAAATTTTTAAGGGTTAGAACCATAATTTTAAAATGTTTCTGATTTATTATTTTTAAAGAATTAAGTATTTGTTTTAATATACTATTTCCAAGTATTTTCACTTTGCAACTTTAAAATATAAATTTTTTTAAGAGAATCTCTGGAATAATAAATACATTTATTTGCAAAATGGGGAAAAAAGGGAAGCACAAAATAAAGAATCGGTTCGGCGATTTGGATGTATGTATCAAACAAGGAAACAAAGCCAGAAAAAACGACGATTGCCTTACTTGAGTTCTGATTCACATTTGATAAGAATACGCTTATACTTTTCTATCATATTAATAACAAATAATACCACTTAGAATCAGAAACAAGTATAAAGAACTATAAACTAATACTTTAAAATAATATTTTAGTACACATTTCATATATGAAACAAACTAATACAAAAAAAAAATAAAGCCGAAATATTTCGTTTTTAAAAGTAAAGTTTTTTCGTATTTAAGGTATTGACTACGTTCGATCCATGATTAGCAGATAAATGGATATTTTCATAATATTTAGTGTCACCTAGATGAAAATATGTATAAAACTGTTTTAAGGGCATTTTGGTAAAATAGTAAATTATTTAAATACAATATTTTGGTAATTGTCTCGAATAACTTTTTCAGGTCACTTTTGTGAAAATGTTTATTATAATAATATGTTTGCTTGTATATAGCTTCCTGCACCTCTGTACAGAGGCTTAACTATGATTTTGAAACATTCACATTATTTTCAAAGTTACAAACCAATTGAAATAATTATCAGCGTTTTTCTAAAAATTTCTCCCCTCTGTTGTCGTAAAACATGGATAAACCCTACTTCTAAGTTATATATTTCAAAATTTAGTTGAGCCCTCTGTAGAGGTCTGAGCTATATACAAGCAAAATATTATTATAATAGAAGCATTTTTTCACAAAAGGAGAACACATTTTGAAAAAAGGTTGGTCTTTAAGTTAATTTTTAGTCAGAAATATTGTATTTAAATAAATGTTTTTATCAAAATATCCTAAAACAATTTTATACATGTATTCTAACCTAAGTGTCACTAAATATTATGAAAATTATCCATTTATGCGCCTTTTTAAAATTACGGTTCCGAACGTATTTGGATACCTTAAAGCACTTGTAAGATTAAAGTAGTAAACACAAATTAGCAGAACATAAATAAATTGTTACGTTTGCCCCCAAAACAAATATTTAAAATAAAATATTTTTAACTAATTATCACATAAAAATAAAATTTTTATTCATAGAATAGATGATCTTTCATGAAAAAATCATCTGTCAAAAAAGAGAGAGAAAAAAAATAATTGAAATAATTTAAATAGGATTTTTCTAATAACATTATCTACAGTTTTTCCAAGTAACTCTAATAACACAAAACTCAGTACCTGAGTAAATCTTTAGGCTGATTCAATGAGGAATTCTGTATCAATTGTTGTCAAGCTACGTTAGTTATAGAGAACCAGGTATGGTAGGATCTTTCGAGCTGGTCTAAAAACTGCCATTAGTGTAACAATTATTTATGATTTAGTTTATACGTTATACTCATATAACTAATGTCATTCCATAAAAAATAGAGAAAAGGCAGAAAAAAGAAATGAAGGGATTTCTCTTATATTCACACACGACGAGTACCTATTCTGTCCTAAAGCGACGTCCACTTTGGCTGATAGCTAGAGAGAGCTTCTGCTGCAATCAGTAAAAAGAGTGGATACGCTACCACAGACATAATAAATATTGCAACATCTTAAACTCTGGGGAACCTAAACAGGTATGAAATAGTGGAGCAATCTTTGTTAAACTTTTAACCTTTACACAAGATTTGCTATTGACCGTGCCTTTGGTTACTGTTTTTGTGTATGCATATAGTTTTAATGGCGCAAGAGCCAATTTCCTGGCTGAACTGCTCCAAACACTTGGTGACTGTTTTATTGCTCGTTAGATTAGGCTGCTGGTCGACTTATGATTAAAAGGTCGGACACAAATACAGGATAAAAAACAATAAAAAGAAAAATCTTTTATAAAAGTTGGCTGGTTTTTATGTCGTCACTTAAAAAAGTAAAGTAGCAAAATATTCCAAGAATTTTTTTTTTCATTGAAGCTATTGATCACCATATGACTCCTTCTGAACACACGAAAGCATGAATCTCTTTAACCTCAGTGATTCCCAAAGCAGTTTATATTGACCCCAGGGGTCTATGACGACCTGTAAGGCCAATGTCAGCGAAAAATAATTTGGGGTTCATGAGGTGTAAATTTCACGATCTAATTAAACTAGATCATGGTTTTAAATTTTAAGAAGTTCTTATTCAAAGCGAAACCAGATTTTACCTATTAAGAGGATTTATATTTACTAAAATTTTAATGAGGTGAGTTTTCATACAAGTTGAGGTACATAAATTTTATTAAACAAGGACCATCATTACAGCTGTTTCTTGCCAGAATTAAGCGTTAAAAGAGTATAATATTGGACCGGGTGCGAACTGTCCCAGTTACCAGGGCACCTTTGTATTAGACGCCCTACTATCTGAAAGATGGTTTCAGTAGGGAGATAGATATGGGTCACTTATTTAAAATTTTCAATGGTTAGTCATTTTCCCCAAGGAAGCTAGAGATTCTTGTTTGGTATGTATGGCACGTCTTCAAAACCCCAATCCTGGGTGAGTGAAAGCATTTACTTTATGGTGCAAGAGCCAAACATTTGTTAAAAATTTAAAAAGACTAAAAGTTCAAATTGTAAAACATATTAATACATATATTTATATATATGCACACATGCATATATGTAAAGTTCCGACTAAAATATTTTTTAAAATTCTAAGTAAAACAACTCAAGTTAAACACAAAAAATGATTTTAAATATAAAAGCAAAAAACTTTTTTGGGGGGGGGTTTTCTCCAACACGTCAGATAAGGTTAAAACAGATGTATTTAAAAAGGTAATGCGATGATGATGTTAACATTACTTTTATATTGTGACGTTAAAAAAAGCCATATCAAATCAAAGAGTTGGAGATTTCACTTTAAAGTAATTTGTGTTGTTGAATTTCTTACTCATCTTCAGTAGACCGTCCGCGTAAGTGAGGGAATATTAACGTTGGACTATTCGGCAACACGAGAACTTTTGGAGACGGACCACGTAATTTTGAACCATAGTCAAGCGACGTGGACGACATCTGAGCTGGCACCCCTCCCCTAACTACCAAACCACACCAACGGGAGGACGTTTGAACTCTCGACAGATTTAACGTGCATCGCTCCCCTACACGGCGGGTCTTTAATGGTACTGGGCTCGAACTCGGGACAAAGTCAGCCACGATCCGATACCTTGGCCACTCGGCTACCGCTGCCAGTAGACCGTCCACATACAGTCTTTCTTCACACCTTTTAATATCCAGGTCTTCTTTAAAACTAGCCGCAATGTGATTATAATGTAAAACAGCCGTACAAGCAGGGAGTGATCCTTTATTAAGAGAGCCGCAATTAGTTTTTCAGAAACAAGAGAAAAATGGACCGTACTCTATGCTTCTATAACAAATGCAACGTATAACTACTTTTTTGACGTATAAAGCGCAATTTATTACTGAAATTTTGAGTTGTTTCTTCTTCCATACTTTCCCTCCCCTTCACTCGTATGTTTTAGGTCCCAAAATTTTTGGGGTTTTTCTCGCTAGAAGTTCTGTATTGAACTTTTTTAAGTGAATCACCCTTCACCCTAGGGGTACTTAATATTTGAGCCTTTGGGGTATATATATATATATATATACACTGAGTTCTAAAAAATTAGAGATACCCTCAATTTCAGTATTGATCCACCTTTCGTTCGGGATACAGCTGATGTTCTTCTTGGCATGGTCAAAAAAAATTTGTTGATGTCGATGCTGAGAAATGTTGACAAAGTACTTTAAATGGTACCTCTAATTTTTTGCCCGAATAAATGGTAGCTTTTCCCAAGATTTAAAAGATCTTTCAATTTTGTCCAACAATGCTCGGTGGGATTGAGGTCAAAATTTAGTTGGTCGTAAAGTAAGTTAAACCTTGTCAAGGCTCATTTTTTCCTCCCGTTGGGTTTCAATGGGGGAAAAGAGGGTCCCAAAAATCAGGTGCCCATGGATCGAGGTTAAAAGGGTTATGAGGTCTGTCCCCAAATTGGCCGTTGGTTGCTCTTTAGTGCAACGTTATTATTTTTCCCACCATATTGGTTATTGAATTAAAAACACAAAGCTTGAAAAATATTGAAGCATTTTTTTAAAAAACAAAGATTTATGTTGTTTGGTATGAACTAGTATAAGATACACTTAAGACAGTGAGTGGTGGTTTTTTGGGGTTTTATTGGCGCAAAAAGGATTTCGGCTATACTGCGCCAAACTTTTTGTTTTAATTTCTAAAAAAAAATTTTTTAAAAAAGTTAAAAATTTTAAAAATTATAATTTATATTTTTCAAGCAAAAAAATTAAATTTAAAAAATTTTTTTTTTAAAATTCATATTTATATTTTTATTTTTTAAAAAGGCCCAAAAGTTGGAAAACATTGTGTTGGGGTTTTATCCCCCCCCATGTCAAAAAAAGAAATGCATTAAGAAAAAATTAAATTGATCCCGACAAAAAAATGAAAAAATTTTGTTTTAAAAAATTCAATTGAGTATGTTGCAAGATGTTTTAAAAGTTATTTTTTTTAAAATTTTCGATTTTTCTGTTACGGGTTGGAGTCAACGTGGGGGGAGTATTCTTCACTTTT
Source organism: Trichonephila inaurata madagascariensis (assembly GCA_019973955.1). NCBI lineage: Eukaryota > Metazoa > Arthropoda > Arachnida > Araneae > Nephilidae > Trichonephila > Trichonephila inaurata. The sequence goes on along the minus strand of BMAV01020385.1, from coordinate 4,919 downwards.
CCCAATCATAATTTTGGCCACCATTCTTCCAAAAATTTTTCCACCTCTCCAAAGGATTTTTTTTCCCTTTTTGGTGTTTCCCCAAATCTTCAACATCGTATACAAGCATGTCCTCGTCTGATGATTTTTTGTATGGTGTGTTTTTTAGGTTTGGGGGAAAGGCGTCAATTTTATGTTTTTCGGAGGTAAGGCTTCTATTCGGCGTCTTTTCTTGCGATTTTTTGAAGTTTTTGATTCTGGGATGGAAAGGGAAATTGGTTTGGATAAAAGAGGTTTCAGTTTCAACAGCAGGGACATGTTTTAGTTGGTAAGGGTGTAAACATTGATACAGTGGTTGAAGTGAGTGCTTTATTGGGAATGAAAAAAATGGTAGATGTAGATAAACTATTAGATGGGGTGGGCGTAGTGTCTATTAAAGAACAGATATTTGGGAAATTTGATAAATTTGATGTAATTTTGTGACAGAAGTTTGGGGGTGGTAAGGGGTTTTTCTTGAGTTGTGGTTGATGATTTGTTAACTACGGGAAATTTTTTAAAGACATTGTTGGCTTTGGAATGGACACAAAAGGTTGCAGTAGTTTTAAAAAGGGGACATACTATTTTTGTAATATTTTCATCAGTTTGGGTTGTTGTGGTTACTGTTGTGGGTTTGACCGCTTGGGCGTATGTTTGAGATATTTGTGGGATTATTTTTCGGGCTTCAGGATATGAGATATTTTTATTGGTTTTGATTATTTAAATTTTCCCTTTTTCAGTTTTCCATTTTGGGAAAAGTTTAGAATCGGGGGAAATTTGAGGCTGTGAACAGTTAATGTTTTTTGGTTCCTAGGGTACAACTGTAGAAAAAATGCCCTACAGATTTCACACCTAGAGCATGTTAGTTGTCCGCGGGAAGAAATTTAGAATGACCGAATCTCTGGCATTAAAAAAAAAAAGGGGGGGATTCGGAATGTAAGGGCGTATTTCAATTAAGATAACCCGCCGATTGAAATAGGTAAATTCCAAGTTGAATGTTAAAATTAAATGTTTTGTAGGAAGAATTGGGAATTTTTCTTTTTTTTTGTAATTCTTCTTTACCTGAATCACACCCTGATCCCAAAAAACCTTCAAAGGGTTTCGGTTTGGGGGTGCAAATCGGGTCAGATTCAGTGACACCTCGGCGAGTTAAGAAATTTGTGGGGCTCCTTTTTTAAAAGGGGAATCTAAAATGTTTTGCCAACAAAAAGATTTTGTTTGCAAAGCAGATACAGTCTGGACTAACAAATCACCGGAACGTAGTTTTTTAAAAAGGTTTAGGTTCTCCGCCTATTCCTTTAATAACTTTTTGAATAGCAAAAAAGGGGATTTTCTTTACTTTTATTATTGGGAATCGATAAAAATTAAAAAACTACAATACAAAAAAATTTGTTCAACGTTGGGGATTGGGTAAATTAAGGTTTTTTCCCGGGGACAGCAGCGGGATCCATAATAACGCGTATACCACTTCGTCCTGGCGTGCCCCCACCCACCACGGAGGGCCCAAAAAGGGGGGGCAGTGTGCCGGTCAACTGGCCAAATCCAGGCACGGCGCTTCCCCGAGTACACCCGAAGATAGTGATACAGTCCCGGGTGAGGGGTCCAACGGGTAAACCCGACACCCCTTATCTCGCACCCCAACCCTTTAAGGGAGTGGGCCCCCTTCGGGGGGCACCGAAGAGAGGTACTAAACCCGCCGATTGACAGGGCGGGGTCACCCTGCCAACCCCTCTAAATGAAGGGGGGCCCAAAAGGGAAAAGCAGAGGTTCCCCGGCCACTAATTCCCCCCATACCGGGGGCGTGGGCAAAGGGAACGCAAAAGGGGTCCCCAGAACACCATTTTCCCCTTTCGGGGCGCCGCCCCGGCAAACATGCGGGTCGGAAAAACCCCGTTGTTATCGAAAACAAATAAAGTAACATAATCAAAGTAGTAAAATAAATATACGAAAAAAAAAACTAAATTAACGCAATAGAAAATCTAAACCATAATATGTTAGTAGAAAAAGTATGTTTTTTTTACTGGAAAAAAAAAAATTTGAAAAGTTCATTTTTTTGGGGGGTTTGGTCTGTGGTCTAGAGGGGAAAAAGAAGAAAAGGGGGAAAATTTTAATGGCAAGAAGTAGGGGCCCAAAATAGAGAAAGATCACTAGGGTACCCTGGGTTCGTGAAGCCCATGTTTAAACCCAAAAACAGAAAACCCCTTTTGGAAAAAAAAAAGATCAATAGGGTTTTCCTCAAAATGGAAACCCGTAATTACCCAAAGAAGGTGAGCCCCCGAGGGTACACTTTAAAACAGTGTGCTTTCAAACTTTCAATATTTGTGACCCAATATTCAACAAAACTTCCCTCTTGCCCCCTTCACTCCATACAATAACAATGAATTGAATTAAATAATAAATATACTTGGGTGTTAAACCTACAACACGACTTTTTGCATCTTTAATGCCGCCGGCGTATATGAACGTCCCCCTCAACCAGTACGCTGATTGCCCCTGGAAGTATATATACGTCTTTCCAAAATACGATCTTTTTCCCGAAATGCTCTCCATAAAATTATTTCCGAAGGCTTTGGGAAAGCAAAAAATCACCTTGGGCAGTGTTTGCGAAAGGGTTTACTTATTTCAGAGGGGTTTTTCTTATTTATTTATTTTCAACCCCCCCCTTCCCAATACACTAAATACGCCGCCACCCTGTTAAAAGGGGGGTCGCGTAATTTTAACCTGCATTTTTAGGGGTTAATTATAAACCTACGATTATCAAGATAAGGTTTTTAATGTTTTCATATAATTTTATAAAAAGAAAACCCATGGCGTCCCGGCAATTAATAAACTTGTTCTTTTTCTTAGAATTGTTAAAAATTTAAATTTTAAAAAAAACTTTGCGCAACTTTCCCCCATATTTTAAGGTGTCTTATATCAGGGTAAATGTGGTTTCATTTTTTTTTATGTCCCAAAAATAATTTTTTTTAATTTTTCAAAAAAATTTAAAAATTTTTAGTATAATCTTTTTGTTTTTGGCTTTTTTAATATGCTCGGCCCCCCTAACCCGGGGTTACCGGGGGGCCCGTTTGAAAAGTGACTGACGAGCTCAGAATCAAAAATTTTTAAAAACCCTATAAAATGAATAATTTTTTTTTAAAATTTTGTATCGGGGGAAAAATTTGAATAAATATATATAAAAAACGTTTTAGGGGCTTTTTAAAAATCATTTAAATGTAAATTTTTGTCAAAAAATGATAGAAGAATGACACTTTTTTAAAACATTCTCCTTTTAAAAAAATTTTTTTATAATAATTTTTTTGTCTATATATATCTGGGACTTCTAAAAAGGGGGTTTTAAAAAAATTTTTGAAGATGCTCATTATTTTCAGTTTTTACGATCTTTTGAAATGATAAGGGTGTTTTTTTTTTTAAAATTTTCTGTGTTCTGAAAAAGGGTAAAATATAAAAAACCCCTTCAAATATACATTTCAAAACCTTTTTAAATTTAACCTCGGTTTGAGGTCCCGTTTTATATAGGGGAAATAATTTTTATAAAATTTTACAAAAAAAAAATGAAAATGTTTCTTCTTTTCATTTTTTCCAAAAAAAATATTACATCAAAATAATTTTTTTTTGGGAATAATATTTAAAAATAATTTTTTTCTATTTTTTTAATTCAGCGACATTAATACATCCCCCAAAATAAAAGTTGACATTACTTTTTCAAAAACACGGTTTCAATGTAGTCAATACCTTTAAAAAGGAAAAAAAAAAAATTCCTTTTTTTAAGATCCACGGAAAATAATTTTTTGAATTTTAAACAGAAATTAAAATTAAAAGATAAGCCATTTAAAATTTCCTTTAAATTTTTAACTACTAAATCGAATGAGTCAACTAAAAAAAAAAGGGGTTTAATTCTATAATTTTAGTGTGAATATGGAAATTTCAGGGTGAAAAAAAGCGAAATTAAAATCAAAAGCCGCATCAAAATGTATTTTCTCAGGTTTTCAAAAAAAATTTATTCAAAATAGTCATTGGTATCGTTTTTTAAAAGGCTTTGTGAAATATTTTCCTTCTTGATAGGGGATTTTTTATCGTAGGAAAAGTTATTTTTTTTCTCGCTTTTAATTTGATAATGATTCTAAACTAGTTAAGGTATCCGATACGTTGGGAAACCCGTTTTTGAAAAGCGAATAAAGGATAATTTTTGATATTTAGTGTCACTTAGATTTAAATCATTAAATTTTTTTAAGGAAGGGCAAAAAATATTTAAATGCAATATTTTTGGGAAAACTTAACTTAGAAAAAATTTTTAACTGTTTCCTTGAAAAAATTCATTTAATAATATTATTCCAAAAACTCCCCTTTTTCAGAGGCTCAACTAAATTTTTGAAATATATAACTTAGAAGTGGGTTTTTCCAATTTTTTAAAGAGGGGCAATTTTTAAAAAAAAACGCCGATAATTATTTCCCCAAAACCACAATAATGTGAATTTTTCAAAACAAGTTTTTTCCCAAAAAGCCGGTTTAGAAAAAATTTTAAAAAAGGTTTTTTAAAAAGGAGAACTTTTTTTAAAAAAATTATTCAAGTTATGTTTTTTAAAATATTGTATTTAAGTAATTTTTTTGTCAAAATATCCTTAAAACAATTTTATACTTAGTATAATCTAAGTGATAAAATATCATGAAAAGTATCCATTTTGCCTTTTTTAAAAACACGGCCGAAAAATCGGGTATTTAATGAAATATTACAACTACACTCATTTCCCAATTATTATCAGACTTTCCAGTCATTTTTTAACCTACTATTAGTTTACTTTTACTATACATATATCTTGTTCAAATTTTCAATCTTTAATAAAATACTTTTTACCAACATTCAAGTCAAAACATTTTTAAAAAATTTTAGGGAAGACAATGAA
>BMAV01020384.1:83274-101419 GCA_019973955.1 Trichonephila inaurata madagascariensis | reverse complement strand
TTCATGCACATGTTACACGAAGACTTAAATGTGACTTAAACATTCAACAGTCTCCATTATTTTAGTATTTGTCAATAATGGTATTGAGACTATATATAACAGTTGGATATGAAGGAAAAATCTCAGTTATAGAGTAATTCCTCTCCATTATGCTTCTAAGCATACAATTTTTATCTTTCTAAATTTGTTGTACCATTATTGTATTATTTGAAATTGTAAAATCTATTTTTTCATATGTATAAAGATTTGACTTGAATACAATATTAAATGTGATAACTAAATTATTTATAAGGGATTTTCTTTTCTGTATTCATAATAAAGAATCATAAACAAGCATGTTGAGTGAAAGTTTTTCAGCTTTTCTCCCTCTGCATTAAAAATTGCAAGAAAAGAAAGAAGGAAGAAAAAAAAAACTGTTTGCTAAGATTTATTTGTAGATTAGTAAATATTTGGAACTTGCTTCGTCTTTCTAAAATTGTGAGTTGATAAGTTAAATTATACTCATTAAAAAAAAAATCTTTTCCATTTATATATATATATGGAAAAGATTTTTTTTTTACAGATTTATATATATCTATATATAAATCTGTATTGGACAATTATTAAGTGTATTTGCAGACATTTAATTGAAATAAAACTTTTCTTTAGTTATATTTTAACTTTATTCTTGCTACAATTTAACCATGCATAACAAATTTATTATGATTTAAATTGAAAAGGTATAAAAAAATTCTTGTAACAATATAACATTTTTTTTTAGCTCACCACATTTGATTTCTGCAAATGAAAGAATTCGTATAAATGGGAAACCAATTTCAAAAGATGCATTTGCCAAATATTTTTGGGAAGTTTATAGACCTGTTCAACTGAGTTTGGTAAGGTTTGATATTTACTATTTGGGATTTCATCATGAAAAGTAAAAGGTGTATTGTTACATTTCTCTCTCGTTTGTACCTCATTTTATGTTTAGTTTTGTTACAAAATGAACGATACAGAAAAACAAAATATTTGAAACTGAAACTATTAATAATTTAAATTTCAAAATAATGATTAGAATAGCAACATTGTATTGGGAAAAAGACTAGAGATAAATGACAGTCATATTGTGTTCTTTGATGCAAATAGAAATGTATATTGACAAAGCATATTTGTAACAAAATTTTGCTCTTTTTAAAATTTGAATTCAAAAAGGTGTTATGTTTTTTTTTTTTTTTTTTTAAAAAGGGAAATTAATATAGAATAATGGTTAAATGACACACAAATAAAGGTTACTGTTTAAGTTTTGCTCTTGTGTGTATTTTTTCCAAATGTATTTGAAGGTATGTAAATGTTCATTAATTGAATACTTGTTTTAATTATTCTTATATCCATTTACAGAAAGATGGTGAATCTATGCCTCCATATTTTTTATTTCTCACTGTTATGGCCTTCTACGTGTTTGTAAAAGAACAAGTAAGTATTTTTGATTTTGATGCTGTTAATTCTAAAGTTATTTAAATGAAATAATTAAAATTAGTAATTTAAATGATATTGTTCTTATATTCAAGGTATAATCAGAATTTGAATATTTCTATGTGGATATTGAAATTTTAGATCAGAAATAAATATTCAATATGTTCACTGTAAGATTTGAATCTATAATGTGATCAAATTCTAATGTACAGTAAATTTTACTGGACTATATCAGTAATAATTATTAATAAGTAATGTACATGCAATCAAATGTGGTTACAAATTTTTTAAAAATTACATTTAAATTAATTTTTTTGAAAATATAATGAGTACCTTGTTATAAAGGAGAGAAAGAAATGGAAGCTTTTACATTGTATTTAATTCCATTTTCATGTTTGCTAACATTTATTAGTATTTAATAAAATGCTAGTGCAGTACTTTATTGATTTTTTATTCCATATTCACTTTTGTGAAATAAAATTTTAATGATATGCATTGCTGTTCCCATTCCATCATTACAATATTTCTTTTTATGGTTTACAGTTAAATACAACAAATGCTTCTTGTTGGGATAAAAATAATTATACTGGGCAATTCATATGTACACAGTTTCCTGATGCTGTAAAATTGATGCATATTCCTTAAGTGTTATATATATATAACTAGGTATTTTATGAAGTAACTGTATAACTCAGTCAAATATATAATAGATGAAAAATTTCATTCTTAACCTATTTATTCTATCAAATAACTAATGAAAGACTGTTAAAGAGAGACAGTGAAAAATAAACAATTTCAAAGTTATTTCGTACATTAATTGATCATAAATAGATAGAATCTCACAAAAAATTTACCTCTTTAGTGGATGATTGATAAATAATAAGGAAAAGCAAATGATATAATTTATTATTGCTCATATTTCTAGCATTTGTTAACCAGTAAGGGAAAACATAATATATGTTGCAGAGGTAGTTATTTTTAAATATTATCAAAAAAGTGCATGCTGTGAAGAAAAACTGTTGCTTCATAAAAACATTGTGTAAACTTTTTCAAACAAAAATGTAAGAGAATATTAATTAAATTTTTATGAAATACCTTTATTTTACTTTTCATTATTTATTAGAACAAGGATTGCTGTGATGTCATTTTGAATTCATTGCATATTATTTTTGAAACAAGCACACTCTATACTTTTACAAAAAAAAAATGGGTTAAAAAAAGGAGCTTTTGATGATTCTGTACCAAGTGCAGATATTGTAAAGTGGAGTAGGATAAATTAAATATTTTGAATTTTGTGTCAAGAAACAATGTCATTTTGGAAATGATATAACTGATCAGTTAGTTTTTAGTGTTGGAGTTCCATTTCATAAAATGTCAAGGTAGACAAAATGTTCATTTTGTAGGAAAAGCAAAGTTCATTACTTTGGAGATTCTCTAGGGATACTGTAAAATACAGCGTATAAGGCGCACCCATACTTTCAAGCTGCAATTTTTAATTTTTGAGTATATTCATCGTATAATGTGCACACCCTTTTTTATGAAGAAACCTGAAATGTATGTATGAAATGTTCTTTAATTTTGAAGTCATTTATTGGAGGCACTATTCCAAGCTTTAGAAGAAAGTAGTACACTTCTAGAACTACAACCCTTTAAGTTCATAAGGAATGACATTTCTTTTAAATAAACAGTATTTCAATATATGTAGAATTCTAATTTTTTTTCTATGCTCATCTTTTTTTTATTTCTAAAGCTATCACTTTTATACCTGGCTTATAATGCGCATCAATGAATTTCGAACATTTTTTTTAGTTAAAAGTGCATGTTATGCTCAGGATTTTACAGTAAATGTATGCTAAACTGTCAAAAAAAAAAAATTGTATAACCTCTTCCTTTGTCACTAGAATCTTTTTTCGAGATATGTTAAGCCTTTTTGGTTCATTTCACATTTGCCGGCTGATAGATATAATTTTATTCTCTATTTGGGTTGGTACACCTCTATACTCATTGGATTTCATTTATTATTACCTTAATCACTACCTTCCTCGACAAAAGATTGGAAAAAGTGTATGTTTATAATTTGTAGTGATTTTGTGAGTTTAATAATAATTTTACATTTCTGACATTTCAAGCTTTTTCTAATTTATTCTCAAAAATTTTTTTTCCCGCGACTCCAAATGAATATAGAAAATTGCATGTTTTTCTGTGTATCTTATCCCAGAATGTGCATAGTTGAGAATTTGCTTGAAAGTGCTTAAGTGAAATAGCTTATAAATATATGATCTGATGTTAGTTGAAATGTCACACAGTGAAATTACAGGGAAGGAAAGAATATTTTTTAAGTTTTAGAGAAGTGTTCTTAAATAACTTTTGGAGTTCTGGGTCTCTAATTTGAGGTTTTGTTATGTTATAATCTCTGGAAGATGACTCTAACTTTCAATAAGTATGAACTCTGCAATATTTGACTGATCCTTAATGTATTGAAAAGAATTTAAAAATTGAAAGATATGTTGAAGTTGTTGTAAGTTTTGAAGAGAATTTTTCATTTTTGGTGTGTGTAAAAAAATTAATATGAAATATAAGTAAAAATGCAAAATTCTTGACCCTCAAGTATGCATTTGACTTATTTGACAGATCAATTGTTAGTAATTTAATTCTCTTTAAAAAGATTGTGTTTTAAAGTTGTACATTTTTATTTTATTCTATCAAAAGCAAACAGTTATTTGTACATAGCCACCACATAGAAATGAAAAGAATCAACAAAAGATATTTTTTAAAGGAATTCATCCTAAAATGCTTAATACGATTACTTTTGAGGCATATTTTTCCTCTATATTCCTGTTTTTAATTTTTAAAAAAATAAATTGAGCAAATATTTTTTAAAAAATTAAATGAGTTTCATTTGAAATCCCATGGAATATATATATTTATATAATGAAATTGGGCTGTATATTTTAATTTTAATCCTAGGTTTTAGTAAGATTTCTACAACTTTTTTAAGTGTACGCAAACACTTTAGAGAGAATACTGTGTATATTTTCTGTAATTCTGGTATTTAAAAAATTCAATAAAAAATTTTAAAAATTTATATATCTGCTTATTTTTTATTGATATTTCCATATCAAATTTGTAATTCATTGATTATATGGGATATTTTTTTCAGGTTGAAGCTGCTGTTCTTGAAGTTGGAGTAGGAGGACTGTGGGATTGTACGAATATTGTTCGGTTAGTTGTATTTGATTTAAATGCTTAATATTTAATAAAAATTGAAAGCAAATTAGTTTGATATTTTGTAAAATGTTAATTGTTATTATTTCATCAATAAAAAGCATAAATATTTGTGTTATTAATTTTTTTTTCCATCTCTTAACATTCGATTTGTGCAGGAAACCTGTTGCAGTTGGCATAAGTACCCTTGGAATTGATCATGTCAGTATATTGGGTACTACCATCCCAGAAATAGCAGAGCAAAAAGCAGGAATATTCAAACCAAATGTTCCAGCTTTTACTGTTCCTCAACCAGAAGGTGCCATGAGAGTTCTTTGCAAAAAAGCTCATGCTGTTAAGGTTTGTGACAGTTTTAAAAAAAAACATTATTATCAGAATGCATTATCAAAAAACATTTATTGTTATCTATATTATAACGTAAAATTTTGTCCTGATTTAAGTAAGTTTTTCCCCCTTTATTTTTCCAATAAATTTTTTTATTATACTTATTGTAGTGTCCTTTGCTGTTATCACCACCTTTAGAGGCATATGAAAAAACAATATGTTTAGGAATGCAGGGAGCTGTGCAAAATATAAATGCATCATTAGCTTTGCAGTTAACAAACACGTGGTTAAAGCAAGCAAAATGTATGTTTAATTTATTTTCATTTTGGTTATTGTATTTTTTATTTCCTCAGTAAAGTCCAGAATTTAGAATAGTTGCTAGATTGTATAAGTATATTCTTTTTCCCCTGCATAATCCTTGCATGTATGCATCTTTTACCAAATTTTATGAGTTTTACATATACCCAGATTTCTTTGTTGAATAATGTATTTGTCACATTGTTTGACTAGAAAGTAATTTAAGTTGATAAAGTAATATTTAAGTTTCTTTTTTAATATGATAGGATATAATTTTGCATGAATAGATTAAAGACATGGTTGCATGAGATAGTATAAAAAGGTGTGTTTAAGATAAGGAATTTTGAAAGCATATCTTTATTGGATCAGTCACATGGTATGGGAAAATATGTGAATAATATGGTTATTTGAGGGTAATGAAGATTAAGTTCATAAAAAAACTGTTTGAAACAACTGTATTACGTACAGATAAAAAAATTAATCCGTAAGAAAACATAAATTAATTTTGTTACATCTGGATACATTCTCTAGTAATCTATAATCCATTTGATTTATCACAACAAAATTCACTTCAGTTTTTCTGAAATTTTTAATTTTATTCAGTACAGAAGATTTTTATAAGGAGTTGTTTGTAAACATATTTAAAATATGTACGTATTGTATATAAAATAAAAAAAATACTCTCGATATCAAAGGATGAGCATCACATTTTGCTAAAATCATCTGGCTGCTGATTTAGAATTAGGAATCAAGTTTAATGGGCTGAATAATAGACTTAAATGAATACTCTTAGTGTTGATTTTTATAAATAATTGATCGATCTATCTCTCCTTGGAAATACAAACTTCACTTTTAAAATTGTAAAAATAATTGAGAGTATTATTTTTATATAAATTTATTAAATGACATGCTTTGAGGTAGTATTTCTTTATTAGTGAAATTATTTAACTAAAATCTAACAATTTATCTAACAACATTTACAACAAATACAGAAAAAATTTAATAAAAGAATTAATTGGTTTGAGCAGCTCCTAGAAAATTATAGTAATTCTGATTGAAAAACTATTTAATAATCAAAACTAATTTATTGAAAAACTGCTAAAAGCAAGTCTTTCTGGAGTCAATTCATTTAAAACCAAAAATTCTTTTTTCCTGTTCTGGTGCACTTTATTACTTGTAATCGCCTTTGAATAAATTTTGTGACTTCTTCATTAAATGTATATTATTCTTCTCTGTTCATAAGTTTCTTTGACCTTGCTATTGGTCTTGTGTAATGTATAATTTAATATTGCCTGAAATTTATGCACATTGTATTTAAAAGTAAATCTTGTTATTTATATATTTTTAATTCTATTTTGCTTATTAGTTTTAGCTCCCTTTGTGCTTATTTTCCATATCTAGATCTGTTTTTATTTTACTTTCTATACTTACATTTATTTTATGTTAAAATTTTATCATGCAAAATATTTCATTTCTTTTGTTTTGTAATACGATATGCCCTGTAATTTTACTAGTTGACTGTTTAACTTTTGTATTGCATGATTTGCTTGTATTATGTATTACTATTTTTTTAATGAGTATCTATTTTTTGGTAACAATTATATATTTATTATTGGGTCCAGAAAATTCATATGTTGCTCTTATTTTCATATTTTAAATATATAATTATTTTGTACTTTTCTTTCGCTAAATTATTGTTAAATTAGATTTTCACAGATTTTGAAATTAAAAAAAAATCTTGTATTATTTATTTTATTGTATGGTTAATTTCTTTTCTTCATTAATTTTGATTTTTTTTCTCCTGGGTCAAATTATTAATGCTTAGTTGGTAAAAAAAACTCATTTAATTTATATATGATATTTATTCAGAAAAAAATTCTTTTAATTTGTCCTTTGTTTCACACAGGCCATGAAGATGTTTATATGACCTATTCCGATGATATCATGAACGATGAATGTTCGCATATTCCTCTTCAAATGGCCCAAACCTTCAATATAAATACAGAAACACAAGATGGTAAAGTATTAGATAAATTTTTGTCATATATTATTGATATAAAAAACACACCCACACAGGAAAAATAACTTTGAATTTGCTTATAGCTTTGGAAAATTGTGTTTGGCCTGGTCGATTTCAAACTTTAGAGAGAGGAAAAATAACTTTTTATCTGGATGGGGCTCACACATTACAGAGTATAAGACACTGTGCTCGTTGGTTCGAAGATCTTAGTCAAATGCATAAAATAAACTTGCAGAAGTAAGTATCTAAATAATTGGAATTTGTGCTGGACAAATATTCATAAACAGGCATTAAAACCTTTTAATAGAATAGTATATATCTTGTTTAAATTTTTAGAAAATTGGAAGTTATTTGTACTGTGGATAAATTAAAATTTATTTGCTTTGAAGTGTTTTAAAAAAAAAAAAAATTTAGAATTCCTGTATTTAACTGAAAATTTTGGAAATCACTATTTGTGAAATGATATGATTAAAATAAAATGAATCCACTATAAAATTGTATTGAATATGAATAGACATTAAAATGTTGATTCATTTTTTAGGCAATCTGTTTTGAGAATTCTCTATTTTAATTGCACTGGAGAAAGAAAAGCTGAAAGCCTTCTTGATCCATTAGCAGATATATGTTTTGATTTAGTCATATTCAGTCCAAATCGTATCAATGTGATGAAAGATGCATCATCAGGTAATTCTATATATATTTGAAATAAGATAAATATTCTATTTCTTGAATAAATGTTTCTACAAATATCTAAAAAGTGAATTGATAAATTGCAGTGTATGAAAATGAGAAAGCCAGTATTTTTAGCAAAGAAGGAATTGTATAAATAATCTTGATTATTTTATATTAATATACAAAGCTTTAATTTTATTCAATCTATGTTAGCTGCTGAATTATGCAAAATTTATTTAAAATGTAAATAAGTTTTGTTTTGTTGTAATTTGTTCCTTTGATAGTTACAAATATAAAAATTACAAAAATGCAGGAATTTGGAATATTGGTTGATGTTGGTAAATCAAGATGTTGATTATCGAGCATTAATTATGAATACAGTAGAATTTCACTTAACTAGGTTTTCACATTAGGAGAAATTTGCATAATAAGCAAAATAAAGTAAATAAAAAAAATGGCTCACTTACACCTTTGAGAAAAGGAACAAACCTGTGCATACCACTAGAGCCATAGGTTTTTTTCACAAGTATCTCTCACCATCTGGAGAGTTTTGGTATTAGCCTAAATCCAAGAAAATACCTAAATATGAATGCATTATTTAATAATGCTGTGTAATATATGAACGACTATATACTTAATATATTTTGTATTTACATACAGTCGAACCTCCATATAACGAAATTATATTGCAAATTTTTCTATATACCAAAATTTTTCCTGGAACCAAGAACATTTTATGATTTTCTTCATAAAATAACCTCAAGAACTAAGTGTATTTTCTAGATAACAAACTTTTTTTCTTGTGATTCAATTTTTTTCTCCCTATCTTTAAAATTTTGTCTGGACATTTTAAGTTATTCTCTCTTTCAACTCATTTTATGGTGGTCATAAATCTTCAAATGGTTTTATTAGATGCCTAACTCGCCTAGAGCAATAGAATTCTGGGCATTCCAATTGTAATTAGTTTGTTTAGAATTTCTAGTTATAAAATATGTGTTTATATTATTTGTATGCTTTAGATAAGAAAATGTTCTTAAAATTCATAAATTTTAATACAGGATTATTTTTTTAATGTTGAAAATACAGTGTATTCTTCAGCATTCTTTTTTCCTGTTTTCCTTGCAGTTCTTTTTTTTTTGGATTGGTAAGGTATATAAAATAAATATATATTAATTTACAAAAAGATGTGAATAATTTCTTTTTTTTAATATATAGTTTATGAATGTAAAGTTTGTTTTATGTGGGTTTATAAAGTATATTGAAAGATGAACCTCTATGTAACCAATTTTTCTTATAACGAACATTTTTCGAACTTTTTTTTAGCAACTTCATTAAAAAGAGGTCCCACTGTACTTTATGTATGCTGTTTCTTGTTTAATACATTTTTTGCATATTTTTACTTAATGACTATTTAATGAATTTAACGTAGTACATTAAATTCATTTCAAATATTTAGTTTTTTTTTTAAAGTGAAACTTTGTTTAAAGATTATTCTTTTTAAGTTAATTTTTATTTACTGATATTGTTTGAATAGATCTCAGCAACTTTATGGTTGATCCTGAAAAAGAAATTCAACAGTGTGTAATAAATAAGGAAATTTGGTGCCACCTGATGAGAAGTTTATACGAGAATGAATTAAGTATATCATCTGGTAATGCTTCATCGATTGGATCTGAACTGAGGACAAAAGCCACAGTAAATGACAATGCTCTTCAATTTCCTTCCATTAGTAATGCCCTTGATTTCATATTTTCATCCGAATCATTAAATAAAGCTCATTCAAGTGATATCAGTAGTGCTTTGTATGATCTTGTCAAAAATGCAGATCATATACAAGTTCTAGTTACTGGTAGTCTGCATCTGGTTGGTGGAGTTTTGTCTTTAATTGATACTTGATTCAATGGAATCATAGCAGTTGTTTTATTTAATGCATTAATATTTTATCAGTTGAGATTTTTTTTTTAGATAAATTAGTCATTTGAAAATATAAAGTATTTTTCATAAAAATCATTTGATGATTGTATTTATTTATTTATCTAAATAAAATTTCTAGAGTTGTTATTGTCTTCGAGTGTATTTTTTAAACTGTTGTATGTTTTCTACATAAATATTAAATTATGCCATTGATAGTGGAGAAAATTCTAGTTAAACATATTGATTGAAAGACATAATTAGTTACAACTACATTTGAATTAATTTTTTCAATAGAATGAACTATTAGTTTCTGTTGGCATATGTATAAATTTCTTACTTCTAGAGTTTACTATAATTTATTATATCAGGTCAATCATTTTCAGCTGCAACTCAAAATTTAAGAAATATAAATATAGATAAGATCTTGATGCTTACAGTATTTCAACAATTGATAAATACAATTTCTGTTTTTTAAAGAACATTTAGAAAATTTCTTTGTCTGTGTTCCTATATATTAATTCTCTATAAGTGGTTAAGGAAATGACCTCATGTTCAAGATGAAAAAAGGCAAGAAAAATAATTTTTGTGGGTATGGAATAGTGCAAAATTAGTTGAATAATCATATTTGCCTTGTGTTAAAAGATTTCATTAAATCATATAGAAAAAGAACTACTCCCCTTATAACTTCATATTTTCTATCTTAAATGCTTAGAAAATGTCAATATTTTGCAATGAGAAAAGTCAAAACCAGAATAAATAGTAACGAAGTATAACAATGTATTACATTAGAAATATGAACAACAAAAATGGAATACAAAACTGAACATAGGAAAACAAAGATAATGTAAAGCATACATAGAAAAATGCATTCCTAAAAGTTAAGAAAAATTTCACTATATTTAAATTAATATATAATTTTTAATATCTTGTGTGTACTTTCTATTTAATCTGATTATCTCAAATCCTAGATTTTAATGAAAATATCGATTCTAGTACTGCTTGCTCATACTTTTGTACTTTCATTCTATAGACTTCCTTAAATCATTTAAGGATAAATACTGCCTATCATTTTCATAAACGTTGCATTTATTCCATATGCACTAGATGGATGCTTACATCTAGGTTGAGCCCAGGCCAATGAAAAACTGCAACATTCTTTTCATTCAAGAAGTTTTTATGAAATTTTGATGTGTGGATGACAGCATTGTCATTTTACAATACCCAGAGGCCGCCTAAAAATTCACTAGAAGGCAATAAATGACTTTCTGGAGTCTATACATTTGGAGTTTTGGCATTCCCCTTAAGAAAACTGAAGCGGCTTAGCTATTGTGAGCAAAACCTGTCCTGAACATCACTGATCATTTGATTACCCATTGTAAGACTTTGTGTCTTTGCACAGGTCATGCTAGTAGCATGCCTTCCCATCAAAACCATCCAAACTCAATTATTTTTTTCTTGTAAGTAACACTGAAAACCAATTCGCTCCATAAACTAAATGATTTGAAGACTGCATAAGCCATTTTTCTTCATGACATTTTTAAAACATGAATTTTCATAGCATCCTTTTATGAACAATGTATCCTAGTACTCTTGATTCTTCTATGAATTATACTCTTTGAAATATTCAGTGTTGGTACCCTGGTTATTCCATGAACAGACATTTTCTGGATGAATATCATATTCCATATATTCCTAACTTTCTTATGATTCATGGTCTTTCTGATCCTTGTTTTGCTGTGCTTTGTTTTAGTTTTTAAAACACAATGCTACACAATCACTTATTTAGGATAGTGACAATTTGATCTATTTTCTTTCCTGTTACCTTTTAACCTGTGGACTGAAACTACCTTGTTTTGTTTGTAATTGAATCGGTTTTGAAAGTGCATATTTGTCAATTTTTAAGCTTTTTCACCCAAATCCTTCTCTTTTACACAAAGATGATTAGAGCTCCCCTGAAAAGTCAGGTTTTGAGCCTCAAGCCAGATCTTCTTAGCATCAGTTAGGATTTGGGCCTCCTAGAACCTTGGATCCCCTGCAATGCGGCATTGTACGTTACGCCACTGCTTTTACACACTTTTTCCAAGTTTCTGTCATCTGCCAATTATTTTTCATCTACAGCTCTTAGCTATTGTTTCCTACTCATATCAATCTCAAAATATATAGAAGCGTGCATAGAAAGCATAGTACTTGTATCCAATAAATTAAAAAATAAAATCATGAGATTTGCCCTTCCTTTCAGTGTTATATTAGGTTATGATTCCTAGCTGATTCATTATTGTATTTTTGTTAAACAATTTATTTTCTCTAACAACTCTCTAGAACTCAACTCATCTTGTGCTTTGCATGTGTTTGTATTCCTTACACTTTGTTTATTTTCAAACAATTATTACCATGATGTATAACAAAGGCAAAAATGTACTGTTACGTATATCGGGTGTTCAAGGATTTTCTGCAATCAGTCTCAAAGAGCTAGACAGTTCTTCAGGAGTGATGGAAATTTATTGTGGAATAACAATTCTTGAAGTGCAGGATACAGCAGCAATATTTGCAGAATAAATCACAGGCCTTCACGTATTCTACAGCACTTTGACACAACTATCAGTGTCTAAAATACTAGTATGCTAAAGATTATTCACAAGCACTCGCTCGTCCTACTCAACAGCCGAAGTAATCACTAATCGCTGGTCGACTTTTCAACGATCAAAACAATCCTAACTCAGTTTCGGCGAGCGACTCCTTTATAGTCTGCACGGATTTTTCTCGAAAGATCCGCTTACATCATATATCGGGATTTTAGTAGATTTCTCCAGCTATTTCCAGAAGCTGGTTGCCAACTCGCCAAATTATGTCGCCAAAAATGATGCTAACTTGGCTCTATCGCCAACACTTCGCGAAATTTCCACTGAATCGCCATTATAAAGTTAGGAACTACGTTACTTGCGAATATTACAATTTTAGCATGAAATCAATACAACTGAGAGGAGTATTAGCGTATTACATATCTAGATATGAATTATTTACACTATTTTAAACATTCATTACACAAAATTCGCTACAATACTTTCAAACATATAAAGAATGTTACAAAAAGAAATTCGATTGTATTAACACAAGGAGATTGTATTCCTGAGGAGGTGGGTTTGGGAGGATATGCATTTTGTAATCTATATCGTATTGATGTGCATTTGTCATTGGTGGCTGATATGATATTGTTTGGTATGTGAAAACTCCAAAACTTGTCGCAAGTTATAAGTCAAGTAGCTGTTGCTCAAAATTAAATAATTTTTTTCCAAGGACAGTGTCCAGTCAACTGCATTAAATACTGAAGTACTGTTTGCATCTTTTCTTGTAAAACGTGTTATTTTTAACTGCAGCCCATCATGCATGCATAGCAACATGCTTTAAAACTGTTACAATAGAAATATAGGGATTTTTTTTCCCTTTAAATTTCAAAAGTACTTCTTGATTAGTTTGTCAGGCATTGTTTATAAATTAGACAAAAATTCATTTTTTCTTTTAACGAATTTGCAATTTTTTATGGAAAATGTTTAAAGTATCCCTTTTTACGTAGAAGCTCTTTCATTGAATTTGTTTTGAAGTAAAATTCAGTCAACTGAAAATTGTGAAGGAAAATTTTATCCCCTTGATATACAAACCATACGAAATTTGATGCACAATTTCCTTTTCTGTAGGAGTTTGGATTACCTCTTCCTGGACCGTTTTTAACCTATCCGGCGCCCTAGGCACTTCAAACTGTTACACCCCATTCCACTATTTCCAGGGCATCCCCCTCCTTTAGTTCTTACATTGCCAGTTTGGGTTTGGGAGGGATTTTTCCTTAACTCTTTTCCTTTTTTTTGATGTTTGGAGAGTCCTTCCATTATCCCCCACCTGTGGATCCGCCGTGTCCTGGACTGGCAACAATAAGGAAAGGATAGTTGCATGGTTTGGTCACTCTTGTTCATTTCTTACCTTACAACATCACGGACCTCCCACCCACCCTTTTACAAATTAATGAAATCGTTTGCAGCTATAGTATGGAGGCGGGGTAGACTTTAAGTCGATCACGATCGACCGGTCGACCACCAAGGCATTTTGGGGTGACCGCTTGATTGATTGCATATTAACGTCGCACTGTTTAGCTACACGAGGGCTTTTGGCGACGGACCACGTAATTGTGAACCATGTTCAAGTGACGTGGACGATGCCTGAGCTGGCACCCCCCTCTCCTAACTACCACACCAACGGGAGGACGTTTCAGCTCTCGACAGATTTAACGTGCATCGCTGCCCTACACGGCGGGTCTTTAGTGGTACTGGGCTCGAGCTCGTGACAAGGCAAGCCACGATCCGATACCTATACCACTCGGCTACCGCGACCACGGGTGACCGCTTGAAGATTAGCAGTTAGTAATTTATACGGAAAGGTTCAAAATTGGCGGACAGCATGCAGACTAAGTACTCCACTCTGACTATAATTACGATAACTAACTTAAGAAAATGTTTTTAAAGTATATTTCGAACAAATACATTATTGAATATTATTATATTTGGGGCTATTATAATGTTTGCAGAGAGCTTGTGTGCTGCTTTAAACGCGGTTTTAAAAGTATGTTTTTTTTTTTTTTTTAATTTTTTTTTTATTGTAGTTATGTAGGTAAGTACTAATTCCGTATTTATTAAATTATAAATATTGTAGATCTTTTTCTTGCCTCACAACAGCTACGCCACTGGGTGGACCGCAACACCTTAAAAAAATTAGAAGTAGCCCTCTTACTCTGGAAAAGTCTGCCCACCCCTGGTATAGAGAGTATACATACTGTTTTCAACTTGTTAATTATCATCTTTTTTCCCTCACTTTACTATCTTTTACTTTTAAAGAACCTTATTCTTTGTTGAGTCACTGCCATTGTACTAATTTTACAAAGGTTTTCTTCCACAGTTTGATCATTGCAAAATCATTAATAACATCAATTTTTATGGTAATATCATTTGGGAGTACATAGCAACATCAAACTGTTACGCTTTTCATTTCCTGTAGCAGATCTCATTTCAGTCTTTACTCTCTTAAGGGTAGAAATGCTTCTTTCATGACTCGCTACGTGGTGGTACGTTCTCTGTAATTTTAATCTTTTCACGCTTACAAGCCTTTAGCGCCTTAGGCACGTGCCTAAGCAGAAAAGCGGCCCTACCCGCTTCTGTTTAGCAGAGGGTGTGGGGAGAACCTTGAGCATTTTCGAGGGGTAGGGAAAAGAAATTCGAAGCACGATTTTCGGCGTCCCCCTGACACACGTTCTTGACTTCTCAGATATGTCAAGGCCTACAGTGGTACATGAAATGAATGACGTAGTTCAGACGTCATTTTTTTTGCCAAACGGTTAAAATTTATTAAGCCCTGAAACTTATTTTATTATTATGTAAAATGTTTCATTATAGTACATTTTTTTCAGCATGTTTCCACTGGCTAATTTATATTTGAGTTATTATTTTTATTTTTTATGTAATTTTAATTATAAAATGTGAATTCTATATTTAAGAACTTATGGAAAAGCATGCTTTTTTTCTCACAATCATCGAAAGCTGGTTTCAGACTAACTTTTAATGCATTCTTTTCTTGTAGGATTTGAAATATAATTTGTTGTAAAGAAACATTTGATTCCAATCGTATATTTATTTGGAAAATTTTCGTTGTATTTTTCGAATAAGGTTTTATGTAATTTAGTTCATGTAAACAAAGATTTTGTTTGCATAACTTTATTTAGATACGAATTTAAAAAAAATAAATCTTCCAAGCTTGATTTTTTAAAAAATTGTCTTTCTGCAATCTTTGCTTTCAATTCCGTTTTTTTTTTTTTTGGGGGGGGGGGTTAGAAAACTTCAAACAGGCTCATAAACAGCAAGCCTATAGCAATATAATATCCTGTATTATAATAAAAATAAATTGCGCTGTGAGATGAATTTTCCCCTCACTTATTTATTAAAAGTGATGTAATACACCCAACTTTTTTTTACACGATTTAGGAATAACACGGTACACGAATGAAACGAATTTTTTTTTGTTTACATAATTTTTTTGTTTTAGCATGAACCTTCAAAAAATTTGGGATTCGTGCCCTTTGGATGAGGACGATTTGACCGAATTTATGGCAGTTTGTGACAACAAAGAAGTCGATAATGACTAAGCCGAAGGTGAAGCTCAGCTATTAACAAAATTTGACAGAACTAGTTTGATATCACGGGGCAAGACGCCAAGCGCTGCTTGGCGCGAAAAAGGAATCACGCTTGTCGCTGAAATAGAATCCAAGATAGCCGCCTAGCGTTATCAAATCATCAGGAAGAAAATTTTAAAGAATTGTTTTGAAATACATTGAAATATTTTTCAAAAGAAGAATATAGGAAGAGATTGGGAACAACCAAGATCAATCAATAAATAATGAATAATACTATAATATAATAAAAAGTAACATCTAATATGCAGTATATAATAATCTTATTATATAATTTAATAATTATAAATTATATTCATGTAGTATGATTTAATGATTATATAATAATCATATATTATAATTTAATAGTAATTATAAAAAAATAATCTTTGTATTGTAATATTATAAAAATTATACATATAAGAATACTTATATAACGTAATAATTATAAATAAAGCACATAGTAATAATTATAAATATGTAATATTTATAAAGAAATATAATAAACAATTATAAATAACGAATATTATGATTACATATAAAAATAATAGTATTTTTATAATGTTATTAATAAAATAATTACATAATATATATTAAAATTAATAATGGATATCAATTAAAAAGTACTGAAAATTTGCAATGTTCCAAAAACTGCAAAAATATCAATGTAACCATATTGTAGTGTTATCGCCCATCTTGGCGATCATAAATAACTTGGCGCGTGCCCCTTGATATCAAACTAGCACCAATTTAATTCACAAGGGCTTGAAATTTGCTTCAAGTATGGAAAAACTCTTATTCATGATCCTGACATAAAGCGTGCATTAAAATTTAAATGCAATTATAAGTTTTGTGTTGCAGGATATCAAGAATTATATATGCAATTTGAGAAACACCAAATAAAAAAAAGGCTCTTATAACAGAATTAGTAACAACAGCAAAAAATATCGACACACACACACAGAGGCCGTTAATAACGAAAGAAATTCATTTGAATTAAAACCGATAGCTGTGCTAGACATATCTGGCACATTTACTGATGATAGCATTTCTGATCCGGTTCGTAATAAACGTGCACGCTTCTTGTTAAGTAGCGATGAATAGTTGTTAGCTAATAGTTTTATTCCTAATTTCAGTTTGAATTTTTATGTTGTATGTACTTAAAGACTGAATTTTCAATATACCCTAATTTTAACTTATTTGTATTGTTTTTGTTTTATAAATATGTTACAGAGAGAGAGGGATTTTATTATTACTTTTTTTACACGCGGTATTTTGAGAAAGTATTTGGAGATTTTTCATTTTGCACAATTTTTTAAAGTTGTGGAACATATCCCTAAATTTACCATATGTCGCATGTATTTTGTTACACGATATTTTTTTTTGCACAGTTTTTTAAGGAACATGTCTACCATGTAAAAAAAGAGTTGGGTGTACAGTAGAACCTGTTTTTGTGCGGTCCTTTTTTATGCGATTTTATTTTTGTGCGCTTTTTTTCTGTGTGATCTCTTTTTTTATGCGGTATATGAATTTCAACTGCTTTGGCGCCACTGTAATGCTTTCTATCAATGTACCAGTGGCTTAACAGAGAATGTTAGGGCCCTCCTGCAAAATCAGGTTTTGTCTCTAATATTTTATAAATTAGGTAAACATGTACAAGGCGTCAGTCATGCATTGGGCCCCCTAGAGTCCCGGGGTTATGGGGGTGTATGTTACGCCACTTTTTGATGTACATATATACATTTCAAGACGCTCTCTTCATTTGTTATAAACAGTCTCCAGACAATGCACTTTCAGTTGCTTCCTCTCAACGCGCTAACAGCCCGCGCTTGATTGAGGACGAAACCTTAAATGACCGTGGCATTATCAATAATTTGATAGATTATGTAGAAGGACAAGAAGAACCGGATTCTTTGAGAGCGAATAAAATATATGCAGGGATACAGCTTTCCAACAAATTGGGAAAGCGTTTTCTTAAATTAGATACCGATTCCGAAAGGAGTATGAAATTTCAAAAAAGAACTTCGACCACGCAT
>BMAV01020384.1:41237-61565 GCA_019973955.1 Trichonephila inaurata madagascariensis | reverse complement strand
GGGTAATCATCAGTTAATGGGGTCGATCTATGACAAGGACTACTTAGTTCGAACAATTGGTGCAAAGGTTTTCGTGAAGAGTGGCAAACGATACCAGGTCTCCACGACAATGCCGGCCCTAACATCTCTCGTGAAGCCCAGACAACCTTAAGAAGATTTCGTTGAAAAGTGTTGGAACACCCACCGTACAGTACGGATTTGTCTTCCTGAAACCTTTCGCACTTTTTTCCACTTAAAAGAGTATTGAGTTTTCATTCGGACGATGAGGTGAAAGAAGCTATGCAGGACTTTCTCGAGAATCAACCACAATCTTTCAACAACGAAGACATAGACCTACTGTCGAAACAATGGGAACTGTGTTACAACTCTCAAGGCAATTTATTTTAAATTCCAATAAAAATATTCTTTTTTGTTTCAACTTGTCCACTTTTTGCTCGGGCAACCCTTGTAGCATGTAGTCATTAGGAAAATGTATAACAATGTGTAGATTGTATTGGGAATTTTATGGAAATAGAGATTCGAATTATTCCTACAGTATAATTTGCCATTGTTAAGGCATTTATTCAAATATACCTTATTATTGCATAAAATTATACTTAACACAAAATAAAATATATGAGAAAATACTGTAATATATTATTACACGATACAATCAACTGAAATAACCACTGATTTGGCAATTATTATTCTCTTTCCGTTTTTTCAAGTTCACGTTCACATAATTGCGTTCGGCATGCGTTCTATTTTGATATTCTGTATAAAATATTCAGATGAAATAATAATTATATACAACAACCATCAATTTTAATATCGAGGGAAATTATTACCTTAGTTGTGAAAGATTTAAACTTTTTGTTAATTTTAAGATCGCTAATTCATTTCAAAAACCAATACTGAACCAAAGATATTAATACAAAATTTTTTCATCTGAATGTTTTCTTCGATTAGCGTCACAGAAATTGTCTACTTTAAGAAAAATACTGGATTGTTAATCCTTCCGCTTATATTATATTTCATATAATGGTAAATAACAAACTAATATAATGTTCTAATAATTCGTGTTTAACATCTCTCATTGACTCAGTAACATCTTTATTACCCAAATTTAGCTGCTTCCATGTAATTGCAGATGTATCACACTAATTCAAGCTGGTCATCAAATTCCTCACATTTTGTGTTATTCAAATCAAGGAAAACAACGAACCAATTGCTCACTTGACTTTCTCACTCTATGACAGGGGTATTCAACCTTTTTTTTCTGCTGTGCCGCATACATATGTCAGCTATTTCACACGGGCCGCAACATGAGGATAAATGGCGGAAGATGGGTGGGGGAGAAATGCTTTAAGTGGAAAATTGATCAAAATATTATAACTCTTGTTTCACTTTTTTTAATTTTTATATCTTATATATTTTATTTTTATTTTTGCCGTTAACACTAAATTAGAAGCACTTAAGAAACACTCCTTCACAATTTCTACATCAGTTAACGTTATGATTACCAATACTATAACAAACTTCATAGAATATGTCTCTGTTACCGCTGTGATATTACTACTGACAAAACACTTTGCTGTTGTTGCAAAGATTATTCAAGAAAGCCTATTAATAACCTCTTGAAAGAGATCTTCGAGGAAAAGTGTCATTGAATGTTTCTTGTTTATTGGTATTTTTTAAATAAAGCACTTTCGTGACAAATCAAACAATTACTGATCCATGTTTGTTTTTCACTACAAAATAGTCAACCTCCCTATCGTCTTGAAACGATATATTTTCTTTGAATAATTCTCGCTTGCAAGATATGAAAAATAGTTAAAAATTAGCTCAATCCATAAAATTGTTGCTACTCCCCTGTTGTCTGTTATCACTAACCGTAACCGTTCCAAATAGAAAAAGAACATCAATTCGTACCCGTAAGACACCGATAGCAAAAAGGAAAACTTATATATCTGATTCCTTGAAAAAGAATTTCCCACCAAATTTTTAATACAATGTTTTTAAATAAGTAAATATCTCAGAGCAATGGACCATGACTGGGCCACTTAAAATGGCTCGGTGGGGCGCAGGTTGAGTATCGCTGTTGTATGATCATAGTTCAAAATTATGAGAACATGCGACAATTATGAAAAACAAGTATCAATAACTATTGCAACAACAGCGTAGCCGCTGCTTGATTTGATTTGATTTTTGATTAACATCGCAGTTTCAAGCAGCACGAATGATACTGGCAACTTGCGGCGAACCTGAGTTCGCGTTTCTGTGAGGAGCAACCAAAGAACGATACATTTAAAAATCAACAGCTTTTATTTAAGCCTATTGAAGATTCCAATATAGTTCCAATTAGCAAATGGAACCGATTTAGCACTAATTAATGATAATAATTGTTACTCATTTGGACGACAGACAGACGCACTGGATGCGAAAACTTAAACAGCTCCTGACACTGATAATAAAACTACGAGACCTATGTGTGTCAAGATATGTAAATATTCCAAGAAGTACTTATCACAGAAATAATTTAAAATATCCCTACCTAACATTTCACTACTCGCTTTGTTTAACTTTAAATAAAGGGACTCATTTACATCCTTCAAGTTTCCTTCACAGAAAACAACTGTCTAATGGTCTTGTGCCGAAATATTGGCCACGCGAGGGCGCTGCTGTGCGCACCTCTGTATTAAAATTGTAAAGATCGTTAGTGTGTAGCTTGATCGTAGAGTGTAAGCCACAACGTGGTAATTTATATTGAATTAAACATTATTATACTTAAAATGTGTCATCGAGCAAATCATTGTGGACTGTCTAACTAATTCGCACGGATACACAATCATTTCGATTCGATATAATTATGGACATTTGCTTCGTATATAATTCGTCACAGGTCTTAATCACTAGCTTGTATCCTGGGTGTCATGAGTTCGAACCCTTTGTGCCACTGAAAATCCACCTTATGGAATAGTTGATGCTGAATAAACCTGTCGTGGCTCAAAGTCATTTCATTGGTGGTGTCGTTGTTAGGAGAGAGGGTGCCAGCTCGGGTACCGTCCTCATCACTTGACCATGGTTCAATATATATACATATATATATACATGGCTCTATTTTCCTTTTTTTCTATTATGTCGAAAATTTCTGCTGTACGGGGAAAGTGGATCCATAAAGTATTGCTTAACCCTTAATCGCTGGCCTAATTCAACGACAGCTTTAGAAATCATAATAGGTCTCCAGTTTAGTCCAAAGACTTTTTTTGTATCTACATTTGTACTGTCTCATGAACTCCAATTTCTTTCTTCTTTGGCATTGTAGATTTTAGAACTTTTTCACTTTTATTTTATTATACTATATAAAAATATATATAGATATTATGAGGTTCGTCACCGAATATCCCTCAAAAATCAATTGTTTAAAAGGTATTTCCCTGTTAAGATTTGCTGAAATGCGCAAAGAAAACCCAATACAAACAGATCTTGTAGTTATGATCCTTGGTCAAATATCGAGGATGGCACCTGAGCTTTTTAGTACATTACACTCTTCTAACTTACAAATTACACAAATAGTGCTTCAAAACAAAGAAGTAAGGTTTTTTTTTTTTTTTTTTTCTAGTTCTTATTCTAAAGGTCCGCGGTTCAAAGAAACTGTCGCATATTGAAACATTGGGGTTTAAAATTCCTCTTGTTGGTGTGGCATGAATAATTAAAATAAGATGCCATGTCGGAAGTCATTTGACAATGTTCGAAATTACGCTACCTAATTATGAATCTCTAAAATTAATTGGATTGCCTAAGGAAACCGTGGTATTGAACAAAAATAGACCGCCCAAAACATTTCTTACAAACAGATTTCACTGCAAAAAAAATCAATCTTTTTGGGGAAAAGTATTGCAACATTTATACAGTCGGACCTCTATATAACGAACTCGCTAAATCGCAAAAACAAGTTAGTTATATGGAAAACTCGCTATACAGAGGTTCATCTTTCAATTTTCTTTTCTAAACCACATAAAAAATATTTTAAATTCATAAACACTATACATTAAAAAAGTAATTATTCACACATTTTTGTAAATTAATTTATATTTATTTTATTATCTTACCTATTAATAAAAAAAGAAGAAAAAGAAAAACTACAAGGAAAGTTTCTTGACGTCTTTATCCTCTTCCTGGAGAATTGGTTTTTTTTTCTTTCATGTTCAAACATTTTGACATTTTCGAGCTACTGGAAACGAATTACCAATACGGCTGATCAACAAATGAACGGAGACTAGCTCAAGGACACAAGGAAAGGAGACAACTCCACTGAGAGTGAAAGGGGAAATCGAAGATCTTTCCAGTTAACTGGACAATGAGGGTTAAAGGTTGCACTTCTAGGATGAAACGCCTAGGATTGTATTGCTTTCGGCGAGTTAGGCACTTAATAAAACCAGTTTAAGATTTATGACCGCCACAAAATGTGTTAAAAGAGAGAATAACTTTACATGTCCAGATATACTTTAAAAATAGGAAGAAAAGAAATTAAATCGCAATCGAAAAAGTTCGTAAATAGAAAATACACCTCGCTATAGGGAGGTTATTTTACGAAGAAATTCATGAAATGTTCTTGGTTCCAGGAAAAAGTTCGTTATATAGAAAAATTCACAATATTGAGTTTCGGAATATGGTGTGGTTCGACTGTATATACTCAATTAAATGCCGTTTCTTCACAATGCAACAATGTAAAGGTGACGAGAAAGTGGGTGAAAACTGAAACCTCGAATCAGCAGCTGTATAATCAGTTACACGAAAAGGAGTTAAGGATATTTTTTTCAGCCTTCTTTTTTGGTTCATTTTACAAATGGCTGTTTGGTGAAGTTCCGCTTCAACAGTTTCTTCTTACTCAAAACAAGCGATAAAATCAGCAAGGCGTAAAACAACTCGAACCGTTATTTTCCCCTTTTTAGACCAAAGGACAAGAATTCTCCTTTGAAATTACTTCAATTTTTGCGCACTTTATTGTTTGAAATTTCCCTAAAATGTTACTGTGCAAATCGGCGCGGAAAACGAAGGAAAAATAACATTTTAATGCAAAGAAAATTCATCGTTGACTCTTTTCTTACCCAAATAAGCGCACTCCTTTGGTATTTTTGTTCACCTTAAGGGGGAAAAGATGAGAAAAATAAAATAAAAACAAAAAAATTATTTTTGCAAGGGGGGAAGAAAAAACACCTCAATATTTCCTCGCATTTTGAAAAGTATAAAAATGAAACGGGAACCTTAACATTGTTAAAAATGTTGGAGAGAGAGAGAGAAATGGATATTTTTTTCCACCTCCTTTGTTGTTACTTTTGCTGTTTTTCGTTACTCCTAGAGGAGCATTTTGAAAAATTGCCTGTAAACTATTTAAAGTAGCCTCATGAAAATATTCTAACAAGGGAGGGCTCTGCATTCCTTTTTGTATTGTGCAAAGAATTTCTAGAATTACCAATAAAACTACAAAGAATAATAACAGGAAAAAGTTCCCCTCGACAAACACGATGTCAAAACAACTCGGATTCCAGATTATTTTAATTACGGCGCTGAAAAGAAATAGTCAGGAAATGGAAAATGCTTTTATATATTTTTCCATTTCGTTTCGATGCTTATCTTCTTCGGAAAATAATCAATTGGAAACTTTTAATGTTTTTCCTCCTGACAAATTCTGCTACTATTAATCATTTCGAGGAATAATTGAAGCCATATATTTTGCAGAATTATTGATAATCCCAAACTTTTATTCGAGTTCATGAGTTAAGTAAAAATTTAGATTGAAAAATGAGTTTCTATGTACTGAAGCAAGAAGTAAAAATACAATTAATTTCGAAGCATTTTTCATTTCCTACAGAAAAGATGTGCAACAAAGTATGAGAAGAGTACATAGTTATAAGACCGTACTGATAAATTTTTTTCTTCCCTCCCTTTTTTTTAAGAATTCATTAGTTCGTACTGCTATAATTCATTTCCTACAGTTTCTTGTTTTCTTAAATATATTCGTCTCGTGTTATCAGTTTTGTTGTTTTTCTTGTAACAATAAATTATTTCAAACCATTCTCATTTCATTATTCAACACTACTTGGGTTGTTTTTTTTTTTTTTCTATTTAAAAATATTCTTTAGTTTTGATTTGACTATTATTGAAACAAGTGAATAAAACTAGATAATATTTTATAAAAATATGTGTATTATTCAAATAAATGGGATAAATAATTTATATGCATTAAAAATTTAATTTGAATAAACTGCTGATCTTTTATTTTGTGTGTGAACCTTTAATAAGAACTACTTGAGAGATAAAAATTATTTAAAAACTAAAGAGTAAAGTAGATAATTGAAATTTATGGAAAGAAATGGATTCTACAGTGTTATAAATGTTGCTGACTAAGGACTGCTATATTAAAAGTGGGGTTTAACTTGTTTTATTGCTATTAACTTGTTTTAATCTAGCTGTACCAGCCAGCTTCGGGGAGCTTTCGAATTCAGCCAATAACCAAGTAAATATCCATACAGATGGATCTTCTGACTGACCTTGATAAAGGTGGTGCAGGAATCTATTTTATTCACTCAAATGGTGAATTTGAATCCTATAGAATCCTCCTTGAATCTTATAGAGTCCTCCTTGATTCCTATAGAATCCTCCTTGATTTCTATAGAATCCTCCTTGATTCCTATAGAATAATCCTTGAGTCCTATAGAATAATCCTTGAGTCCTATAGAATCCTCCTTGATTCCTATAGAATCATCCTTGAAGCCTATAGAATCCTCCTTGAAGCCTATAGAATTCTCATTGAATCCCATAGAATCCTCCCGAGTAAAATTTCCTCAAACTTTACGTATGAGCTTATGACCATTAAAGGAGCTTTGGATAACTCCCACAGCAGGGAAACTGAAGGTTCTTTTGGCATTCTACTGTTCTCAGACTCAAGATCTGCGCTCTAGGAGATCCTGAGGGGCAGAACTCAACTTCTACAGATTATAAATGTCCTTATAAGCAAAGCAGTTGCAGCCCAAGGAATTTGCACTTTGTAATGAATACCAGCCTATGTAGACTTCTTCGGCAATGAGCAGGTTGATTATCTTGCCAAGGAGGCCCAAAATTCCTCTTGACTTACGCCAAGTACGTATTTAACCGATTTATAAAATATTAAAAGTATAACCTGACTTTGGGGGTGAACTCCATTACGCCACTGTCTCATACAACCATAAAAAAACAATAGCTAATCAGCTTACTAGTAAGTAAAACAACAATCCTCGGTCTTATAATGTCTACCAATTCAATCAAAAGACATTGCCAAATGCCACGATATGTAGCCAATTGTGGAAAGTTATCCCCAAGTATGTTCAAACACGATAATCTTGTTCTCATGTGCAAATATAGAATTTGGTGAAGTATTTTGATTTAGCGAAATTGGTCGAAGGTATAATATACGCAAGTATCTAACCCTCTTCGCGACTCATAAAGATTTAACTTTAAAAAGTCAAATTTAAAATTTTAGAGCTAAAAATTAGACATGAGTGGCAAATACTTCTGAGTTGATATTAAGTATAATCTAACCTTCGTTCGGTTTTAATGTTTTGGCTCAAGTGAGTGTTTTATTAACATCACACAAAAAGCACCATAAGGGCTATTGGTGACAGACCTCCAAATTTTGAACCTCAATGTATTAACGAGGGTGACACCTGAGCTTGTAAGCCCCTTCTCCAAACTACCCTACCACACCACAAAAAGATTTTGAGCTTCGACAGATTTAACGTGCGTCAGTCTGTCTATATGGTGGGTCTTCAGTGGCAATAGGATTCTAATTCCCGCCACGCCAACTTCGAGTTGGTGACCAAAAGCACTAAGCTGCCGTTGTCATGTTTTGTCTTAACTGCATTTTTAATGCAAATATTTATAATTTTCAAATAATCCTTTTCATCAATTTCGACCCATTATACTACACATACTTAAATAGATTTGATTGTACGTGCAATGAAAGCAATATGCTAAAAAGCTATTTTGAATGCCTTTTATCAAAATAGTTAAAAATATTCATATATATTTTTCAAAAAATAATCGAATTATATATATATATATATATATATATATATATATACAGTCAAACCTCTATATTGTGAATTTTTCTATGTAACGAACTTTTTCCCGGAACATTTTACGATTTTCTTCGTAAAATAACCTCTCTATAACGAACTTTTTCTTTTATGATTCAATTTTTGTTCTCCCTTTTTTTAAAATATTTTTGAAAAAATTTCAAGTTATTCTCTTTAACACATTTTATGGTGGTCATAACATCTTGAACTGGTGTTATTAGATTCTAACTCGTTGAGAGCAATAGAGTTCTGGATGTTTCATTAAAGAAGTGCAACCTTTAACCCCCAATTCACTAGAAACATCTTCGGTATCATCTTTCACCCTCAGTGGAGTTGTCCCGTATCCCCGTGTGCTAATTATAAAATAATGTATGTTTAATATTACTCTTGTATGCTTTAAATTATAAAATATCCTTGAAATTCATTAATTTTAGTATAAAATTATTTTTTTAATATTGAAATTAAAAATGAATTCTTCGATATTCATTTTCTTGTTTTCCTTGCAGTTTTTCTTTCTTTCTTTTTGGATGGGAAAATAAACATTTATTAATTTAAAAAAAGGTGTGAATAATTACTTTTTTTAATATATAGTGTTTTTGAATTTAAATATTATAAAGTATATTAATACAGGAAACCTCTATAAAGCGAATTTGCCATATAACGAACTTTTTTCCGGGATTTAGCGACTTCGTTATATAAAGGTCCGACTGTATATATTAATGTAATGGTAATATATACTATTTCATAAAATGGGATTTCATAAGTGCTTTTCAAATTTAACTAAGTTGAATTTATCTTTCACATTCTTCTTTTTTTCTTCCCGCCGCCAAATAAGATTGCTATTAGAAAAAATCCTTGACTCAGAAACTAAAAAGTGTCTTATCTCTAAGTCTGCGAAAGTGATATAAAATCCTATAAAAATATATTCTTTAAGTAGGTTTGAGAATTGTTTTTAGTCTGAGTATATATATTTAATCTAAGAAGTAGAATATAATTTATTAATATAAAAAAACAGAAAGAAAACCTGATTGTTTAAATATTTAAAATACAATCTGGTTTACAACCCTCGTAAAAATTGCATTCCAAAAGAACTTTAATATAACACTCATAAAATTGAAGGGGGAATTTAAAATGTATATATACGAAAAATTCACTGAATATGATTTTATTAATCATAATTTATTTAAATTACTTAAGCTTTAATCTAGAATTTGAAAACTGATAGATTATTTTAGGTTTGTAAAGAAATTATATATTCGCAAAGCAAATCTACGAAACAGAAATGTTTATAAAAAACAAAGAATATGAATTTTACAATTTTGAGTAGCAAAATAGATTTGGGTACGAGGCGTGTCCAGAAACTAAGTACTGTTTCGTTCTCAGTGGGATAACAGAGAGCATTAGGGCCCGCCTGCAATGTCAGGTTGTGGGCTCTATGCCAAATCTTATAAACGATTATAAAACTTGGTACTTGGTGGCAATCAGGCTTTTGGCCCAGTAGAACCTCCAGTAGCAATGCGGGGGTCTACGTTACGCCACTGTTCGTTCTACCGCAACCGCAGCGGTAGTCTCGGAACTCAATCCTTGTGCTGCCGTGTCTCTAATTGACTTTCAGTACGCAGTGACGCCATTACAACCAGATTGTGTTGTTTTTATACGTGTTAGTGAGCACAGAAAACACTGACGTAGCTTGTTATAGGTGGGCTCCATATCAAAACTCCTTCGGCGTTCTTTTTTAGAAAAGAAAGCCATGTTAGTGGTACTGTAGTTACACATGTTGGGGCCTCTGTAGCTTGGGGGCCCCGTATCATTGATACGGCGGTAGCTACGCCCCTGATTGAAAATGTTCAAAACGATTGCCGATCCCGCCGACTGTAAGGTGCATTCTATAATCCATTTTCTGAACGTTAGAAATGTTAAATATGTTAAAATTCATCATCAACTTATAAAGGAAAAAATGTAATGTGGGATTGAATGATGAGAAAGTGTGTATTCGACAATTCAATGACGGACGCACCAATGTCCATGACGGAGTGTGGTTTGGATGGACTTTTATTGCTAATGATGGTTTAATTGAAAAAGTGAATGAGAAAATTCGTGAAAACAGACGGTTCACAAAAGATTGTTTTGTGATGAGTTTCCAACAATCCCATTCTTCACTGGTACCATATTTCTTTGAAGAAGGTATAAACAAGTTGATTTCCCGATATATCAAACGTTTGAACAACGGTAGTAAATAAGTAGAAAAATAGTTTCCGACATGCTCTTTCATAAAATAATAAACTTTACTTTGAAAAAAACAAATTTAAGAAAGTTTTTGCGTAACAGTACTTAGTTTCCGGACAAACGTTTTACTTACGTTTTATAATGTCAACCAATTTGTCAAAAAAAAGTCTCCAGATAAAGCGATCTGTAACTTATAGTGGAAAAAATTCACATGCATGTTAGTTCAAAATACTAATGACAATAATACAATAACCATGGCGACATTTTTTAGTTTTGTGTGTGAAATTGGTTAACTTTATTATATGTAAGTACAATATATTTACATACAATATATATAATGCAACTGTAAGTCCTGAAGAATATG
Source organism: Trichonephila inaurata madagascariensis (assembly GCA_019973955.1). Taxonomy (NCBI): domain Eukaryota; kingdom Metazoa; phylum Arthropoda; class Arachnida; order Araneae; family Nephilidae; genus Trichonephila; species Trichonephila inaurata. Next base: position 50,879 of record BMAV01020384.1, on the reverse strand, counting down.
ATTTTTTATTTCATTTATCACCACAGAGATGTACCATTCTAATTATGTTGCCATTGAAATAAACACTTTTTGGAACAATATTTAAATATCGATTAATAATATAAAATGTGATATTAATTGCTGAGAAAAGTAATGATGAATAATCCTTACTTATAATTTTCAAAATGAATCATTAATATATTTCAATTATTTTTCCAGTTTTATTTTCATTTAAATTAATAATTTGCGTATAATTAATATCTCGTCTTCGTTCGAAAAAGGCGAATTATTCTTCAATTCATATCTTTTCACAAAAAAAATCGTTTGTTATTTAAAAATGCATTTGTTTTGGATAAAAAATAATTAATAATTCCACATCCTGAGAGCTATAAATAGTATAAAACCGTGCAACTCTTAAGACAAACACAGAATAAATAGTTTATAAATCATCAGAAAATTGATCACTGGGTATTCGCCATTTACCAGAAATAAGCCTCAATCGATCATCAATTAATCCCTAAGTTAATAGCACTCATTATTCTCAATTTATTTGGGAAGTCACGGCAAAGGCAAGTGGCTACATTGTTAAGAAGAGTATTCCAATTTGGGCTGACATTATTTCTTGATATTTAATTCTCCAGTTTCTTATTATGCTTAAAAGTTAAAAGATACTAATCCTCGAATTAATTAAAACGTTTTCTTTATAATTATTCATTTGTTTTGATTGTGTAAAAATGAGTGAACTTGCACGAAGAAAAATTTATTTGAATATAAATTGTAACTGATTCATATTTCAATGAGAATCCTATTTTATGCATATAGTTATGCTTTATATATATATATTACCTATTTAAATCAAAAAATAGTTAAACATGTCTTTTTTTCGTTGTAATGGGCTGCAGATTGTTAATTACCATTGCAGATCGAGTACACTTATCTGGTATCACTTTTTAGTGTGGCACCATATAAGTGGATATCAATTGCCACAATGTAATTTTGACGTCCAGTTTCTTCCCCAGAGGAAGGCCCCTAAGCTCTGACGATGCGAAATTGTACCAAGAATTTGATTTTACCAAGAGCACCCAAGCCAAACAGGCATTCTAGTGATCTTTACCATATCGCATAATTATACAACATGGACGTTGGCCATTTTTTTGCATCGTGGAAATCCTCCGATTTGTGCCGGGGTCGATCCCGCAAACTTGGGTGTACAAGGCCAGTGCCGAACCAACTATACTATCCAGCTGGCAGTTAAACATATATAGTATATAAACTAAACTCATTCACGCAACAGCTCATGAGGGCCAAGGCCTACTGTACCAATCTCAGTATATATGACCATTGGGCGCTGAGATGCATAAAGAGATATCCAGATTAGGTGGTCAGTCTGAAGTGAAACAACTAGTGTTTAGTCTCCAAGCAAGCTTGGTACTCATTTATCGACCCAAATAAAGGATGAGAGGCTGAGTCGACCTTGCCCAGTCCGAGGATAGAGACCCGGACCTGTGGTGTGGAACGCGATACGCTACCACTCGGCCACTAGGAGTCCTATAAAGTATAATACATTCATTTTTTTTTTCGGGATTCCTCTAATAACCTATAGAATACACGCGATACCGAATTTATTTATTTTTTATTTTTTTAAAGATAGATTTTACAAGGAAAATAGTGATGGACAAATTATAGCTGTCGTAGATCTCAGATGTATTTAATTATGATATTTATCTAAAGGTTTTTTTTTTTTTTTTTGCTTAATATCAAAGAACTTAATCCAAAATAGGAACACGGTCCCAGACAGAAAAATGTCGCGATTTTTGAATAAATTCAAGACGTAATAAACTAGACATCCTTTTATGTACTATGCTCTTTCTACAAACATTCCATTTTTCTCTTTAACACACAAGTTTAAATTCCATTTTTCTTTTTATGGTACAGAAAACGAAATGTGGAATGCATTTTATACTAGAAGAAAAACTAAAATGACTCTGGCAGTTACAAGCAGCACAATAAAAATTTTATTTTATAAAAATATATCATATAATACATTTATATATTGTAAATTTTTTTTAGTTATGAGATGTTTTCATATTTCTTTACATTTTTGTTAGTAAAAAACAATAGTAAATGTTGATATTATATTTACAACATTAATTATTGAATTAATAACTTCTAATAGATTTGCGAAATAAAATTAATAGTTCTAAAACTAATGTGAAAAAACAAATTCATAGACATTACTTTAAATACATAACTATCATTCATTTCAAGCATAACAGTAAAAATACTTTTTCCATAAAAATTAAACTGAAATAAAAATAAAGCTGAGATGAAATGCGGGCGTTAATAACTTGAGCAAAAGTATGTATTATAAATAGAAATGTACTCGTGTTTACTAATTATCATTTATTTTAATTAAACTAGAAATTTAAATCATATTTTGATTTATGAAATAATCTGAAGTTTTCAACAGGTTTTCTTTTGGTGTTTGCAATCTTTCAAACGTCCTCTAACTTCTCTGAAAGGTTGCAATGCTGTTAGTGTCATCATCTCGTATTGAATAAAATAAGAAATAAAAAAAAATTCTCTTTGAAATTTTATATTAATTATAAATATGTATAATAAACCTCCATATCTATTCATCTAGTATTCTTAATTCACACTGCATTGTTAAAATACAAGAAGTAATAATCATAAATCATTATTACCGTAAAATCCGGCGTATAACACGCACTTTTAACACAAAAAATAACATCGAAACTTAAGGGTGCACGCTATACGACGGGTATAAAAACGACAGCTTGAAAAATAACAAAAGAGATGAGCATAAAAAAATGTTTACTTCTATATGTATCGAAATATTGTTTATTTAAAAGAAATGAGAGAGAGAGAGAGAGACTTGCCTTATGAACTAAAAAAGTTGTAGTTCTACAAGAAAACTATTTTATCATAAGTCTGGGACAATAGCGCACACAGGAATTTTTCAAGGGGGGGTCCGTGGTCGAAAGTTAACCATTCTTGTATCAGGCTCCTTTTGATTTTGTCGATTTTCGGGAACAAAACACAACAAAAACTAATTATTGAATAAATAATTAGCATTATTTAACAAAATTAATCATTAATAACAAATATTTAATTAAATTTTACGTTCTATATATTTAGAATTATAGTCAATCGGAAAAAAAATCAAGTGTTTTGGGGGGGTCCGGAAACCTAGGACCTCCCCCCTTTTGAGTGCGCCACTGGTCTGGGATAATACATCAAATAAATGACTTCACAAAACATAAGAGCACTGTATACTAATATTTCAGATTTCTTCGTAAAAAGGGGGTGCGCGTTATATGGCAAATATATCTAAAAATTAAAAAATTAAGCTTGAAAGTATAAGTGCGCGTTATACACCGGATCTTACGGTAATTATTGAAGCAAATGTAATGCGTAGGTTTATACATTAAATATGATTAACTAAACAACAAAGATAAAATAAGATTTTATTTTACTAATGATTACTGAAAATTATCTTTGGCATTCATTATTGTTCAGAAGAATACAAAAAAACAAAAGTTTTTTCTCGCTGCTTTACTTTAGTAATCGATTGGTTTGTTGAATGGGTAAAATAATAATCTCTCTTCTTAAAAGCAAAACAACTTTTATGGCCGTAGTATCCCAGTGGTCATTGTCACGGTGTTTATGTATTTTAAATCTGTCGAGTTCTAAAGTCCTCATGTTGGCGTGGTGGGAAAGTCCAAAATTGGATGTACCAGCTCAGCTGTCGTGCTCGTTACTTAACCGTTGATTCGAAGTGAAGAGGTCCGTCTCTAATATAGTCCTCTTGTTACTTTATAGCCCAGCGTTGATAAAACACGCGCTTAAATCCCCTGCTACACCTTTTCTCAGTACCATAAACTAATACCAATAATTTTTAATTATGTTTTGTAATAAAATATATTTTTTGGGCAATAATGCAGGCAAATACACTGTGTAGTTACAAAAAAAAATTCTAATTCACTAAATTGTTTGTTGGAGGAGGTATCTAATATATTTCTTATTAATATTTAATTTCATGGGCTATGTAAGTTATCTATAGAAATATTTTTATAGAAATTAATGTAAAAAATGTGCTTAGACTTGGTCCAAGAAAATAGTTTGATATTGTTACTGTTGGTAAGAATTAACTAATATAGTTTTCAAAAAAAATGATTAACCTTTAATAAATAATAAGTGCATGAATTTATTAATTAATAAATAATAAATCCATGCATTTACCACTAAAACTCATTACAATATTATGCACAATATATAAAATTTAATTGCTTTTAATTTAATTGTTCTCTCCTTCAAATAAAAAAATTAATTGATTGGAAAAGATTTAAATATTAATATTTCACGAGAAAAACAGTAATAGAATTACCTTTAATTGAACAAAAGTTTCGTAAAATTATATATTATATACTTCATAAGATGACACATGTTATTTTTTATCAAATTAATATTAATTATGAAAATCTTAAATAACATAAAATAACGACCACAAAAGTTTTTCGAGACAAATAAGACACGCATTGTTCTAAATGCCTTTTTTTTTTATTTTAAAAAAGTTTCAAAGAAAGTTTTAAAAAATTTGGCAATATTAAAAATTATGTAATTCGTTTTTAAAGACACAATTTAATTTCGCTTCTATGAAAATAATGTATTTAATAAAAAGAGCATTTAAAACACCTAGAAAAAGAAAATTTTAAATGGGGAAGTAAAAAATGTTTTATTTCAGTTTTTTTTTTTAAATTTAAAGTAAACAAATTTTTTAAATGATTCCTCATTTTTTTGTAAATCGCAACTTTTACCTTCTTTCAAACCAAACAATACAACCCACCGAAAAAAAAAAAGTAACGAAACACTAAACACTCTCCGGTTGAAGAAAAACAAAAAGTTCGAAATACCTTCTCCTAAGATTATCCAGAGACAGAGGGCGAAGAACATCCCAAGCATAGCGACCGGTCCCTGAGTCTTTCTGCCGGCCAGTCGCGCTCCATGTGAAAATTCAACTCTGAAAACTCCACCGACGTTCAAACGCGACGGATCTCAACAACCAATGAGCCGGCCGACGGGTAGCGCCATCTATCGCCAATCGTTCACAACTGAATCGATCGAAAGTCAATTTCTTACGGTTGTTTCATGGTGACCTCACCTAGTGTTTCGGGTTCTGGAAGACAACTGAAAACATTCGATCATTTCTTCTCTTTCCGATTCTTCTTTTGTTCTTTCCTATTTGAGGCTTAGAAGGCGAAAAAGAGTAGAGTATTGAATGCTGTCTTCTGCACATGACAGTTTTCCACAATAGATTATTTTAGTTTCCATTTTTTTCTCATATTTCTCCTCCCTTTTTTCCACCCTTTTCTCTTTTTCTCTACCCTCATATTTTCATCTTCGCTTAAGATTGGAACGGAGAGAGAAGAGCCGGGGAACGAATAACTTTTCTTTTCGAGTTTTCTGTTTCACAGTTTCACTTTTCGCGTCGGTGTTTGTGAAGTTGTTCCGGACAATGAAATGTATGTCAGTTTGTCCGCGTTGTTTTTTTGTAGTTCGAACAATATATCTGGTCGTGTGAAAATCTCTCTAAAAACAAAACGAAGAATCTTTTTTTTTTCTTTTTTTTTTAAGGAAAAACAATAAAAAGTTCATTCGAATGTTATTTTGAGCTCTGCTGAAGAATAAAACAAATATCGCATCGTTGATTGCAAATACAAACTAAGGGACAAAAAGAATTCTGAAAACATTCTAAAGTGAATAAAAAAAAAATTGGGAATATGAAAGTTATTTTGTATTCCCTGAACTTTTTGAAAATATCCCAAATCTAATTAAATCTATATGTATCATAAATAAAAGAAATAAAATAAAATTCTCCAGTTTTTTTCTAGGAATCATTATTAATGTGTATTTGTTACGATTAAAGTACACTAATAAATGGGTCGCTGTAAAGTACAATAATAAATGGGTATGTCACCCATCAGGTATAGTGGTTAACGACGCTGACTGCTGTGCCGTAGGGTCTGGGTTCGAATCCCGGAGAAGAAATGGATGCTTATAAATGTATAGTGCCTGCACGGCATGGGGGTACTCTAAATAGCCGTCGAGCCGCAAGTCCTCTCGTGTGGTTGGTGGAAGGAGAAGAGAGGTGGGAGGCCTCTGACCACTCCTAGAGTGTTCTCCCTGAAAATTGTGGTGTAATTGATCCAAATCACATACTGTCACCTGTATGGTGCTCAAAGCTACGGCTGACGACAGGCGTCACTTAGCCTGTCGTTACTTAGCCCTTTGCCATGATGAGTTTCGTGGACCTCGATCTGGCCTTTGCCAATAAGGTGGCATTAATAACAGCAACATAAATGGGTATTATTAATAGTCGCTGATTATTACTAATAATAACCTCGTTGTTTGGTTAATACAGCGATAGTCAACCTGCTGCCCACCGAGACTTTTAAGGTGGCTCGGGCATGGCCCATTGCTCTGAGAAATTTACATATTTAAGAACATTGTATTAAAAATTTGGGGGAAATTCTCTATCAAGAAATCAAATATATCAATTTCGTTTTTTTGCTGTCGGTTTCGTACGAACACGAATTGATATTCTTTTTCTATTTAGGACGGTTACGGTTAGTGATAACAGACAACAGAGGAGAAGCGACAATTTTTTGGAGGGAACTGGTTTTTAACTATATTTTACATCTGGCAAGTGAAAAATGTTCGAAAAAAATATATCGTTTCAAAACGATTGGGAGGTTAACTATTTTGTAGTGAAAAACAAACATATATCAGTAATTATTCGATTTGTCACGAAAGTGCTGTATTTAAAATAGGCTTTCTTGAATAATCTTTGCAACACCAACAAAGTGTTTCTGTCAGTGGTAATATCACAGCATTAACAAAGACATCCTTTGAAGTATGTTATATCATTGGTAACAATATGAAACCGTTCCCTGATGCAGAAATTGTGAAGGAGTGTTTCTTAAATGCTTCTAATTTAGTGTTAGTGACAAAAGTAAAAAATATAAAAAAAGCAAAACAGAGACGTTATAATATTTTGATCAATTTTCCACATTTTAAATTTCGAATGTTATCTTGGTCTTAAAGTACTTCTCCCCTCCCCTTCCCCCATTTACCCTCACGTTGCGGCCCGCGGAAAAATAACTAACGTACGTATGCGGCCCAGCAGAAAAAAAGGTTGAGTACCCTTGGGTTAATGTGATAAATAATGCAAAATAATCACATTAACTGGTTATTGTTAATTACTGTTAATTAAGTTCGGTCAGTCTGACTAATTAAAAGAGGAAATAACGCCCCCCCCCCCGCATCCCGGCAGAGGAGTAAGGCTCTGGGGGGGGCCCAAAACCTGGCTAACGCCATGTACGTATTTAACCAATTTATAAAATATTAAAGGCAAAACCTGACTTTGCAGAGGGCAGGGCTAATATTCTCCGTTACGCCACTGTTAATTAGGGATAATTTATTGAATCTTAATTTATTTATGTGTTATTGTGATAATAAATCTGTCATTATAGACATTTGTAGAACTAAGATATCCCACTACCTTAAAATCGGGGAGTGGGTCAAAAATTTACAAAATTTTATGATTTTGTTTTGTAGACTATCTTATTAACTTAGCTCAGTGGCGTGACAGCCCATGAGCACCAAGGCCCAACTCAGTATACGCGACCGTAGGCCCTAAGGTGCATGCGCAGATGTTCCGGTTAGGTGGTCAATCTGACATAAAACCCCCTGGGTTAAGTTACCAAGCAAGCTTGGTACTCATTTATCGATCCACTGAAGGGATGAAAGTTTGAGTCGACCTTGACCAACCTGGGGTTTAAACCTCGGACCTGTGGTGTGGAAGGGCGATGCACTAACCACTCACCCGCTGGGCTTCAGACCGCCTTATTAGTTTTGTTTAAAAATATCAATTTTATTATTTTACATTTACTAGAAAGAATGTTACAGCTGTTTAAGTTACAACTGCCATTTCCAGTTGGTAAATGCTGACGGAAGTGGCATTTCGAAACCAAGACTGAAATGTTTTTTTCAGTTTCCTTTAACTTTTTAAAATATATTTTTTAGTAGAGTGTATTTTAATATTTTATTTAAAAGCCACTAAAAAGCCCCACTTATTTTTCTTTTTTAAAGAGATTTTAAAATATAGCAATTTCAAGATATGTGTATTTACTTACTTAGCATCATCATTCGATTTAGCCACTTATTATACTTTTACATTGTATTTTGTACTGAAAGCAGTTCATTTTCGTTTCCTTGTTTGCTAATATTATTTTTTAAATATTATTTATACTTCTGCAGGGCTACACGGAGAAAAGTTTCGTTAGAAAATGAGAATGTTTACGGGGAATTTCCGCACTGCCCAAAAGTAAGTTAGTAATGAAAGTTCAGGATTACTGGGTTCAGGATGCTTTATTAAATATTGACTCTGGAATATTATTGTATTGACCAAACTTTTCATTGGTAATAATTAATATTTACCGGTGAATGTAATAACTTCTGATAAATTATTCACTTTAACCAGCTTAGTTGATAATTAATAATAATAATCAGCGTTTATAAGTGATAACCACTAAATCACATTGACCATGAAATATTAACTGGTATTTTTAAAGTGCTATTAAAATTTGATAAGTATTCCATTCCCAGAACAAATATTATAATTATATAATACTCTGTCCCATTAATATAATGACTTCATTCTATTAAAACTTAATAAGAAAAAGTGCATAGAAATGTAAAATTAGGATCTATAGCTTTTTATATATAAGAAAAAAAGAACACAAATTAAATGTTTTTTTAATGAGTTAAAATATCGCAATGATTGCGGTCAGTATTCAAATTAAAAAAAATTGTTTTATTTTTTCGAATTTTTCTACGACAAAATATCGAGTAATAACTGCAACTACCACAATAAAAGCAAATGTTAATTAAATTCAATAACCAAACAGAAGTGCAGCATTAAAACTGTAACACAATTTATTTTTGTAACAATTAATGAACTCATTATTTTTAATGCGTGTGAGAATTTTAAAATATTAGATTTAAAAATTAGATATTGTTAAAAAAAATTACAGAAAAGTCCTTACAAACTCATTTAAAAATAAGTAAAATTTTAATTTCTTCGAATTCGAAATCGGTTTTTCCTTCCTGAAAAAAGTTTATTATTCTTCAATCTTTATTTTTATATGTTTGATTAAAAAGAGTCAACTAATTTTGTTAAAAGGAACAAAATGAAATAAAAAAATTAATTTCGGAAAAATTTCTTTTTCTTTATTACCTTTCTAATTTAGTTATTTCATTAAGTTTAAATTTTTAAAAAAATTATGATTAAAATAAGATTTTTATTTATCATTTTTGTGTCAATTTGGCTTTTATTAGAAAATTCGAAAAATAAATAGAAGTAATATTCAACATTTTTCTTAGTCTTACAAATATATATATATATTATAAGCATAATAAATAAGTTAATCGAAAATGTTTTAGGTATTTTAAAAAGTTATTTTTTTAAAAAATCTTGACCATTTTCCATTTTTACATGTATTTTTCGTTTAATATTTTTAATAAGACAAAATTGTTGAAAATCGTGTTTAGTGTGGATAATTACTTCACCTTTCAAAAAAA
>BMAV01020384.1:3714-14485 GCA_019973955.1 Trichonephila inaurata madagascariensis | reverse complement strand
GTGTGTGTGTGTGTGTGTGTGTGTGTGTGTGTGTGTGTGTTTTTGTTTGTTTGTTTTTTGTTTTGTTTTTTAATATTTTTTATTTTTCTAAATTGTAAAAGCAATGTAAATAGAATTTTCGAGCTAAATTGTCTAATAGGTGAAGAGGATTAAAAATTCCAAATAATTTAAAATATTTTTTCTAGTGCCAGCTGCTAAATTTGTGTGTTTTAGAATAATTATTTAAATATATATGTTACCGTTAAAGTGTGAAATCCGTTATTTCTTAGAATAACTAGGTATTTCATGAAATAACTAGACAAGTCAGTTAAAGTATATAAAATTTTTGAATTCTATGATCTAACTAGGTACTCTATACGATAACGATTAGTTGATCGTTAAAGTATGAAATACCGCATTCTCGAAAGTTCTTTGAACCGGTTCTAGCTGCTTTAAGAAGGAATTTTTCAATTAGGAACTAGAGATGGCCGAATAAAACAATTGTACTCTAGATCTGAGTTCAGTATACGTCAGCGAGAGTTAATTTCCATTGAAGAAGTTCCAAATATTGACACAATGCTTCGATCTGTTGCAACTTTTCCATGGTTAAAAGTACTTATTTTAAAAATAATAAGCAGCCAAATTCAAAGTGTCATCACAGCGATCCTTGCTCTAATAAATAATGAAAAGTAAAATAAAGGTATCTCATAAAATTTAAATTAATATTCTCTTACATTTTTGTTTAAAAAAGTTTACACAATGCTTTTATGATGCAACAGTTTTCCTTCGCAGCATGTATTTTTGTTGATAATATTTAAATATAATCTATTTTTACTATATATTCTTTTTCCCCTTTCTGTTTAATGTTAGCAATATGAGCAATAATAAATTATATCATCTGCTTTCCCTTATTATTTATCAATTATTCAACCGCAAAAGAGATAAAATGTATTTTTCGAGAGATTTGAGCTAATTTTGATCAATTAATTTATAAAATATCTTTGAAATTGTTTATTTTTCCCTTTAACGGTCTATCTTTAGTTGTTTCATAGAATAACTAGGTAAAGTATGAAATTTTTCAACTATTATATACTTTAACTGACTTGACTAGTTATTTCAAAATGTACTTAGTTATTCTATGAAATAACTGAATTATACATTTTAACGGTAACATATATATAAAATCAGTATTTATGGCTGCAAATATCTCAATTATATTTGTTTGGAATAATTTTTATAAAATATCTTAACATAACAGATTTAAATTACCCACTGATCCTCCACAAAAGCGTTTATAAAAAAAAATACAGAATATTAAATAAGTAACGGAAGCTGTAGAGCATATCACCATAGTACAGATTTCATTTGATTTAAGAATAATAAAAACGTTTAAATAAAATTTTTAGTCGTGATGATCCTGAAGCACTTCAACCACTTTTATTGAAAATGGTTTTAACTATTTTTCTATCTGTTTTAGGAAAATAAAATTAATACTTGTGAGGAACTTTGTTAGCTTTTTACTGAACATGAGGTCTCCAATTTTCTAGGTTCTAAAACTAAAAAATTTCAAAAACATGGACTGTAGCGTATTAATCATAGCGTGTGGAAAACTTGATGAAGCTCCTGATTTTAATTCATAATTTTACGTAAGATAAAGTAAGAAACAATTATTTTCAGCACTCTGTGCTCGTTGCCAATCGCCAATGCCTCTGCCGTGCATTGCCAAATATAAACAATTCCATTGGTACTGCACTGTTCGCCGCCAAGCCTTTAAGAATAGTCATCAACGGTTATGGCACAATGATTGGAAATGTTAGAGCAAGAAACATTTTTTATTTTTGCAACACAAACCTCCAAATAGATGGAAGAACACGTCCAATGTTATTTTTTGTACATATTGTAACTTTGATCGTTGTTCGGGGATTTTCTGCAAATCAGTCGCAAAGAACAAGGCAGTTCTTTAAGAGCAACGAGAAATAATTGTCGAAAATCCAATCCTTGAAATACAGGATTAAGCAGCAATATTCGCAGAATAAATCTCAGAAGGTGTTCACACCTTTTACAGCGCTCAGACGCAACTAACAGTGTCTAAAATATAAGTATGTGAAAGATTATTCACAAGCAATCGCTCTTTCAACAGCCGAAGTAATCACTAATCGCTTCAACTGTCAAGACAAATCTACTAATCGCTAGTCAAAACAATACTAACTGACTTTCGGTGAGCATCTCTCTGTTTATAGGCCTCGCGGGTCATTGGAGAAAAATCCGCTTGCATCATAGGGCTTGGAAGTATGTGGGTTTCTCCACTAATTTCTTGAAGAGTCCATAAAGTCCCGAAGTCGCCAAAAAAAGTCGCAATGACTGCTAAGTCACCAAATTTGTCTCCAAAGTCACCTTCATTGCCAAAAATGATGCCAACTTAGCTCTATCGCCAAGATTTCGCTAAGTTTCAATTGAATCGCCCTTATAACGTAAGGGAGAGCGTTGCTTGTGAATATTACAATTTTAACATAAAATAAGTATAACATAAAGTAAAATAAATGCATTACACATCCAAATACTAATTATTTACACTATTTTCACAAAATTCGTAACAATATGAAGAGACTCGTCTATTTTCAAAATTTTGTTGGCTCTACCAGTATTAATTTCTTTTGAGACGTTAAAATATTAACGCATATACATCTCTCATGTGGTCATTGCAATCTAAGTAATAGATAACAACTTGCATCTGTAGTAAATTCAGTTGAAATCAATTCCTGATACAACAGATAAGCGAATCGAACGGCATTGAAAAAAGAAATGAGCACAAGCTTTCATACCATGTTTTTAATCTCAATCCTTTTTCTCGGCATAAATGTACATACATAACAAAAACATAGTGATTCTTGCTAATATCAAAAACTCAAACTCATTTGGAGAGCTGGAAAAAATCTATCTAGAAAGATTCCTGTATCTTGAAATTGTTTGATGGAAATTGTTTCTCATTTGATAATTGTCGAAGTCTGCAATCCACTTTTAAATGAATCTGTGCTAACAGAAAAGTAGAATAAGAAAAATAATACGTGTAATTAGAATAAAATGTGAAATTAGAATTTGATATTAAAATGTTAAAGGTATTTGTTTCCTTTCGTTTGGAGGGAGGGGGGGGTCATTTTGGAGAATGAAAAAGAATATGAAGTGGAAGAAATGATAGTGGAAATTTGATTGCTTAGACAGGCATCAACAAATAACATATTTCATGACCAATGTAACCCCATTTATATTCCCCTAATAGATCTTTGGTTATACGCAAACCATAAAAAATATGTTAATTTTTATATAAAGGTATATAAGTATTATTTTCAGCGTTTTAATACTAATTTAGAAAAATATATTTCCATTTAATCAATAACTCCATAAATAAAATATGTTTCCTCTATAAAAGTTTATACTGAGTTTTTCTTAACACAGATTAAACTCAAGTATTCACATAAAGCAAAAATTACTCTTCAGCAACTATGAAATTTTTAATGTAATATTTTCTACAGAAATGAACGTGTAATTAATAATACAATTGCAAGTCATTTCCAAAGCAATTCTCTTCTTTTAAATACTGAGATAAATTTTTATTTCCCTCAATATGTACCACTTTTAATTTAATTAAAAGCGATCAATTAGACGAAATTCCTTAATTACTATAACAGTGATAAAACAAAGCTTTATTTTGTCTTAAGAGATAATGAAAAGTTTTTTTTTCCATAATATTATCTTATATAATGGATTGATAATTAAAAATTTTATGAGCCTACTTAAAACAAAGATAGTAAAAATCTCATTAAAGCTATAATAATCCAATAAAGTTATCAAAAAGTAGCTCTTTACATCCAAGTTTATAAATATAATAAATGAAGTAAGAAGATTATAGTATCAATATTACGTTAAGGCATTGTTTAATGTTTTAACTTCATTTATTTTGGAGTTTGATTGCATTATCGAGTGTTTTCATAGTGGTATTATGTATTAATTAAAGTTATATTTGTACCTGTTTTAGGATAACAAAAACAGGAAAATTATACGTATGTGTATATGTAGAAATTCTTTAAAGTTTGTGTAATTATTTAAGAATTTTAGGGATTTAATTGTGTGTGGTTTCAATTGTTTGTGAATTTAAGAGTTTACTTTTTTTTATAAAATTGGAACGAGCTGAAGACTTCCCCCCCCCCTGCTTCTCTACGGAAAGGGAGGAAAAAATCCCATAAATGTTTTCCATCTAAATTTATTCACGAATTTCGATTAATTTTTTTCCCCCTCTAGAGATATTTTACCTCGAAACTGCCGTAATAGCAAAATGAAGAAAAAAAAAAAGATTTTACTAGTATAATTAAAAATGCATGAAAAAGTAAAGGTACAAAACTTAAACGTTATATTCGTAATAATTAGATATAAATCGTTAAGTAAAATCAAATTTTTTGTGCTCATTCTCTAATAATTTTAAAAGTATTCTGCAGATTTTCCGCCTTCTTATAATCTTTTAGAAAACAAAATCTTAAAAATTTACCTAAAAACTATGTTTTAAAGCTAATTAAAATAAAATGCATTTCATATTCAATTGGATCACAGAATCAAACTAAGTTTAACCTTTAGATGTTAAACGAAAAATGTTACGTGACATAATAACAAATTTACATTAACTCATTTTTTAAATAAATGATTTAATATAAAAATGCCACTTTAGATAAATATGTCGTAAATAAGCACATTAAAAAAAATTTCCTATTTAAAATATCCCACTGTCAGTTTGGTACATATTTTATGAATAAAATCAAAATTTCGTGGTATTTTAAAGCTACTTAATGCTACTTAAAAGTTGAAGATGATTTTTAATTTGAAACAGTAAATATAAGATTTTTCCAATCAACAATTTAAGATTTCACACACGAAAAAGTCTATATGTTCGAAATACTGGTATAGCTACATAAGTACAAGTTTTTATAATGGTACTATACTTTTAACTATAGACTAGAGAATCCTATTATTCAGTTTGGAGAGGAAAGTACCAGATCAAGTTTCATCTTCGTCGCTTGACCGTGGTTGAAAATTGCATGGTCCGTCGCCCTAATAGCCCTCTTGTTGCTTTAGAACAGTGGTCTCCAACCCCCGGTCTGCGGGCCGGAATCGGTCCATGGATCAAATACTAACGGTCCGCACAAGAATCATTAAATTATTTCCATTTTATTTACTGTGGTCTATTTTTCTTGGATTTAGGCTTTTTTTTATGAAAATTACTTTATATTCCTTGTTAAATCGCTTTATATTTATTTTTTGCTGTAGCTATATTTCATTCTGAAGGCACGTTTGAATACACAATTAAAATAAAATTATCAAATCAAAACAAAATACAAAACAGTGCTTCTCAAAGTTTCACTATTCGCAACCCAATGTTTAATCATAATTTTCATCGCCTCCCCCCCTCATACAATAACAATGTATGGAATTCGATAATACTATACTTTGATGCTAAAACTATGACACGACTTTAACCTCTTAAGTGCCACCGGCGTATATAAACGTTTCGCTCAGTCAAAGTGTTAATTTATCCGGACGTATATATACGTCTTTTCGAAGTACGATCTTTTTTGTTCACTGCTATCCATAAAATTATTTCGAAGGCTTAGGAATGCAATAAAAGGACCTTCACAATGTTTACGAAGGATGTACTTATTTCAGATTATTTGCTTCTTTATTCCATGCCCCCTAATACATCACATACGCACGCTTACGTGGAAAACGGTTGGTATTGAGAAGCGAATCACGTAAATTTTAATCCGCAGTTAAAGGATTAATTATAAACCATTATAAACCATACAAATTATCAAGATAAGTGCTAATTTTTTATATAATTTTATTTATATGAATCCCATGGGGTCACTAGTAATTCTTAAACTTGTTCTTAATTTAGTATTGTTAAATTAATCATCAAATCCATTGTGTAGCACTGATACATTTATAAGTGTAATATATTAGAGTGTAAATGTATATTTTATTTTATATATATATAATGTCAGAATGTATTTTGTTTGATTACTTTCAGTAAATTAATAATTTTTTTAAAAAAAAATAATCTTTTGTTTTCGACTTTATTATACATTCGCACCCCTTCGTAGAGTTGTCCCGCCCCTCAAGGGGCACGCGCCTCACAGTTTGAGAAACGATGATCTAAAATATAAGCAATCAACGACCTCCCCCTCAGCGGGCCGCAGTAAAATTATCCAACGTTGACCGGTCCGTGGCGATAAAAAGGTTGGGGGACACTGCTTTAGAATACACGCAAGCTAATATCAAAATCAAATCTCGCTATTTATTAGCCATTTTTTCAATATTTTTTTTTTAATTTTCATTAAAATCTATTATTATATTTATGAACTAAATCAGATAAGAATTTTGGAATATTTAAAAATATCTTTTTTTAAATTTTTATTTTGTATCACGTGTTTTTCCCACCTAAATTTGTGTTGCCTCAGTCCATATTGAAATAAAAATTTTACTTGAAGATTAAGAGTATGTGTGTATATTCCCCCCCCGCCAAACCTTAGTAACTAACTCATAATTTAATTCACTTCAAGACATTACTACTTGGTGAGGCATACTATTAAATGTTTGTGAATGCTACTATATTTAATAATTTAATTTCAAATGCTCTAGAAATCGTAATTGCAGTACAAATACTCAAATTACAAAATTCTAATCGGTTTTAATACCAGTATATGAATTTAATAAATTGCACTGTGCTGTGATCTATTACTGAAAAGGATTTAGACTCATTTTAAACACTTAGTAACAATTATACAAATTACTAACGATATAAATAATCTTCAAAACCTGTTCCAAATAATCTGAAACTACAGAAGTTTGCTCCTAAACTAGCTTTAACTAGGTAGAAAAAGAAAAAACACAACTCCAAACTCCTTTATAAATTCTTTAAGTTATTAAATTAAAAAAAAAATTCGATATATGCAAGGAAATATAACTATTTATTCCTGTTAAAAAAAGTGTGAAACGAGTAAAAAAGCTTTTTAATTTTTCTTTAATTTTTTTAAGAAGCTTTATTGAGGACCATGCCATTACATCAATAGCGCACACAAAAAATTTTCAAAGAGGGTGTCCAGGGCCGAAAGTATCATGCTCCAATACGCCGCCCACCATATTCTTTTGATTTTGTCACAATTTTCAGGAACAAAACAATACAAAATTAATTATTCAATAAATAATTAGCATTAATTAATAAAATTAACTGTTAATAACAAATACATTATTAAATTTTACGAAATATACACATAGGATTATAACCAATCGAAAAAAAATCAAAGGATTTGGGGGGTGTCAGGACATCTAAGACACCCCTCTTGTGTGCGCCACTGCATTGCATTTTTAAAAAATTCTTAAAAACGGAAGTTTCAAATGAAAGCATGTAAAAATACTTTGAAAGATCTGGATTTATAATTTTAATTTATTTCGCACGGGCTATGTACCTATCAATCCTCTCTCTAAACTTCTGCACAACGCCATTTGGAGGAGTTTGAGCCTCGACAGATTTTATCTACTTCAGCTCTTTTGCACTATGGGTCTTCAGAGGCATAATGTTTCGGACCTTCGATTCGAAAACTCCAGCCACGAGTTCGAGACCAGAACCACTCGGATACCGCAGCCTTTTGAAAAATCCTGATTTGTTTATTAAGGTCATAGTTATTCCATTCAAAGAACAAAAGTATAAATTTCTATAAGACATTATTTGTAATAATAATAATAAAATATAATGAAATGAAATCTCACATTTAATCAATGCTCTACTTTTTGTATTAAATCAGTGCTTCTCAAAGTTTCAATATTCGTGACCCAATATTCAATCATAATTTTCATCGCACCCTCTCATACACAATAACAATGTATTGAACTCAATAATACTGTACTTTGATGCTAAAACTACAATATGACTTTAACCTCTTAAGTGCTACGGCGTATATAAACGTCTCGCTCACCAAAGCGTTAATTTCCCCGCACGTATATATACGTCTTTCTGAAGTGCGTTGTTTTCTGTGGACTGATATCCATAAAATTATTCTGAAGGCTTTAGAATGCAATAAAAGGACTTTGACAATGTTTGCGAAGGATTTATTTATTTCCGATTATTTGCTTTTTTTATTCCTTCCTCCACCCCAATACATCACATATGCGCGCCTACGTGGAAAACAGTTGGCATTGGGAAGCGAATCGTGTAACTTTTAATCGGCAATTCACACAGAATTTAATTCTAAACCGTACAATTTGTCAAGATAAGTGATAATTTTTGTATATAATTTTATATATGAGAATCCCACGGAGTCACTAGTAGTTATTAATCATGTTCTTAACTTAGTATTAAAATTAGGTGGCTAAGCACTTTCAACCTAATTTTAAACTTACTCAGTTTCTAACTGGGCATGGAAACTTTAAAGCCTATTTAAAGCGCTTCAATTTGTCGCCTACTGATCAGTGTTCTTGCTCCAGTGACGCAGTCCAGAATGTCAAGCATCTGATTCTTGCTTGTACTAAATTCGCTTCGGAAAGACGTACACTCATGAATTGCCTACAAAAGAACAATATAGTGTGGCCTCCTCCTTTCTCTGCCTTTGTTCAAAGCAAATCATCTTTCACATCGTTTTGTGCATACATTAATTGCATTTATTACTGTATTATTTAGATTGTAAATTTTGCGTGTTTGTAAACATTTTCTGTACATGAATATTTATGTGTGTGTATGTGTATATATGTGTGTGTTTATATATATATATGCCTATGTGTATGTATGTATGCTTTATGTATTTGTATTTTGAAAATTTTTTGTGATCATATTTTCTTATCTTCCTCATTGTATAGTTTTAATTTTTGATTATCTCTGTTCACATGTGAGCAATCTTGTATTTTTTTTTTTTCTATATTTGTTGTATCTGTATTCACTTTTTTCCCCTCTTTTGGTTCCCATTTGTGAATATTTCCTTCTACATGTAATTTCCTATCACTATTGTTTGAGTATTGACTTACGTTTGTAAGCCTTGTGTTATACTTGTCGGCACACAAGGAGTCTACCTAGAGTCTCAAAAAAAAAAAAAAAAATTAATTATAAAGTACATTGTGTAGCACTTATACAATTATAAGTGTAACATATCAGTGTAAATGTGTGTTTTATTTTTTTATTATGTCAGAACGTATTTTTTTGGTTTACTTTACATAAACTAATAGTTTTTTTAAATGATCTTTTGTTTTTGACTTTTCAATATACTCGCTTGTATACCTTGTAGAGTTGTCACGACCCCCAAGGGAAGCGCGCCCCACTGTTTGAGAAACGCTGTATTAAATGTGTAAACATGATACTCCACACACAGACCAACATCGCAATCAGGGCATTGGTATAGGGATTTTCGTCTTACTTTTTTCCCTTTACCGTCTCTTTTTCCCTCAAGCAGCATTTTCTTCGCTGTAACGCAATCACAGCACATACGTACACTTTGATTTTATTCGTGCTAAGATAAAAGAAAAAAACATAATCACTGACAGAAAGCAGGCCCATATGGATATAGTTAATACAAATAGTAATAATAATTAATAATTTAAATATTATACATGTTTTTTTTTTCAATAAGGTTGGTCAGTGTAATATTGCATACTTGGACATTAAACTAAGGAGCGTATTTTCAATTACTCAATATTCCAAAGTTATTAATTTATGCAAATACCAAAATCAGAGAAATATATAAGTTGTAACATTCAACAATAAGTCCGAACAGATGATTTTGGTTTTCTTCTATTCATTATAAGAGGGAAAGTCATAGTCCAATGTAGTTATGCGCAAATAATAAAAAAGTTACTAGAAATACAAGTAAAAAATTTTTGAACAAAGTTTAATTATAAATTATCTAATCTTAAGCAAACCAATATATGTTAAGAGTGTTACAATCGCATGCTTAAAAGAAAGGAATTGTTGCAAAAGATTAGAACAAAACATACACGGTATCTAACTAAATTTGTTGAATAAATAACTTTAAAGTAACCAACGTTATTTTATGTATATTATTGCTAAGCTTTTATTTAACTTGCAATGTAATTTGTTCGGGTGGAATCTTATAACTCAATTTTGAAGCTGATGTCTTCAACCGATTGAGCTGAAATTTTGTATACACGTTTATTTTGAATGACAATGCATGTTTTGACCATTTATATTTCGATATCGCAATTCATTAAAAAGATATTAATTAAAAATCTTAAAATTTTTTTACCCCTGTTAGCTTTTTATTCTGCCAAGATGCTTATCGGATTGAGCTTAAAGAAGTTCCGATTTTTCGACCTTTTTTAAAATGCCATCTTACTCTTTCTGTCAAACTGAGGGGAAAAAAATTACGTAATCGCAAAAATAATTTATTTCGCCACGACACGGTAAAATTCTTTTTAAAAAGTAATAATATTTTCTATTTTTTACGATTTTTCCTAAAAATCGATGCGTTTTCATGAAAATTATTTCTAAATAGCTCTGTATGAATTTTTTTTCGTGTTAATGGTTCTATATTCTGCACTAAGAAAGTTCAAGCTTTTCTCTTTTAGAATCCGTCATTTAAAAAAATAAAATGCTGAAAACTTTTTTTTTTACGATTTTTCAAAAAATACTCGAACTTTTAATAAAACATTTTAAAACTTCGTGATTTTTAAAGATAATCACATCGTGATTTTTAAAAATAATCACACGAAACTTTTTTTTTCGTTTGTAGAATAGTATTATCCA
>BMAV01020382.1:0-90585 GCA_019973955.1 Trichonephila inaurata madagascariensis | reverse complement strand
TTGAAGGGGAAAAAGATTTTAAAAACGGTGGCAGCCGAATCATCAAACGTTCATTCGAGAGCATCAGTACATGTTAGAATATAGATTTTTTAGGTCCGCGATTGAAGATCTGGACGGCCGCGAACAGCACGAACACCAATATTCGAAAAGGGTGTGTTGCATGCTGTGGACCGAAATCCCTGTGTACGTTTGCAGATGTTTGCTTGCCGTTTCAACAAAAAGACCTCAAACAACTGTTCATTGTACTAGCGGACAAAAGATTTCCGTTTCGTACAAGGGAGTTTACTTGCAGATGACATCCACGTCAGAGGTGTCCTTTTGACGTGGTTTGTTTCAAAAGTACTCTTTCCATCCAGTGCATACATACTACAGGCCAGTTTCAACCCTCCAGGTGAAGATTTTGCATGTTTTTTTCCTAAGTGACATTTCAATCCATTCATGTGTGCCATACTGATTTTCTCATTCAACCTTAGGAAGTTTGCGGTTCTCAAACTTTCAATATTTTTGACAATCAATTCTGAATTTTCGCCTTTTTTTCTTTATGCGTAAAAAATGTATAATTCAAATTTTAGCCTTTTACTAGAATTTTCAATACACTTTAACCTCAAGTGCACTAAGGCTGAAATAAACAACTTCTCATATGGTTCCAATTGCCTCAGACGAATATTATCTTTCCGAAGTATGATTTTTTAACTTGCCTATCATAAAATTATTCCGAATGCTCGGAACGCATTAAAAGACCTTGACAGGTTTTGAAAAGGACTTACTTCATTCAAGGATTTCTTATTTTTTCTTCATTAAACTCACACACACCCCCACAAATAAATCATACACCCTACGTGGAAAACGATGGCATTGGGGAGAAAATCACGTAACTTTTAGTTGGCAGTTAAGGGATTAACGTTAAAATGTACAAAATATCAAGATGAGTGTTAATCTTTGTATATAAGTTTATATATGACAGTCCATGGGTTCTACTGATAATTATTAAATTTGTTCTTAACTTCATATTGTTAAATTAATTTTTAAATACATTATGCAGCATAGATACAATTATAAGTGTATTACATCAGTGTAAAATTACTTTATTTTTATTGTGTCAGAATGTATTTTGTTTGTTATAATTAAGGTAAATTAATATTTTTTAAAATAAATTTTTTATCGACTTTTCAATATGCTCCCCCTCGCAGAATTATCACACCCCTCCCCATAGAGGGGCACCCTTCAGTTCGAGAAGTGCTGCGTTAGTGTTGCGTTTCCGTCCATGCTTTCCTATAAAATTATGGCTACTCAGGATGTTTTCTACACGCCCCCCTCTTCATGCTCCTACATAGCATTCGGGGACACCCTGTATGTTTAATACTGAAAGTTACTTCTAGGAGTATTTTTCCATTTATGGAATTACTTAGTATGTTTTTTTTAAAATTTTTTGTAGATTCCATATGTTTAAAATATTTGCTCAAATAAAACCATATGTTACATGAAACTAAGTACAGTTACTATACATTATTCTTTTTCCTATCTTTCTGAATATATCAAATGTTACAATCTAAATCTAGTTACTGGAGTTTCTTGATATGCATGATTGAACAGAAATAATTTTTAAAAAAAAATCCTAATTATGATCTCTTTGTGAGGCAATATCATTTTTTCTAAAATATAAATCTTAGAGTCTCCTTCAAATATATATCTTAATCTAACATTTTTCTTGTAATCCTTCCATTCTTGTACTATTTCATCTATACATTGAAAGTTAGATTATTAAATATCTTTGAATAACAAATTCTAGTATTTGAAATATTTTTGATACATGTAACATTGCATATTTTGTTAAGAATATCAGTTTAAGTAAAATATACTTTGTTGAGATTAGAATTCTGCAGCGGCTGAATATATCTGCAGGTTAAGAATGCTATACATAAAAACTGAAATAATCCTAGTCTTTGTTTATGTAGCTATGTATTACGTTATTGTTTCTTTGTTTCTTTTTTTTAACAATACGAGAAATTTACAGTACTAAATTTGAAAAAGCAAGAATCTAGCAGGCCTTAGAAATTGCAATTTTACATTTCGAATTATCACATTCTGAGTTACATATATAAAAAACTACATCTGAGCTTTACTTTCCAGCAAAAATGACAAAGCGATTTTCGCTTTCTTTTTCATATGAAAGAGGAAAGGCTGCAGCGACTTTGGAAAATTTCATTACATTTCTTGAAACAAAACAAGGGTAAAAGATACAATAGGACGAAGAAGAAAAAGGAAAGGAGAGAAAAGGACAGTTGATAAAATACCATGTCATGAAAAATTGCAAGGACGAAAAATTATTTCCAAACTCCAAAGCTACATAGCGGAGATACCACATTCCAGTTGAAATTCGAAAGAAAGATATTCCTCTCTTGCTGAAAGCAAGTAAGGTGATATATATATATATATATATATATATAAATATTTCTAGTTTCCGTTAGAATGTCTCGGATTAGATTAGTTTTCTATTGCACATCCCGTCAATCTTGACTTTTCATCACTTTGCAGCGAAGCTATATGTATTGAAATACACTCGCTTGGGATATGACTATGATCAATCATGGTGTCTACATGAAATTTAGCAGTATTTATCAAAAGTAACACAAAAGCTTTGTCTTGCGCAAAATAAGGTTACAAAATCAATTCAAATAAAAGACTAAAAGAAAAATATTTTATACATGGGTGGTTACGAGTTGCAGATTTATAAAATGACATTCAGCCGAATCCCAATTTAACGAACCCCTACTTAACGAATCTCGCGATTTAACGAATTTTTCCCTAATTAAAAAGAAGGCAAAAATCTCTCAATTAAAGGATAATAATCCCCGGATTATCGAATTATTTTAACCTCTCCCCTTACAAATTGTTTGGAAAAAAATTGCAAAAAAATCATCACATTTTTTTATTTTATTATTAAATACAAGGAAAGGAAAGAAAAATATGTAGGTTTTAAGTGGAATTTTAATTCATCATAGGCGTAAAAGCATTCAGTTTTAATAATAGTTTACTATCCCGATTTATCTCGGGCAATGGAAAAAAGTTAAATGTTAGTCTCTGTATGATAGTTTTTCAAACAAGGGACACAACATAAAGAGATACCTGGCATTCTGTATACTAGTACATGGTCTCTTTTCTCACTGGTTTACCTCTGGAATCATTTTTACGGGAGCACAGAGTACACTGTCTCGTTGAATTTGATTTTTTTTTCCAGTTGAAAGAATAACAACTGGAAAATTGCCTGAGGTTGACCTGAGTGGTGATGGACTAATGCGCGGTCTTCCTGATGTGGCAGAAAACTCGTCATGGTTGTTATATGAAATTATTTTTTCAATCAATTGCATTCTAAATTGTTTAGGTGATTGGGAAGCTCCTGATTTACAGTACGAAATGTATTATACATACAGAAGAATCACATCAACTATTTTAGCTCTTCATAATCACTATCTGAAAATTCATCACTTTCGCTATCTTGCATCATTGCCATTATTTTAATTTTTCACCCAGAAGGGAACTATCTATCCTTCTTTATACATTACTAATCCACGACATGTACTATACAATATTGAAAACACGTGACGAGTCCCTCCAAAAGAATCGCGAAACCAACAAAACTTTGCAAACTGCCAATCAAAACTGAATTTTTCCTTTCATTTCCTTCAGGCCGAGTAAAACCATGATGAAACAAATAGTATTGTCAAATTCTGCTTTCCCCGAGTTTTCTCGGGAAAATAATTGATAGCTATATATACGAACCCGGGACAGCTCGGGATAATCAGGCAAGTAGTTAACACCTGATCATTTTTATATAAGTTTGTATTAAACAAGAATTCAATTTTTTTTTCAAATTGTCCTTATTGTCCAGAATAGAAAGATGATTTTTCTTGTAAGTAGCGAATTTCGATGGGAGATAATGTAGGTGATTCATAAGTGCAACCTGTTGTGTGAGTTTTGAATGGAACAGAAAACTCCCTTTTTATCCCATTAAAATCTACAAAGCAAGGGATATCTTATTATTTTAAAGATTATGTTACATTTGATGACTGACTGTCAATCTGAGTAACTGAATTTCAGAGAAATGTTGATTTGTCCGAATCAATGAATAGTAATTCTGATGCAGAGATTAATAATGAAACTATTATCAAAACTGTTAAAACTAACAAGTTATTGACAGATTTTGGATGCAAATACAGATTCAAAGCATAATACTGATGGTCTAATTGTTGCAAAGCAAAAAGTATAAATGTATTTGTACTAACATAATTATCGAGGAAGAGTATTAATTAAATGCTGCAATTATATGTGTGATCAACTCTAGGAATATTATTGTACTTGTATATAATGTAATAGTAACGTTGGATATAAGAATGCAGGGATATTTTATTTTAAGAGCTACTGTTGCGCCCTCTATGAATTGTGATAAATACATCTCTGTTTCTCTCTTTCTCTCCATATAATAATTATTATAATTTTGTCAAAAATTTTCTCTCCTATGTATATTCAATCTTTACAAATATCACTTATATTTAATTGTAAAATATTATTTAAGTTATATTGTAAGTCACTTAATTATAAGTAAGTAAATTACATTTGGTTTTTATGTGTTTTTAATTAAGTAGCGCTCTATTTTTTAAATTAAGTTTCTGAAGACTGTTACGACAAATTTATTTTTCAGATTCTTTTGACACTTCCTTATTTAGCAAAATACACTGCTGGCCACCGTAAATGCAACACCCAGAAGGAAGCATGCAAATAACATGACATTTACAACATGCATTAGCGGAAGTGAGATATGCAATGATTAGAATTTCAGCGCAAACACACATCACGCGTGCCCGTGGCGACACCTCAAAGCCCTTTTTAAGGCTTGGAGATTTCGACGTTCGGCAATTGTGCTTTCCTTGTGGTTTTTTCAAAAAAACGATCAGATATGTCTCGTAGAAAACCGTGATCAGCATTGATCAAGTATCCGAGTTCGACAGAGGAAGGATAATGGTCTACCGAGATTATGGATTATCTTTCAGGAAAATCGGTAATCGTGCTGGATGAAACCAAACAACTGTACTGCGGATATGTGATCATTGGATGCAGGAGGGTACGACGGACCAACGTAATGATCGCATCCACCTCAGTGAAACACTTCACGTGGGGACAGGTACCAGGTATGGCAGCGACTGATCACCAGTCACATCACGAGCCAGCACAGCACATTGAGTCTGTAACGCATCATTCAGTGTCTGCGCGTACCATTCGACACCGTTTACAGCAGAGTGGCCTGTCCGCAAGGCAGCCCGCCGTTTGGCATACCCTTGACGCAGAACCACATGATGTTCCACCACCAATGGTGCGATGAAATCGGGATGTGGGCGGTAGAATGGAATAAAGCTGTTTTTACTGAGGAGTCACGCATCTGTCTGCAGCACCACGATGGTCGGATTCGAGTCTGGAGACAACGTGGAGAGAGGATGCTGAACAGCTGCGTTATGCACCTCCACACGGGTCCTGCACCGAATATTATGGTATGGGGTGGTATTGGATATCACTCTTGCACTCCTCTAGTACGCATTGCTGGTACTTAAACAGCCAGCTGGCATCCCGCTCTTTGGGAGCCGCTGTCATTCCTTACCTTCAGGGCTTGGCCACAGCCATATTTCTACAAGATAATGCGCGACCACACGTGGCATGCATTGTCCGGAGGTTCTTCGTCAATCACCAGATTGAATTGCTTCCCTGGCCGGATCGCTCTCCGGATCTTTCGTCGGTAGAAAACATGCGGTCCATGGTTGCTCAACGATTGACCAAAATTTACACACCCATCTGCCACACCAGATCAACTTTGGCAACGTGTGGAAGCTGCTTGGTCTGCTGTACCCCATGAACACATCCTAAGTCTCCTTTAATCAATGCTGAATCGTGTGGCAGCGGTGATCTCCCACAATGGCGGCTACTCTGGCTACTGATTCTGGCAGGAACCACACTTCACAGAAGTCTATAAATTTAATCATTTGATATTTGGTCAACATGTTCTCTACAAAATAAATTTTGGTGTGCTATCTCTTGTCTTTCTTGGTGTTGCATTTTCGGTGGCCAGCAGTGTATGTAAGTTAACAGTGAGGTAGACTAATTATAGAAAAAAAAACTATTGTATAGCTGGAATACATAAAATGAAATAAATTTATGAAATAAGTGGTATACGCCTTATCGTGATATATTTTATTGGTGATTTTTGGAAATAGAATAAAAAGAAACAAATTAAATTCGGTCGCAACAATATTTAAAATTAAATAGATGTGTAACATAAAACTTTTAAACAACTAATATAAAGCCATATCATCTGCAGTTAGTTAAGTAATATATTTTAAATTACGAAAAAAATATATGACAGATAAATTTGCAATAAATGATTAGTACATACAAAAATTAACTATTTCCTAAAAATAATATAAATATTTGTAAAATACACATTCTGAAAAAAAGTATTATTTTTAAAAAGTATTGAATATAAAATTATGTAATATTTATCCACACATTGTATAGACTTGTGATGCAACATAACATATTTTGAATTTTTAGAGTATTTTGTTTAACAACATATATGCTCTTAAATTTCAGAACTTGAGTAGTCTCACTACCAGGAAAAATTAACTTTCTTTACTTTCCTGTAATATTTTATTTAAAGTAATTCATAATGATAATATTACGATGATTATTTAATACAATAATTCCAGAATGTACTGAAGAATCTGTGACTTTGTATATTCATTTTTGTGTTAAATATAATAGAGTATAATTATTATATAATACACGTATAACAAAAAAATGTGTTTTATTCCCATGAATTCATTTTAAAATGATTACCTTTCAACTTCCTAAGCCAATGGCTAAGGCAGGGATGGCGATTCAGTGGCACGCGTGCCGTCGATGGCACGCGACACAATATTTTGGGCACGCCACCGATCAGAATGGTTTGCATTTAATTTCAAAATGACAAAATTCAATAGGAAATATTACGAACAAGCTCGAGAGTGATTGGTCTAAAGTTTCAGCAATATTTGCTCAGTTCAAAGAATTATCGGGAATGATAAAATTTTCTTATGTACCCTGATGTGACTTCTTTTAATAAACTGAATTTGTCGCAATTCGATTGGATGTAAATTGAAAGTTTTGAAATGCAACTGATTGATTTCCAGTCTAGTTCAATATGGATTCAAAAAATTGTTGGAAAAAGACTAAAGTTGGAATTGATTGAAACAGAAAGATTAACAAGCAATAAATGTAAAAAAATGCTAGTAAGGAAATCTTAAAAACATAAAATTTGATTAAGAATATATTTAGCTGTTTGAAGAAACTGACTTTCATGCTATTTTAACTATATTTTTATCTACCTATGACTAAGAGTCATTATTTTCAGAGACGAATAACATTAAAGACTTACTTAGACCCCTTGGCAGAAGACTCTACTTCGGCGTACATTCTGCTAAAAGTAACATCTTACAGTAAGTTATATTTATCATCTAATCTGTGCAACAACAGTAGTCACACTAATGTTATTTTAATTTGAACTACACGTATAACTGAAACATTTACCTCTTACAGTGCAAAATGTATTTTTTCGTAGTAAATAAAGAATTTTGAGTTGTTAATATTTAGCTTGTTATTTTTCAATAATCATAAGTCAACTATATTTGACGGCACGTCTAAACCTAATTAAACATTTGATAAAGAAGAAATGGCACGTTGATCCAAAAAGGCTCTCCACCCCAGGGCTAAGGTGTCTATATGCCCAATCTATTTCCTACGTTGAACTCAATCTCAATATTATCAGTCAAATATATAAAGTGCAATAGTACGCAAAAATTTTATTTTTGATATCTGATAAGAAAATAAATATAACGTTCTTTATGACAGTTAATAGACTATTGAAAGTGGAAAACAATTCATAAGATATTGATGCCATTAGTCAACATAAGAAATATAATTTTGAGATACTTATAATATGAAATTATATCATTAGGATTTATTGAGTATACGTTGAAGCTGCTAGAAGAATATTAAAGGAGTTCGAACACTTACACTACACGGTAAAGAACTAAAAACTGGACTTCGAAAGAACCACCTATGCATCAAGGTTTTATTTTTATTTCACCGAATTTTAAATACCGTAAAATCCGGGATATAACGCGCTCTTTTACCACCAAAAATAAGATAGAAATTTACGGGTGTGCGTTATATAAACCGGGTATAGCAGTACTTCTCAAACTTTCAGTATTTGCGGCCGAATATTCAATCATAATTTTTATCGCGCCCCCCTCCATACAATTACAATGTGTTGAATTCAATAATACTATACTTTGACGCTAAAGCTACAATACGACCTTAAGTGCTCCCGGCGTATATAAAAGTCTCACCCAGCCAAAGCATTAATTTTCCCGGACGTATATATGCGTCTTTCCGAAATACGATCTTTTCTGTGCACTGCCATTCATAAAATTATTCTGAAGTCTTTGGAATGTAACAAAAAGGCCTTAACAATGTTTGCAACGTATTTATTTCAGAGGGTTTTGTTTTTTATTCCTTTTCTCCCCTTCCCCTCCAATACTTCACATACACACGCCTGCGTTGAAAATGGTAGCATTGGGGAGTGAATCACGTATCTTTTAATCAGCATCACAAAGGAATTAATTATAAACCGTTCAAATTATCAAGAGAAGTGTTAATTTTTGTATATAATTTCATTTATCACAAGCTCATGGAGTCAAAGGTAATTATTGAACTCATTCTTAACTTAGTATTCCTAAATTAATTGTAAAATATAGTGTGCAGTACTGATACATTTATAAGTGTAATATCAGTGTAAGTATATATTTATTTCTTATTATGTCAGAATGCATTTTGTTTGTTTATTTTCAGTAGATTAATAATTTTTTTTAAATAATATTTTGTTTCCTGCATTTCAATATGTGCTCGCGCCCCCCTCGTAGAGTTATCACGCCCCTCTAGAGGGCGTGTAGCACAGTTTGAGAAACGCTGGGGTATAAAAAAGATATCTCTAAAAATAAAAATCAAAAATGAAGAGCATAAAAAATTTGACTTCTTCATAGATCGAAATACTGTTTATTTAAAGGAAATGACATACCTCTATTGAACTTAAAGATTATTAGAAGTATGCTATTTTTTCAAAAGATTGAAATAATACCTTGAATAAATGTCTTCAAAACGTAACAGAATTGCATAATTACATTTCAGGTTTTAATGGTAAAAAAAAGGGTGCGTGTTATACGGTGAATATACCTAAAAATTCAAAAATGCAGCTTGAAAGTATAGGTGCGCTTTATACTCCGGATTTTAAGGTAGTGTTTTTAACATACAGTACACAGAATTATAGTGTATATTTCACAAATACAAAAGAATATAAAAGACAAAAGGCAAATGCTAATCAAGGAAAATACAAATTACTCAAATATATATATATATATCCTAATATCCCGTGTATAATACGCATTTTTAACACAAAAAATAAGAACCGAAATTTGCGGACGCGTGGTTGTATGTGGGGTATAAAAATGATAACTTCTAAAATAAGAAAGGAAAAAAGAGAGATGAATAAAAAAATACCTAGACTTCTTGGATTGAAATACTCTTCCTTTAAATTAAGTGGCATACCTAATGAACTTAAAGGGTTCTAGAAATATTCCATTTTTTTAAAAATATGCATTAACACTTCAAATAAATGTAATTTTCTTCTTAAAATTTTGAATAAGAAATTTATACTACTGTAACAATTAAATACCCAAACTAGTCATACAAATTAGCTTTATTGAAAACAATACACAAATACCTTTCAATCACCTTCAACATACTCCCCTTCGTTATCAATACCTAGCTACACACGAATTTTCCAACTTTCAAGACAGTGCTAGGGGCCATTAGGTGTCACCTTCTTCAGTAAATGTGCCGTTTTTACCTTCAACTCTTCTACAGACTGAAATTATTTCCCATCAATACATTTTCCACTTCAAGAAACAGGTACAAATCGTATGGTGAAAGATCTCGTTAGTACAGTGGATGCCCGAGAACAGAACTGTGTTTGTTCACCAGGAACTCTTTTACAGACAGCACCGTATGCACCGATGCGTTGTCTTGTTACAAAATCCATGTATTGTTGCTTTGTGCAGATCTTACCTTTTCATCCTCACTTTTTTTTAAAATTTTCTAAGAAACTCAATGTAGTACTGCCGTTTTACCGTTTGGCTTTGACACTTTAATCATGATGATGCCATTAATATCGAACAAAAACAATGAGCATCATCTGTTCTTGATGTCGCAGAACGACAAGACATCTTCAGCAAACTATCAATCTTCCGAAAATCGAGTGTATCATTCAAAAACTTCACTATATGACGCTTAATTATCTCCTAACACTCATTTAATAATTTAAAATGTTCAATTGGAATTTTTTTTTTTAATACTTTCACAAGGAATATCAAAGTTGGAATTTTACGTTCACCATGCTCGTGGCATTACGGCACAACAGCGTCTTTCTCAAAGATGGATAAAAAATAAACTGAACTAGATAGAAGGGTAGAATAATGTGCCACTAGCATCTGGAAGATAAAGGTTAACTATATTCTATTCCCACTCCTTCAAAGCAAACCTGACTACTAGGGTTTCTGCAACCTGGAAATTTAATTGTCACACCCTGTATACCGTAAAATTGGACGTATAATGCGAATCGAGGTATAATGCACACCTTACTTTCCGGCTGCATTTTTCAGTCTATGAAAATTATTCTATATCAATGATTCATACTAAAAGAGCATCATATTGCATTGTATAATACTTTGTGATATTTGAATAATGCTCACAAAGACTTTGACTAAAAAAAATGTTATCATTTGAATTTAAATTTATTGTTACGAATTTAGCGCAAATAATCTGTATTTTGATGTGCAATGCATTGCATTTATATTACTCTATGTTATATTTAATTTAAGTTAAAATTGTAATATTCACTCTTACGTTTTAATGGCGATTCAAAGAGTACTTGGCTAAATATTGGCGATGGAGCCAAGTTGTCATCATTTTTGGCGACCAAGTTGGTGACCTGGCCACCTATTTGGCGACTTTGGCGTCCATATTGAAAACCATTTTTGGCGAGTTTGGGATCATTTCGATTCTTCTGAAAATAAGAGGGAAAATAAACTAATTTGACGATCTATGACGCAAGCAGATCATTCTCGAAAAATCCGAGGGATATAATTAGTGAGACTGTCACCGAGCTGAGTAAGAATGGTTTTGATCAGCGATTAATGAGTATTATTTTGACCAGCGATTAGTAGTCTTACTTTGACCGTTGAAGAGATTAGTGATTACTTCGGCTGTTGAACGAGTAATTGCTTGTGAATAATCTTTCATGCACCGTAAAATCCGGCGTATAAAGCGCACTTTTAACACAAAAAAATTAGATCAAAATTTACGGGTTCGCGTTATACGCCGGGTATAAAAATGAGAGCTTTAAAGAAATAGAGACGATTATAGAACTAAAATTAGACTTCTTCATATATGGAAATGCTGTTTATTTAAAAGAAATGACATTCCAAATGAACTTAAAGGGCACATAATTATAGAACTATACTATTTTTTCTAAAGCTTGAAATAAAACACGAATAATTGACTTAAAAACGTAAGAGCTTTACATACATATATTTAAGGTTTCGTCATAAAATAGGAGTGCGAGTTATACGGCGAATATACCAAAAAACTAAAAAATACATCTTGATAGTATGGGTGCACGTTATACGACGGTGCGCGTTATACGCCGGATTTTACGGTACTTGTATTTTAGACACCGATAATTGAAGGTGTTGAAGTCTTTCTGATATTTATATTCTGTGAATTTTGCTGCTGAATCCTGCATTTCAAGGATTGATTTTCGAGAATAAATTCTCTTCGCTCTTAAAGAACTGCCTTGTTCTTTGCGACTGATTTGCATAAAATCCTCGAACCTCGATCAACATAACAATATGATGTAATATATTTCATATTTATGTAATTTATAGCAATATTTCCAAATTATGTTTTATGAGTATATAATATATTTCCCTCATCTTGTATTCACTATTCATTAAATTCATTAAATGCATTAATGCAATTTCATTTTTGAAATGCTTGTTACGTTTTACAAGTAACAATTTATTCAGAATAAATATTACGGACACTTAACATTATATTTTTTCAGCTCTTTATGTAATAAAATCTTTCATCTATAACTGTTTTCGAGTAATGTTAAGGTAAACGCGAGCGAACAAAATTGAATATTATTTCCTACACCAACCCCCAATGGCTAGTAGCATAAATCTGATTTCAACAAAATCTTAGAGACGTGTTTTATAACACTCTTTGCAATTCTGTATTCATAAATCTATTTCTTTTGTGCAAAATATTTCAATATTTCGTCTCCTATATTGTAGTACTAGATGATAGTTAAACTTTACGCTTCACCTCTTTGTTTACAATAACTAAGTTCGTATAGATTTTTTTTCCACTAATGGGCATTGCGATACTCATATTTAAATATATTTATTCTTATTATCATTCAGGTTTAAATCTTATAAGCTTATTTTTGAATTTTAAACAATTATTTTCATACTTATTAACACTTTTTATGGTATTTATATTATTTATGTGGTAAATTATCACAAAGTAAATAAATATATGATAATGCTATTTTTTTTTAAAAAATTAAATAATTAAATTCAAGCTATGAAGTCCTGCTACTTCCGATGATACTTCATAGCCAGTTTACTTCTAATATTACATTATTCCCATATTTGTACTTTTTTCATTCCAATGTTATTTCGATATGTAAAGATTAGCGCTGCGCAAAGGAAGTATGCATGCACTATTTGAAATTTAACATTTCTAGTGTTTATTATCCATAAAAATGACATTAAGTTAATTCATTTTCTTCAGTGCTTCTCAAACTATTAATATGTTTGACCCAATATTTAAACATAATTTTCATTGCCCACCCCCCTTTCTATATAAAAACAATGTATTAAATTCACTTTGACGTTAAACCTACAATACGACTAAAACCTCTTAAGTGCCACCGGCGTATATAAACGTCTCGCTCAGCCAGTCCGTTAATTGCCGTGGTTGTATATATGTCTTTCCGAAGTATGAACTTTTCTGTGAACTGCTATCCAGAAACTTATTCCGAAGGCTTTGTAATGCAATAACATGAACTTGACACTGTTTGGGAAGGATTTACTTATTTAAAAGGATTTGCTTATTTATAACTTATTTACATCCCTCCCTCCAATCACAACCACATACGCTTACTTACGTGTTAAACGGAGACATTGGAGAACAAATCACGTAATTTTTAATCCGCATTTAGGAGATTAAGATAAGTGTTAATTTTCGCATGTAATTTTATATGAAAAACCCATGAAGTCACTGGTAATTATTAAACTTGTTCTTAACTTAGTATTGTTAAATTAATTATAAAGTACAATGTGCAGTACTTATATATGTAGAAGTCTATTATATCAGTGTAAATGTGTATTTTATTTTTTTATTTTGTCAGAAATTAGTTTGTTTCTGTACTTTCAGTAAATTTATTATTTTTTAAAAATAATCTTTTGTTTTCGACTTTTCACTATGCTCGCGCCCCCCTTGTAGGGTTATTGTGCTCACTATAGGGGGCATGCCCCACAGTTTGAGAAATACTGATTTACTTAGAAATCAGTTAATTATTCCCCAATTGTTTACCTTTTGAAAGAATATTTCAGTATTTTGTGACTAATTTATAAATCATTTTAAAGGATTTTTGTATTTTTACCTCATTTTGCTATAGTTATTTCAAAAAATTACTATGCAAATATTTTTCCGCTATTTGTAATAATTTTTCTTCCCAAATACTTAAAGAATGTTAGTTAAAGAATTCGATCACAATTTGGACCAATCGCTCATAAGAGTATTTACAAACCGTTTATAGATTTTTCTTTATCGATTCGTATTTCCTCGTCGAGCATGATGTGGATCTGGATATAAATTTGCGCATCATTTATAATTCGTCGGAAATGGAATCCGGAAGTTTGCAATCAGGTCTAAAGGACTTTTCAAGAATATTTCGCCAGATAACTTCGAACGTGAAGTCAAAGGGGATGTCATTTCCAGGCGAGTGTTCAGAGGGTGGAAATAAGAAATGGCTTCGTGAGTGGGAAACTGAAGGGTTAGATAAAGAAATGGAGTGTTTTTATGAATTATATTGGATGAAATATATTTAAAAAATAGGGCGTGGAATATATATATATAGATCATTTAGCTAAAAAAGTGATGAATGTACATTAATATTGATTTTAAATTTCAGTAACATATTTGATTTATTTAATAAAAAACTCTTTGCCTGCATTATTATGACTAAGTCTTATAGACACAATTTTAAATTTGATCCAAGAAAACAAAAGTTATTCAAACCACAATAAGCAAAAACACATTCTTAAACTATCGAAATTTCATTTGTAAGAACAAATGTATTAACGAAAAAAAAATATTTAGTACCCTTTGAAAAATTCTATTGTATACTGATATATACCAATCCGATACAAAATCGTATGTACAAAGTGATATCAGATAAGGTTTCACTTTCAAAACGCTGCTTAACCTCTTAAGTGTCGCCAGTGTATATACCCGTATTACTCAACCAGCGCGTTGAGTGCCCCGGACGTATATATCCGTCCTTCCAAAGTACGTTTTTTTCTTTGTGCATTTATCAGTGAAACTATTCCGAAGGCTTTCGAATGCGATAAAATGACCTAGAAAATGTTTGCAAAGGATATATTTCTTTCAGAGAAAAAACTTGCTTATTTTTCCTGCCCTTTCCCTTCCGATACACTACACGTGCTAGCCTTTGCGTAGCGAATCGCGTTACTGTAAATCGGACGTTAAGAGGTTAAAAGGACCACTAATTTGATTGACTACAATTTTGAAATAAATATAATTTTATGGGAGAGGGGAGGGAATGGATTAAGAAAAAATCATTGGCGCTTTCATTGTAGCTTTTTATGTAGTTTCGGGCACAAGAGCATTTATAAAATGATTGTTCCCATCCAAAGGGGTACGAATTTGTCGCGGAAGATGGGATTTTCCAAACAGTACAACTTCATAACAAATCTATTGTAAAGGTTCACCATTATATACAGGGGGATTATAATTAAAGTCTCACTTTTAAAATGCTATGAAAAGAATCACTGGTCAGAATAACATTAAATTTCAACTCAATATGCTTAAAAAGGCAGGGTAAACTGGTATAGCATAGGAAAAAAAAATTATAAAAATGCATCAATAGATTGAATTGTAAATGGCATATTAAACGAGGAATTCTCTACAAATGGCATTTTGATACAAATTACGATGCTATTTACATTAGTGGCACATTAAACACATTGTACCGATCAATGTTCATGACTGATTCCATTTTCAATGGAAAAATGACCTAAATCGTTCAATAGTTGTTGCACTTTTATTAAAAAGCCCATCCACCGCAACAAAATCGCGTGCCACATTAAATGGGAAAATCGTTTTTAATTGTGCTTGGGTTGAAAACTGCAGGAAAAACAGTCATTAAAACTCCAATGTAATTTTTATGACTCACCGTTTCTCCCTTCTTTAAGTATATTTAGTTCAAATTTGTAATAACTTGAGCAGTATGTCTTTTTCAACAGCATTTTGAAAGTGGAACTTAAACTATAATCACCCTGTATAAAATGACTGCAGTATGAATGTGTAGAAATAACCTGCGGCAGTATTTATCAAAGACCAATTTCCCGTCAGGAACGAGTGACATTTCAACAATGAAGCAGTTTCTCCTGGGAAAGTATCCAAGGGTGGACACCCCGGCTTTGATGTCTTAAGGGAAGTCAACCTCTGACCTCCATTGATCTAGCCGACAGTAAGATGCCGACGCAATTCCCAAGACAGCCGCCGGTTTCAAAGTACACCGCGCGAAGGGGATTTGGACCAATAAAAGAATGGTTCCACCAAATACGTCCAAACAGAAGTCACTAGACAGCACGTGTCACTTTCGTGGGCGGAACGTATTTAACCTAAAAAGAGACCCTGGAATCACGAGAAAAGACAGAGAGCGACACCAACGCAGAGACATGATCTAACTCCAACAGTCTCTCCAATTCCAATAGCTTCACCAGCATCTGCACCCCGGCACTTCCAACAGCCTTGCTCCACCAGCACTTTTCCATCTCGTTTCAACACCGCCTTCACCAAAGAGCTAATTTTACTGCCTGTATTATAATATTATTGTCCCGGCAATACCGCCGCGTAAAACCCATGTTTCATAGGACTTTTTTGGCATTTATAGTTTAGCTTTTTTTATTGAAATGACACTTGTAAGTATACTAATTACGAGTTATTTCTTTCCGATGTTTGCAGCTAATTGAGTATTGGTTGGAATTTGGAATGTTTATATAGGCCTATGAATATTGTATATTTATTAACATCTTATAGAAAACATATACGAATCAGATCTGCAACATTTTTAGTGCAATATGATTGACCTTCTTATCCCTCAAAAGTATTGCAAATGTTTTCAAATTTTCATATTTTGTCTCCGTTGAGGTTTTACTGTGTTTGTAGAGGAAACGATCTAAATATCCGTAATTATGAAAACGTTTCAGTTACATCTTAAGATGTGGAAAATTCAATTATTTTTTCACATTTAAATAATATTCTTTATCAATTTTCTCCATCCAAGTCATTTCATTTTTCCATTTCCAAATACGCAATAAACATCATAGGTTGTATGCAATTCTAACTCCTCAAATTTTTTATAAACGTATGCCATTCCGCATATGCAAAGAGAAGTAAATAATTATTGCATTATATGAATAATAAAAAAAAATTAAAAATGAATTTTGCCTAAATCCACGCCTATGAAGTGGCAGTGGGACGTACAGGGCAATTATATGAAAAAAATTCCTGTCTTTTAGTTACTAGACCTACAGTAAGAAAATTTGTTCGCGTGTTTTTTTGTTTGTTTGTTTGTTTGTTGTTTAGTTTATAAAGCAGCTAAGAACGAGCCTCACAGAAATTTACTTTAAAGAAGGAGAGGGGTGCGGGTCATATATATAAATAAATTACGTTTTTAATGTTTTAAACAAACTTAAAATCTGATAAGCATATTTATTTTATTGAATAGAAATCCACTAACAATGAGTTTACCAGAAATCCTTTTGGGGGAGAAGGTTATAACGTTAGATATAATTTTACAATAATTGTAGAATTTCATTTTATGTACTTTTTAAATCAAATATTGAGAGTTTTTCATTATAATATATTCATTATAATATGCATATAAACAGTATACATATCCATACAACGTTATATGATATACCTGCGAAGTGAGCTGGTAAGGAATACTGAATTATGATACGATATATGCGGATGAATGAATATTAAAAGAGTGAACATAAACTGAAATATAAATTAATCTATACCGGCATTCATTATTTTTATTTTAAGAAACACATTCAGTCAAAATATTAGCCTTTTCGAATAATTGTTGATTGCTTGATAGATAATTTTATTTCATTGTGCAGTATAAAAATAAAATTTTTGAACAAAAAAATACTCATCAAATATATTTATTTTAGGTTCCACATAATGTGATGTCGCATTTACATACATTAAATATCGAAATAAACCTTTTTAACTTTTACGTGCATCTGAAATAGTATAAAATAATTAGAGCCCAAAGCAACACTCACATCCACTCAAGAACACCACAAAATCTTTAATCGTTAATAATATAGAAGATGAAACCCTGAACGAAATTTGAACTCTTCTCGAAATCGACTCGGAAGACTGACTGCATTTTTTTCCTTGAGTTCAACGCATTGAAAAATGAATTCCAATTCACTGAATATCCCAGTGGTCGTTCAGAGGAATTGAAAAGCCGATTTGTCAAATTAATCATTAGGCATCTACGCTTAGTGGAGAAAAGCAATGGCGGAATGCTAATGGTCTTAGGCAAAAACCGTAGGTGTGTCATTGATTAGTGCCTTCTCTTATAAAAGGAAAAATCGTCTAAAAATGATGGATCTATCTCTATTTCTTTCTAAGTGATAATCAATGTTGTGCTATTGACGTACAACTATTTTATGTGAGGGTTTCTTGTGGTTCTAAATGTAATTCTGCTCTTTATGTAGCATGTTATTGTTAACGGGATGTATGCAATAAAAATACACTAATAAAATAATTAATGAATATTAAATATAAATATACAGCAATTAAAATAAACGAATGTAATTTGGAGATATAAATAAATTTAAAAGAGCTAATTTTATTCAAGGAAGGCTTGTGTTACATATTTGTTATTATATATATATATATATATATATATATATATATATATATATACCCAGGAAATTAAACAAATAAAAAAGGGTTTTACGTGCAGCATCGATAATTCACCGGATTTTATTTTAAGTTAAGAAAAGAAGTAATTAAAAAAACAGCCGATAGGTGGCATGGGTACAAACACTTAGTTGGAAATATACAAATGAGACAGGCTATTATAAATACTGATGCTCATAACCCAGATTCAGTTCTCCTTAGCATGCCAACTAAGTGAACAAGGATGCTGAGAGAAAAGGCAAAGCTTTGTTGGTGAAGCTATTTTATATGAATGAGAAATCAGCGACTATTGCTTGCGAAAATTTCGACATCAGAAAAATGTGAACACTGGAAAATGGGCTTTTAACACTGTCAGGCCTCATAAAGCTTGATCAGCGATTTTAAGGATACTGGATCGTTCAAGGATCATTTAAGATCCGGATGACCAAGTCTAAGGCAGATACGGCGTTTGTTGCACCAAAATGGAAATATTAACATCAAACTCTGCTGAAGGGACTAGCAGTGGTCGGGAAGTTGGCAGAAGCTTGGGCTTACCAGCATTATCGATGCGTAACATTCTTCATGGAGTTCTTAATCAGGATCCAAACAAATTACAGTCTTGTCTTGGATTTTAACTGTCGTATACCGAAGAGAGAGAAGCATTTACGCGTGTGGTAGGCTCTCTCCAAAACTTCTCTTGGGTCTTTTAACATCTTGTGGACAGATGGAACTCATTTTTCATTTCATAGTTATGTTAATACTCATAATTGTCACATTTGGGTGACGTCAAATCCACGAGTGTAAACAAAGAAACCACTGCGTTTCTCCACAATCACAGTGTGGTTTGGGTTCACAGATTCTTTCATCATAGGACCCTTCTTCTTGAAACACAGTGTCCAGTTAAAGGGTGGAAAACTGTGACAGTAAATTATTAGTTATTATTAAAAGATATTTAACTCTTCTGTGAAAAAAGGCTGTTCTATGTTTGCATGTGAAAAATGTGCCTTCTAGTGTTAATTTTATGCAAGATGGAGCAACAAGTTACACTGCTAATTCAGTCAAGGAATCTTGATACAGACGTTCGAGAAGGAATAATATTAGCAAACGTTGCAAATTTCCTTGGCTTCTTTAGTCGTCACAGATCTGACACTAGAAGATTTTTGGCTGTGGGGATATTTAAAATCCTAGGTGTATCCATCTCGTTCATCAACTCTGTCGGAATTGAAAGATGCGATCCGCCAAGTCTTGTCATGTATACAAACGGACATTCTGAATTCTGCAGTTGCTGGATTTGTGACACGCCTACAAAGTTTTATTCCCTTAAAGGGGAACATGTTGATCATATACTGCTATAATAAATGATTTGGTAACATTATTTTTGTCATTTTCATGTCATTTCTTTCACTTATGAAGTAAACACTACCTACCAGCTGTTTATTGAATTATTCCTCTTTTTTTTCTTATCTTAGAGGACACAGTACGATTCAATTGGCCAAAATCGGTCAAAAAATCAAATTAAATTTTTTAACCTACATTATTCTTTATATACTTTACTCTCTATTACCTCACAAAATTTGAAAACTCAACTTTAAACAAGCAGCATTGTGATTGCTTTCACGTTCGTTTTTATTCACATCCCTATGGCAAATCAAAACTTTAAATTGACTTATCTCAGAAAGATAAAACTGCTAGTTTGTCTTCATTTAAAATGCTAAGACTTTTTTTTCTATTACGCCTAATGCTTTGATTATTTTTACCTATTGCTAATGGTACATGTAACAAAAGTTGGTATGCATTCTAGAATCAAAGCAATATTTGTTTTTTAAAATAATTGAACTCAGAATTTATACATTTTTTAAGGAATTTTCAATAAGCATTAATAAAAAGAAGTATTGTATGAATACCCGAATCATGTTAAAGCAAAATCCATACCAACTTTTACTATACATAGTTTGACGTACTTTTAAATCAAATTTCATGCGTGTACGTAAATTTTTGTAGGAGGAGTAGCATTTTAAAATCACTTCACAAATTTTAAGTTTTTCCTTAAAAAATTATATAACTAGCTTTTTATATAAACTTTTGAGCACAAAATCTATTTAATATTGTATACATACATAGGAGGCAACCAAAAAGATTTAAAAATTCTTAAATTAAAAATTTTACGTAAATTGTAGTATGTCCCCTTAAAATAATCGCGTGACTTACCGATGCTTTACCTGCAAACCGTTTTTTATTTTGTTTCATTTTCAGGTTTTCATAAATGTTTAAAGTTTTTACGGAATTTAGTCCATTCGATATATATATATATATATATATATATATATTCATT
Source organism: Trichonephila inaurata madagascariensis (assembly GCA_019973955.1). Lineage (NCBI taxonomy): Eukaryota > Metazoa > Arthropoda > Arachnida > Araneae > Nephilidae > Trichonephila > Trichonephila inaurata. Next base: position 69,812 of record BMAV01020382.1, on the reverse strand, counting down.
TTATTCAAGTGTCTTTTTCGGAAAGAACGAGGCTACTAAAAACGGTACTTTTAGTTTATATGAATATTTAATGCATTGAAATATTTGTTATAATCTATATTCTAACTTTAAATTCCGAATTATTAAAGTCTCAGTAAGCTGTTACCTTTAATACTCATATTTTTTGCAAGGAATAAAAGCAAACTTACTATTACTAGAAATAAAAAAGAATTTTTCTTCATTTATTATGTTTGTTTGAAGCCATGTACTGTTTGTTTTTGGAATGTAAAGCATTCAAAAAAATATTTTCACTGGTACAATAAAAAATTACTAGGAAAATAATTTTTGGTTTGTACATTTTACTTTGTATTATCATACATTTTTAACTTTTTTTATTATAACACACACACACACATAAAAATATTACTTACTTAAAACTTAATATTTTTTTCCCAGCAACTTCTTATCCAGTTAGTTGATTGGTCAGATGTCAGAAAATATATTTCAATCTAGAAAGAAAAGTTACATATATTATTTTCATTGTCGATATACATGTTAAAAATATAAACATAAATTGGTGTACTTACTAACTTCGCAATTTCTGAAAACAATCATTAAAAACTTAAAATCTAATTTTTTGACTGAAAATTGAAATATTTAGTTCAAAATATTGTGTAGATTTTATTTATTTATTTGTGAATTTAACTAAATTAAGTTTTTGATGTGTTTTTTGTCTAAAAGTATTTTTTAGGCATTATCTGTACAAATACTTCATTATATATTTCTTTAAAAATTACCGTTGTATGCCATCGATGCATGCAATTTGGAAGCTTTAATAAAAAGTAAGTAGCAAAAAAATGTTAAACTTTATTCAACAGCAAATTACGTATTTATTATCCTTCGAAGTACAAGAAATTTTTCCCTATTGCAGTTGTTTTTTAAACTGTCGTCCTCGGACTCCTGGTGGGTGTCAATGGCTCTCTAGGATCTTCGCAAAAGGCGCTCATTTAATTTTAAGTTTTCTCATTTTACAGAATCTAAACTAGATCACTGAAGAGCCCCAGAGAAAAGAAAATGCTACAAGAACTTGTATTTCGATCAAGAACATTCTTCAGATTTTTTATTTTTATTTTATTATTATTATTATTATTATTATTCTTGCTGTTGTTTGCAACTACATAACGACTACTAAAACATAATAGTTTCAATCAATGGAAGAAATATGAGAGGTTTGCACCTCTCTCTCGGGAGATATGTGGAGGGAAGGGAAAAACACTCGACATGATCCAACTAATCTATTTATTTACTACACTAAAGGCCGTATCACACGTATATTTTTGGTACAGTTTTTTCAAGCAATTTTTCGTCCTACTGAGGGGGAAGGGTTGCCGCAACCAAAGCGACATGCTCTGACGTCAGCCGCGCTCTATCTTCACCTTGAAAATTTACTCGCCGATTTTTCTGCTTCGGAAAACGAACATCCACAATTGTTTCTTTTATTTCGCTTGCGCTTTAGTTGATGGGCGTAAACAGAAATTGAGCACCATCCTGTTTAAAATATTATACGCTGTTAAAATATGATATAAAAATATTATACGGCATTTCTGATGTGTTAGATGAAACCGAAGCCGCCATCTTGTTTATGACGTGGGGCACCGAAGAACCCCATTGGCTAGAATTTCAAGCAATTTTTATTTGGAACACATTTTTTGAGATCACTTGCAAAAAGTTGTTCGAAAGCCGTTGCTATAGCAACTGAGTAAAAATTGCATGAATTGGACGAAAAATTGCTCGAAACGTGTACGTGTGATACGGCCTTAAGAACAAGATCAATTTCGACTAATATAAGAAAGAAAATGTCTCAATGTTAACCGTCAAAGTGGAACAACGACGGTGAAACGTAAACGATTAGGAGACTAACAAGCTTGATCCTTACTTTAATAAAGGATCAAACCTACCTTTCGATTTATTCCAATATCAAGTCAATCCTAATGAACAATCGTCATTTTAAAGTTTCCTCCTAATAAGAATCAAATCGCTATAATTCTAATATTATACCTCCAGTAGCAATCTCACCTGACTCGATTACATCTCTCAAGCTAGAAAACCTCAGCTATGTATAGTAAGTTAATATAAATATCAGGATTCTCTTTTCTTCCAAAGGGTTGGTTGTGAATAACGTGAATTGATAGCCCAAAGATTTCCCAAGAGAATTAATTGGAAAAACGCGTATAGATCCGTCACAGAAGCATATGCACAAAGATTAAGAAATGAACTCATATTTTTAGCATGCCACTAAGATAGCGATTGCATCCAGGGAGGGATGTTAAGAATCTTGGTGGTCCGCAATGTCAGGACCACAGTGATCAAAAATTTAAGAACCACTGCCCTATTGTTCTCTTTCGGTCTAAAAATAGAAAATCGCAAAACACACTCTGTATTGTAGAGGAAGTTAATACAACAACAATTGATCCACTCTCTCTGCACTGCATCTTCCTTAAAGTATCTGACTACATTCGGAACCATGATTTTGCAAAGGTGTATAAATGGATAATATTTATATTAGTGTCACTTAGATTAGTAAATGTATTTAAAATGGTTTTAAGAATATTGTTACAATAAAAAGTTATTTAAGTACAATATTTTGACAAAAACTAATCATAGGATGACGCATTTTCAAAATATCCTCCTTTTGTGAAAAATGCTTCTATTATAATAATATGTTGCCTGCATATAGCTCAGACCTCTCTACAGACGCTCAACTAGAATTTTTGAAATATATAACTTAGAAGTGGGTTTATCCATATTTTACGACAATACAGAGGAGCAACTTTAAGAAAAAAACGCCGATAATTATTTCAATTGGTGGTAACTCTGAAAATAATATGAATTTTTCAAAAATCCTAGTTCAGACTCTCTGGAGAAGTCTTTACTTTATATAAGCGAGATAGTATTATTTCAGAAGCAGTTTTTTTATAAAAGGAGAACATTTTTAAAAAAGATTATTCTAAGTGAATTTTTTGCCAAAATAGTAAGTTTAAATAATTTTTTTGTCAAAATGTCCTTAAAACAATTTTATGCATGCCTTCTAATCTAAGTGACACTAAATATCCAGAAAATTATCCATTTATGTGCTTTTTTATAATCACTGTTTCGAACGTATTTGGATACCTTAAGAAGTAAAACGTTTTCTTACGCCTTACAAACTGATCCAAAACCTCGGAATTCCATAATACCCAACTCTCCTCAACTTAACATATATATTCTTAAAATATTTTTCTTTCATTTTTAGATGTTCATAATTTTAAAAATTGTCAAGATTTTTTTTTTGGGGGTATTTAACTTTGAAGCGAAAAATAACAAATCCCTGGACAACGTTTTCGGCAGGTCTGTTTTATATACGATTAAAAACTCCAAAATTCACCTGAATCATGTAAAATATCTTAAGTAAAATAACATTTTAGAACTGACGTCAGAAAATTGTGGTTTTTATATAGAAATGGAATGTCAATTCAGCCTACAAATAGAGAAATTAGAAGATCTAAAACAACTGTAGGAAATGTCATCATGCTTGCTCTATACCAGCGATATTGAAACTGCGGCCCACCGAGCCTTTTTAAAGTGGCCCGGTCAAGGTGAATTGCTCTGAGAAATCTACTTATTTAAAAACTTTGCATTAAAAATTTGATAAGCAATCCTTTGTCAAGAGATCAGTTATATCAATTTTGCTTTTTGCTGTCGGTATCGTACGGGTACGAATTTATATTCTTTTACTGTCTGGATCAGTTATGGTCAATAAACAGGAATCTCTCATTCAATGACATTTATCCTCGAAGATCTCTATTAAGAATGATAAATAGGCTTTCTTGAATAATCTTTGCAACAGCAACAAAATGTTTTGTCAGTGGTAATATCACAGCGGTAACAAAGCCATCCTATAAAGTTTGTTATATTATTGATAATAAAATGAAACCGTTTACTAATGCAGAAATTGTGAAGGAGTTTTTCTTAATTGCTTCCAATTTAGTGTTAGTGACAAAAATAAAAATTAAAAAAAAACATATACATAAAAAATCATTAAAAGAAGCAAAACAGAGGAGTTATAATATTTTGATAAATTTTCCACATTTTAAATTTCCAATGTTGGTCTTAAAGCATCCCTCCCTCCTCCATACTCATATTGCGCCCCGCGTGAAATAACTAACATATGTATGCGGCCCGCGTGGAATAGCTGTCATACGTACCCAGCAGAAAAAAAAAGGTTGGGTACCCCTGCTCTATACAAAAGAGAGGTGATGTAAAATAAAAACTGTCCATAGAGATCGAATATATTATATCAGTTTACATGAAATAATATAACGGTCTGAACAAGATACTATGAATTTCCATGCACTTTTTCTTTTAACATGAAACGAAAAGATTTCCTTTCTGGAAATGAACAAAATACGGAAAACACAAGTCGTGCAGGTGAGGTTCAAGAAGGATGTAAAGTGAAAGAGATGGTTTCACATGCATAGTAAGAGTTAGGCTAATATGGCTTTGAATATCCCTCGGAGTAGCCTGTGACAAGAGCTAATTTCGTTAATCTAAGCTACTTTCGTCTGAAATCTCTACAAACGCCACACAAAAACATCTTATCTCTTATCAACTGGCTTTGAAATTCGCTGACGAGTACATCACAGTATGAGTAAAAATCAGTTAGTTCGCAATATTTTTTTCTAATTTAAAATATATTTTTTTTAACACAATGGGGCAAAGAGCTCAGGGGAATTCAAACTGCTTTTGATTAAAATGAAGATGGAGTTTCTAAAGGCAATTGATCAAAAACATAAGACAAAAACGGAAATCTGTAAAAGTGTTGGTATTGCTAACCCTACTTTATCAACAATAATTGGTAGAAGAGAGCAAATTACGTAAGTGTGTGAAATGTTTTAATTAAATGCGTGAAGATATACACATATCTATGTAAATACAATGTACTCCAATTAAAATAATTTTGCTGAATCTATGTTTCATTTCCCTCAATACCATTTAACACAAAATTCTCTAACACGAAAAAAATACTTCTGTCCCTCTCAGTTTCATGTTAAGTGATTTCCACTATTTATGTCAAATGAATAAGGAATCAGAATTTACCAGAAAACATAAAAGCGAAACTAAGAGAAACTGTGTTATGAAGTTGATAACAGAAATAGCAAATTTAATCTTTTCGCGGTGACAAACTGATCAACGGAAAACATTTTAGAGACCATTGTGCCACATATGCATCCTCGCCAAATATCACCAGAACCCGTATGAGGCTCTGGTGAATCGTGTTTCGTACAGGTACTAAACGTTTGCCCGTCCCCACGGAAAAATGCATCGAATGAGCTGCCATCCAACACGAGTTTTTGAGACTGGTGCATACATGACACTTCCGTCGCGAAAGGGATAAAAACCTTTTATACTTGGATGAAAATATTTTTTTTTCTTAATGGGCCTTGATAACTCAAACTATTACTTTCATGAAATGACAAGAAAAAGTAAATATATTAGATGGATCAAGTGTTTTAATCTTCCTACAGATATAATTAGTGTTTATGTAAACTTTGATGTTTGAGGGACAAACTTCAAAAAGTTTGCTAACGTTTTCCCCTCATTCATCTCCCTCAAATCATTCTTACCGTTTGCTGAGCAAACGGTAGGAATGATTTCAGGCTTGTACCATTAATACAAACTATATAAAAAATATGAGAATTTTAAGCATACAATTCTTAGCATATTACTCAGTATTAAACTGTCATAAATTTATTTTCTATCAAAATATAGATTTATGTCATAGTTCCAGAGCAGTAAAATGGTTTGAAGGATTACCATTATATGATGTGCGCAGCTAATTCTAGATTCAATCATTAATGAAAACATTTGGGATAAACTCATTTGACTCACTAAGTAGAAGAATTCATTGTTTCCCTATAATATATTACTTTAAAAATATTAACTCAGTGAATAATTATAAAAAAAAAGAAAAACAACTGAACTTCTATGTAAGGAAACTTGCTAAAAACTTTTGAATTAAATTTTACGGTTTCAAAAAAGAAAAATGATAAAGGGTTTTACAGATTGTCCATATATCTAGTTTATTTACTTATGAAATAGTATATCACATAGTATTACCTTAAAAATAACCATAAAAATAATGAAGAATTGAGCTTTCTGTATAAATGAACCTGTTCAACTTTTGACTGTTTGGCACAGTTGGTTAGACAGTGGTGTTAGGGGTCCAAGTTTGAAGGATCAGTTCCAGCCCATATCGGTAGATTTTCATGAAACAAAATAATCGACAGATTCCATGTATGATGATAATGCAGCATGTTAAAGATCGTAAGAGTAGCTATATATAATTGGCATATGGGTATTCTCGGTTAAATTAAAATCCTAATACAATTTTGAATCGTCAAAGCTCATATGCCATCCTATGGTTAGGGAACTAAGCATCAAAATTATATCGTGACAATTGGTATATATACCTATATTGTGATTTCAAAGTTTTACCACATCCCGGGTAACGTATTAGGTCAGCTATGGTAAATATACGAATAAGTAGCCCATTAGTAAAAAAGAAAAAAGAAGGACTTTTTGTACTTAAATTTATTGTATCAAAGAAATAATTGATTATTGCTTATACGTACTGTACATCATTGTAATTTATCACCTTATGAAAGCGTGAACCAGAAACTATTACCTCAAATAGTAATAATGAAATAAAAAAATAAAATAAAATCTATTTTCTGTATTAGTGAAGTCTTGTTCTAACTAATAAAAGTTTTTTTTTTTTTTAAATTTCTAATAGTTTTCAGTGTTTTGTTATACAAAATATCTTTTTAAATTATGAATAGCTTAATTTCAAATCAATAATTCGTATTAAAACTGTTAAGCGTATTATAAGTGAATTTGTATGACAAAGTTTCATATCAAATGCAATATACATCATAACAAAGTAGAGATACAGTTTGGATTATAAAGCTATATAACTTTTAGCAACACTGTACACCTTCATAATTCAATCTGTATTTGATGGGAAATCAAATGAATAATTTTCATATTCTAAGCTATATATCATAACTGTTGCGTATCATAATCCCAGCGGTCAACAAATTAATTCGTACAAATGTTTTTGTATTTCTATATATTTTTTTTTTTATAGATAAAAGAAATTATTTTTTATTTTATAAGATTATGCATTTTATTCCCTCTAAAATATTTTTTGACAAAAGTTGTTTGAAAATTCCATCAATAAATCACAAGATGTAACATATCAAAAGACTGAAAAAAAAAGAACTTCATACCTATGGCAGAAACATTTTTATTCAATAAAAGGAGAAAAATATATCTCCAACTCTACCTAAATCCAGTAAACATTTCCTTACTACCTTCAGAAAATGTGTGTAACACAACATATTATATTCTGCTGACTTTGAAAAATTGCCGTTTCTTTCATGCAGTGTTTACCGTCAAACTTCTATTTTCAAAAAGTTCGCTGTATTTTATCTTCCATGTGTATATCCTCCGCTTTTAAAATGTTTGATAAGAATACTGCAGAACTGCAAGTTTCTTAAAAGCATATCCACTGGGAAGCCTTTACAACTCGCTGGAATTTATCATTTCTTTTTAATGTACATAAACGAGAGATCTTTTTAATACAGGATAAAGTTTTCCGTCTTAAGTAAATTATGTATGATGCATCCAGAATGTTCTGCAAAAATATTCGGATTCATCCCTATTTTTTTTTATTATTTAACATTTGAAAAAAAAATCGTTATATCATATCCTTAAGACTACCATAAAATCGTGAATTTTGTCAAAAATTGACTTTTTTTATGATTTTATTTTAAATGCCATTTTATTAGCTTATAAAAATACCAAGTTTATATTTTTCATTCTCTAGGGAAAAGAAAAACTACAAGTGTTTTAGTGAAAGCAGATGCCACACACAGAACTTTAAGCAAGATGTCACACTTTAAAATGCGTCTTACTCGAAATGGGCGTTTTAGAAAATGCTCAAATGGGGACAGCGGTTACTCAAAAAGTTTTGAAAATAATTAATTTTTGTGTAGGTTATGTATAATAGTAGGTTTTAAACGTTCAGATTTGTCATTCACTGTTTTATTACAAAATTTACAGTGCCTTTTGTGAATACAATCACTGTTTTTTAAGCAATTTCATATAATAACTAGGATAAAGTACTCTGGTTTTTATAAAAAAATAAAATATTTCTTTTTCTGTGAAGATCACTTCAAAAATAAGTAGTAAAGTTACACATCAATATTCAAAAAATTCAGAATTTGTTCAAAACCTTTTTGTACAGAGTGAGCCCCGTTTGTTTATCTAATTTTTTGTGCATTTTTACTTATTTTAGTAGTAATAATTTATTGCACTTTCTTTAATTTTGCATTTTTTTCTTAAAATGTATTAAATAAGTCTCAAAAACAACAAAAAATTACATAATATATCCATTTTTTTTTAAAAAATTGTAGCAGGTAATCGAATACTTTCAAAAAAGTGCAGTTGTGGCATGCAGTTGTTATTGTGAAATGGAATACATAATATCGTAATTCATTAAATTTAAAATATAAATTTTAAAAATAGGAAAACAAAACACTATATACGAATGAGTTATTAAATCTAAAATAATATGCTATTTATTGATTCTGAATATTCTTTTCTAACTAAAACGTTTGAACTCATTACAAATGCATCAATTTTATATCATGAAATTTCACAATTCTTACAGTAAATTAATGTAAATTTCTCATAGACCTACCTAGAAAAATGGGGTGAATATTTAGGCCTAAGAATATCAATAAATAAAGTACATACACATTATTTGGAACAAACGCTTATAAAATTATACAATTTTAATTTTTTCCTGTAGCCATGAAAACACACACATAAGTACACAATTTTTTCTAAGCACACAGAAATTACATGCATATATTGCAATCTAAAAATTCAAAATTTATTCAGAAATTACCAAACTTATAGCGTTTGTATTCGATTAAAAAAATCTTTAAGGAGTTATTTCGATTTATATGAAATTAATTTTTCTTCAAATTATCAATACGGAATTATAAAAATGAGTTGAAATTGATTTACCTTTTCGTAGACTTCTAAGATTTGTTGCTTGGTTAGTATAAAACGATTTACAGATGTAAAAAAACATGTACAATATGCTTAGGGGATTTTATTGATAACTACAGAACGGTCTAAAACATTAAACAAAAAATGATACAAAATCTTCAGTTTTGTACTCAAAATCGCTCAAACTAAAATTTTATGCCATTTCATTTTTACACATTATAGTAAGAGTTATAATTTTTTTTCTTTAAACAATTATAATTTGAACAAAACAGCTACCGATTCCTTTAAATATTATTAGTTACATTAGCAAACGATTTTTATCTATTACTAAATGGAAACTATACAATATTTGTTTACCAAATGATATTTTGAGGAAAAACAACTAATTGTAATTCCTACACCTTTGAATATTTTGTGATTTTCTGTGGAAACCTAAAAATTTAATACATAAGACTAGCAATGCAATGATCTAAGTTTATTTGTAATATTTTTAAAGTGGAATTAATTATAAATGTATTTATATTTTTATTTTATTTATAACTTGCACTTTAGTGCTTCTAATGCTATGAGAAAGTATAGAGTTAAAAAAGTGCTTTGTAAATTAGAAGTTAAAAATATATTCTAGCGATGAAATTTTATTTTACATTAAATGAAATAGTTAGATTACAACAAACAATGCTATATTTTGATCCCAAATTGTTAATAAATGTAAATATTTATTTTTCTAATAAAATAAGAGGGATATTGTTCATGAAATATTTGAATAACTTAAAGAGCATAATTAAAAATATACATTAATTTGGAGTTTTTTTTAAAATAGATTAAACAGAACATAATGTAAAATAAATTAAAATTGCTTAAGATTTATGTTGTTGTTGTTATTTTCTTTCAGGTAAAAATAATCTTGTAATAGATTGTTTTTATGTTATTCGCAAAAACTACGTATTAGATAAGCTGTTATATTCTTTTAAATCGCATATCATGATTTATGTGCACCGTCACTGTTTCATTTTTATTTTAAAATCATTGTGTTGAGTAATATTCTCTTAGATGGAAGAGATACATACATATATATATATATATATATATATATATATATATATATATATATTTATTTTTCTGCACATTAATATATTACCCCATATGACCCTGTATTTTTTTTTCCTATATTAAATATTTACATAGTGAAATAAAAGTATTAGACGTAGAAGAATTAATGAATTCAAGAAATTATTCGATGTTTTTAAGAAAACTACAGGAATGAATTTAACGAAAATTCACACTAAACAGTTATCAATGGCACAGTGTCACATTATAATTACAATCCATGTTTTCAGCCAATTACTTCACAGATTCATGTGGCATCATAGTCAAATGATAGATTCTATCATGCATTTCCAGTCATGCCCGTTACTGTTACCCACTCCTGTTTTTACAGAAAAATAATGAATAAATCCTTTAGAAAAATTAGTGGAAACTTTTTCTTTAAAGAGAACATGTTTTATTCTTATCCTAAAATAAATAATGGCACTCACAACCCAAACTGCTGTATTTAACAAACTTCTTTAATTCACCATATTTCAAGCATTTTTATATTCGAAATACTTGGGAAATAGATTGGCATATACTGTTTTTAAATGAAATATATATGTAAGAACATAATGGTAAAATAAATTATATAACAAAAATAAAAAAAAATATGTAGGATCATTTATTATGTTTTTATTTAACATAATAAATTAGCTGGGTGGTTGTGACGTAGCGCGCTTGCCTTGAAAACAACTCAAGGTTGCGGCTTTGATATCGGCTGCTATCGATAGATTTCAAGATGCGAAAATCGTAGGCATGCTTGTGATATGATTATTTGGCATGTAAGAGATCCCTTGAGTATCAGTTTGGTTATAGTACTCTGGTCAAAATTAAATCACGGCAATATTTAGAATCCGACGAGAGAAAAACTGAATAAAATTCAAAAGCCAGAATTTGATAGCGGGACCACCAGTAGATGTTGCCACCAATGAACTGACTCTCACTATTGGGGTTTGCGGTGTCTGCAAATGCATTAGATGCCAAATGGAGAACCCATTTGAAACAAATAATATTATACTGTTAAATGGATTGGCGCTCGAGGGTTTTATGCTGTCAATTTCAAAGAGCAAGGGAGTTCTTAAGGAGCAATTCGTAAAAAAACAATCCTTAGAAATGAAGGATTCAACAGAAAAATTTGCAAAATAAATCCCATAAGGTCTTTTCACCTTCCATAGTACTCGAACACAACTGTCAGTGTCTATAATACCAATATGTTTAAGATTATTCACAAGCTCACACCCGTCCTATTCAACCACCGAAATAATAAATAATTGCTTGTAGATCTCTTTCAATGGTCAAAACAACACTAACTCAGTTTTGGAGAGCAAATACTTGTTTATAGTCTGCACATACTTTTCTCGTAAATTCCGCTTACGTCATAGATCATGATATTAGTAGATTTCTCCAGGAGTTTTGAGAAGCCCCGAAATGGTCACAAATTTGCCAAAAAGGGTCGCCAGCGGGGTTACCATGTCGACAAAAATGATGGGCTTTATCGTCAACATTTCGCCAAGTTTCCAGTGAATCGCCATTATAATGTAGGGGACTGCAATGCTTGCAAATATTGCAATTTTAGCATACAATAAATGCAGCAGAGAGTAATATTAACGTATTGCACATCCAGATATAAACTATTTACACTATTTGAAACATTTATTACACAAAATTCGTAATAATATATTAAAAAAAACACTGAGTGATCATGGAAATTTTTCTTTATCATATACGCATTTTCATTTAATTTTAGCGTTAAATATCCTTTATATTATCATTATCATCCTTATCTAAAATATATTATTATTTCATTACAAAAAAAAGTAACACTTTTCTATACTAGATTAAATTCAAGGAAAATAGTGAGCGCTTATGTACACGAAGGCAATAACCATAAAAAATTTAGATAATAAAAATAACTCCATTTTATCAACTTTCTACTGCTTTAGATTTATATATGGATTCTTCGTATAAATAGCGTTCAAGTCTTTCCCGCTTCAATGTGATAAATGTTCGAAAAATTTCCTACTTGAATACGATGAATGAGACACATGACAAAATATTAACCCTAACCAAAAAGAATATTGCTGTGCTGATAAATCACATACCTAGATATTTGTGAAGCATTTCACGTTCATATAAATCACCTGTTGAATTGGAAATCATGGGAGGTTTTTCATGTTTAAATTGAAATATACTGAGGCGACTGTTCTGCTGAGACATGTATTAAAATACTTTATATTTATTTGCCGATGATTTATTGTTGCTAAGTTACTAACAGCAGGTTATTTGGAAAGTTAAAATACACTCTATAATATAAAAAGAGATGCTTCAGAAATGATTTATTCGAATGGGTGAAAGTCGATATATGTGGTGAACGTTTTAATGCTAACAACGTCATATGAATCGAAAGTTTAATTCAAAAAGTGTTGCTTTTAAGATCAAAATAATATAAATGATGCTTTGGCTCACTTTTAGTCCTGATGTAAGCTAATATCTGTATGGAAATTAACACGTTTACGGATGACTTTTAGCAAGATTTTTTACCATACACATTCCAATTGTCGAGTTAAATCAACAGGACCCAAAAAAATTCCGAGATGATTGTATTTCAAAGTTCAAATGGGTCATAGTAAACAGATCGTACCGACCAGTGAAGTGTAGAAAAGGCACAAAAAATACGAGTTTTGTGTTTTATTGGACATCATAAAGTTGAATGGTAAGCCCAGAAGCCGTTACTGGGTGACCACGTGTTTTCTTAGGCAAAAAGAAGAAAAAAAAAAACTTAAAGGTCCTTAAAAAAAGAGCATTATTGCTGCGCCATGAATTTCGTTGACATATCGCTATGCCAAAAACGCGTAAGAGAGGAAAAAGGGTTGGATATGTATGGGCTGCTTATGGGCTATGGGCCATTTTACAGATCTTCCTATTTGGCATCTTTTTTCTTTAATCGAAACAATTAACTAATCCCCTGACATAGCTATGTATAACGACAGCTTTAGGAGAAGATATTTCAACTTTAGTACCATCATTTTTGTCCGATTTGCAAATGTCATAATTGCTGGGTTATGTTCAATAGCACAACACTGAAGCGGGAATTCGGCTTCCCATCGTTATAATAACAAGGCCAAATTGGCCTTGGCGCACACAAAGGGGTTGAGGGTTCCGGCCCTCCAAAGTCCTTGATTTGTTTGTTTCCGATTGATTATAATCATATGCATACAGTACTTAATATTTAATTAAGTATTTGTTATGAATAAATAATTTTATTTAGTAATGCTAATTATTTATTCAATCATGATTTTTTTACTATTTTTGTTCCCGAAAATCGACAAATTTAAAAGGAGCATGATACATGAAAAGTGAAATTTCTAACCTGGACCCCCTCCTGAAAAATTCCTGTGTGCGCTACTGAGGCCAATACATTATAATGGGTTTTGCGCTTCTCACAGGTGTATTTTGCAAGACCATATAGATGGGAAGTAATCTTCCCAGGACCCACGGATAGGTTAACTTTGAACCATTCTTTGAATGCTACGTAATGATTTTTAACCTTACAAATACGTTGTAATCAGCTGATGAAGTTCAGAAATGAATTAATACTTAATTTTTCCACAAGTTTCTATGCAACGTTATATAATTAAACTGTAATTTATATTTTTTTTTATCATTTTTTGTTCCATTGTTTGAAATCTTAAACATAAAAATCAAATGCAAAAGTAAATATTTTATAATCTGAATATTAAAATCAAGTTTAATTAAAAACCATGCTTTAGAAAAATCAACTTATTTTTTTTAATATTATTTTTTTCTTTAATGTACGTTGTTGCCTTAAAATGCATTAATATTTCAATTAACGTAAAATCCTTTTTCGATAAACTTCAATTTCCAGTTCAGTTCAATTTCGTTTCCTATTATCGTTTCCCTTGCTTTTCAATCTAAAGAAAGGAATTTTTCGAAACAAAGGAAGGAAATATTACTTTGTCTTTTTTTTAAGAAACGAATTATGTGTTTATGAGTGAGAGAAAATCCGATTACAAGTTCTAAAAACATATTTTCCGCCTAATTTAATACAACTTTTTTCACTTCATTTACTGCAGAAAGTAATAAATTACCAGCAAGTAAGCATGTCTAATGCGATCAGTAACACATTTTCCAATTCTTTTTTTGTACTAATCTCCCACTTAATACGCAATTATAATACGATATTTCCTGTTCTTTTTGCTTTTCCAAAACTCATTCCGACAAATCCCTTAAGCTCTGACTCTAAGAAAAAACATATTTAATTGAAGTGCACTCATACGATTACGAAGCGTTTAATATTTTTTCCGGATGATTACACAACTTGATTTTTTAAACTGGTATATTTGTTTCCTGAATAAAAAGAAAAAAAGGATAATACTTAAAACATGGCTTCCTTCATTTGGAAATGGTGTACTGCGTCTAAGAAGCATTAAATTCCATGATAGCATTTTGAGTAAAATAAAGATTAATCATTTGAATTAATTTCCATGATTGAATGGTATTAAAAAAATATTCACCGAATTTTCGATAATTGAAATAATTAATAATTTATTTAAATATGTGAGAAATTATTTTTAACTGTTGTTAAGTTCTTAAAAAAGAGTTACATTTATAAATAATGAAACATAATAAATATTTAAATATAAAAATATGAAGGAAGAAAATGATTAAATCAAGAATTTAATTAAACACCAAACTTTTCAATTAGGTCTACTTCAAAAAATAAATAGAGGTAAGTCAAACAATGGACTAAATTCATGTGACGTCATAGTCACATGATAAATGAGCCACGTGTTTTCGGCCAATTAGTTCATAAATTAATGCAACGTCATAATTATATCATAAATATAATCACGCATTTCCAGATAATTAGTTCATGCGCTTCACTGTTGCCAACTTTTGCTTTTTGCAGAAACTTTCTTTTCAGAAAGTACATATTTGTCAACGATATAATAATGCACATAGCTAAAAAAATGCACTTAATTTAAAAGTATTCGTATAATGTATTTTTTTTTTTTAATTTTGAAAACTGTTTGAAGAATTTTAACACGTGAACTCTTTACCCAATCATCAATTTTTAAATGTTATCTAAACTTTACAAGTTGAACAACTAATATGTCAATTTTTAAACAATGGGAAACACGTGATTGCTGTTATCATGTGACCATCGTGAATTTAGTCCATTACCTGCTTATAAATTATATTTAAAATCAATGAAATGTACTGGTAACACACAAATTTTGTCAAGAAAATAATAAATTCCTCTAGTTTTATTGAATACCCTGACATACATATACACTGACGTGCAATTTAACCAGACACTCATATATATTCTTGCTTTATCGCCTTTTTCCTTGATGACAACAAATTCGTCTCGGTAAGATTCGATTGACTCCTCAACTGTTTTATCGACTCGGACCGGTTATCGTTTGGTAATTTTACCTCGTCCAGGGGAGGCAGGGATGTAGATTATTTGTATTTTAGATAGTTTTGACTTAATAATTTTAATTTAATTGTATTAAAATAAGCCTTTAGAACAAAATAAAGATGCACCAAAAATAAATATAAATGACTTCCATGGAAAAATGCACAATCCCGAGAGAAATACACCACAGTAAACAAAATTGAAATGTCTTTGTGCTACCTGGCGCTATGTGATTCATGGCCCGGCACCGATTGGTTGCCAAGGGGACGAAGACCACTGGATTAGACGACAGTAAATTCCAATAGCCTTCTCCTATGATACACCTAAATTTTTCCAGCGATCTCGGAAAACTCCCAAACGTTTGATGCGACAAGAACAGAAGATCAAACATCTTTTTCTATGGTTTCTTAGAAGTACATAAGGCTTAAACGTAGATAGTCAGGAAATAAGTCATGTATATAGGAGGTTTTTCAAATCTTTCAGATGCAATTTAGGTGTGATTTCACAGTGCAGTATTTCATAAATACAGCAAGACCCTTATTAACGCTGTTTAGGTTTAATGCTCTTTTATTTGAATTGAGGGGTTTCCCGAAATAACACGCAGCGTTAAGCTTCCCGATATCCGAAGCAGTTTATGTGTGTTTCTTTTTCAAGGCAGTGTTATACGAAAATATTTTTTTATCGTTTCAAATATTTGTTGACGTTATTGTAAGTATAAATTTATATAATATAACGATTGCTATAGTGAGAAATATTATGATTTTCAGTTTTTATCTTGGAGGATAATAAAAATCACGAAAATAAAGCATAAAAAAAGCATTTCACTAGAAACTAAAATGCAAGTGATTAGAAGATTTGATACCGGTGAACGTCAATCTCAAATTGGTGCTAATTTGAATTTGGCAACTTCAACAGTAAGCGCCATTCTTAAGAATAAAGAAGAAATACTACCGTCGGTAACTGGAAATACGACAAGTTCTGCAACCAGAATTACCTCGTTCTAGAAATAATGCAATAGAGGAAATGGAAAAATGACTTTCTATATGGATTGACGAAGAAATTGAGCGCAAAATTCCACTAAGCCAATCTATCTTCTTGAAAAAATGGCAGAAAATTGGAAATACCAAACAGACTGAATGATTTGAAACGTAAACATACTGACTTAGAATTTTATTTATTTTTATCTGAATATTCATTTATTATGTTTTCTATACTAGTAAGAAATAAATTTTTGTTTTATTGCTATAAAAAACGTAATTAATAAATTTAATGGTAAGAACCTGACCAATTTTCTACCCATCTTCCCCTAAACCATTATTTACATGTTGATATAACCTCCTTTAATGCTGTTTCATATTACGCTCTACTTAGATGGAACGTATACCCCGCGTAAGCGGTCACTGTATTTTATTTCCAATGAAATGCTGAAGATGCACGAGAAAAAAGTTACACAACTATATCGTAAGTCCCGTTTTGGCTGATGTAATACTTAGTTGGTTTCTTGTTAAAATCTATGAAACCAGTGTCCAGACATTCTTACTGCTTGAAGAGTGATGTATTCTGCTTCCAAGAAGAATACATCACTTCTTTAACAATTTGTGTCATGGAAAAATTCTTACATCGGAATATAACAAAGTGAATCTAGATTCATCAATCTAGACAACGTTTTTACAAAAGTCTAGGAGCAATTATCAATGTTCCAAAGCCCATTCCTATGTTTACAAACGGTGATGCATACTCAGTAGATGTACCCTTGTCGGATGATAGCATCTGTATACAATTGAGAGGAGAAAAATCTGAATAAGTGTCTATTCACAACTTTTGTGCATAAGTTTTAAATTGTTGAGGTATCTCTTGCATTCTTACCCGTTTATCCGCTTTCGAAATGCCATGTAGCTTGTAATGATTTTATTCAGCCACACTGGTTATCTTGGGAAGTTCAGCCACGTGAGAACTTCATCGGAATTTAAGCACGAATGCTACATTAGTAAACTAATGTCCTGTAATAAGCCAATAGAATACATCACTTATCAGATGGAGGAACTTATTCGTCGGATGTCGACAGTTTTTATCCAATCAAATACAATTAAGCTTTTCATCTAGCCTCGTGCTTCTCAAACTTTCAATATTTACGACCCAATATTCAACCATAATTTTCACCCTTCATACAAGAGCAAAGAATTGAGTACAATAATTAAATAATTTGACATGAAAGCTACAACGTGACTTAAACCTCTTGCCACCGCCTTATTTAAACGTCTCGCTCAACCAAAGCATTGATTTTTTAGACGTATATATACGTCTTTCGAAGTAAGATCTTTTCTGTGCACTGCTATCCATAAAATTATTCCGAAGGCTGTAGACAGCAATAAAAGGACCTTCGCTGTCTTGCGAAGGTTTTACTTGTTTCAGAGGATTTGCTTATTTTTATATTCCTTTTTCCTTCCCCGAAAAAATCATCACATACAAGCATCTACGTGGAAAACAGTGGCATTGGGGAGCAAATCGCTAAACTATTAATCAGCAATTAAGGGATTAATTAAAAACCGTACAAGATAAATTCTAATACAAACCCATAAGGTCATTGGTAATTATTAAACTTGTTCTTAACTTAGTAATGTTAAATTAATTATAAAATACATTGTGCAGTACTGATACATTTATAAGTGTATCATATCAGTGTAAATGTATATTTAATTATTTATTATGTTAGAATGTATTTACCTTGTTTACTTACAATAAATTAATAGTTTTTTAAAATAATCTTTTGTTTCCAACTTTCCAATATGCTCGTGCTCCCCCTCGTTGAGTTCTCACACCGTCCTAGGGGGCCGCCCCCCCAGTTTGAGAAACTCTGATCCAGCCCGAATTTTATATGATCATTATTTATACCATTCGCACCCCCTTTAAGATTTAGAATAATTATTATATTCATTTATAAATCTGCCCTAAATGCCATATTTGAAATCCGCAACAATTGTCACTCAGAGTATATAGTATATATAGATACAGATATAAGTGTGAGTGTTTATATGTGTTTGTTTTGAATTTATATAAACCTATATAAATCTACCCATCGTTAATACCGTTTTAAGCGTTTTCAGGGAACTTCGCTTATGTTTCGAAGGAGCCGTCAGTATTTTAATGCCAATTAAAAATTTCAAATTAAGTTTTAGTGCACTTTTCTAAAACTGCCTTCTTTAAAGAAAAGTCTGTGCGTACATATGCGATGTCTCGAAATACCGTAATATACGGCCAATAGTAAAAAATATTTTTTACCCTTCCTTAGAAATTCGTTACTGCATTAGGCGACATCTTTTAATTTGGTATAATTTAAAAGCTGGGTTTGTGGAAATCGACTCTCGGGGGAGTGTTATAGGCAAAAAAAATCCTATTTTAAACTTACAACTTTGAAATTTAACAACCACGTATATTTTGTTGAATATAGATTTTTTTTTTTTTTTTTTGGAAAACGACGTAAATAAAAATTCCCTTTTGAACAATTAGTCTTATAGATTTGACGTTTGGCCAGAAAGTTTTATTTCTTGAGTAGAGATCAGAAAAGAGAAAATGAACTCCCATGGGTGTTGTTAATGAGAAGTAAAGATACATATATTCCGTTATAGAAATGCAAGCTATGTTCCTTTTAAATCAGGAAATGAAGACTATAAGAAGGTTTTCTTTCCCAATTCAATCAAAATCTTTCTGCTAAAACTTAGCTATCAGTAACATAAAAATGTTTATATAGTCATACATTATCTTGAAATACCACGAAACTTGTGAGAAAAGGCCAGTATGTATATATAAATATTATTTTTTTATAAACTGTATCCATAATCTATTAATGTATTCAATAAGTAAAATTAGTAAAACACATTTTTTATCCAATTACTTGAAAAAGTAACTATTTTCTTAAACATAAATTCAGTATTTGAGAATTTCTTGTAAGCTAAAACAAAAAAAAAAAAAAATATTATTAAATCTCAAAGAATAGATCTAGGGTTAATGTACTTTATCATCAAATAATATTATAATACATATATTAGTTTGATAAAGATTAATTGATGTATGAAAAAGTATTGCAATGTGCCTAATTTTCCCCACATTTTTTGTATCCAAAACACTACATTTAGAAGAAAATCGCTGCAGCATCATAATTTTTTATTAAAAACAAAAATTAGAGAAGACACCTGTTGTGTTAGAGCAGAGGTTCCCAAACATTTTGCTCTTAGACCTCTTGAAAAGTTTTTTGGTTTTGGGTAGACTTATGCTTACGTAATATTGAATTTTTGCCAATTCATGAACTCAAATGTCCTTTTAACAGTTGGTATAGAGCTACTAACTTTAATAGATTAAAATTTGTAACTGCAGAAGTATAAAGTATAAAACTTGAGAAGCACATGTTACTTAAAGTAAAATTCAATTAATACAATAAAAAATTGATCAAAAAACAAATGTTTATATTGGGAGGGATGTGAATCTGGTGCTTCTGTTACAAATTTTCAACATTTGGTATCAATCGTGAAAGATTTAACCTTCTCGGATACTTGAGTCCAGTCTTTATCTTTCATTCTTTCTTTTATTTTGGAGATTGTTAACATCACTGAAACTCCTTCTCACAAAGAAAAGCAATTAATAACACACTTTCTCACAATACTCCATAATTCAGAATAAATAGCAGATATGTCTTGTAAAAAATTAAAAAAAATTTCTAAACCTTTACTCTGAGATCCCTTCGTTACCGCCTATTCGAATAAGTTTCTTTAGTAATATGACTTTTTTTTAAAAAAATGTTTAACATATGAATTTATTGTCTGCTGTGGTCATTAGCATAGTTAAAGCATTCTCAAATTTTAATCATTTTAATCTTAAACGTGGGTTAAAATGCCATTTTCCTCACTGATTGTATGTGGCTAAATTGAAAAACTGGGTATTCGCGTGACGTCCAGCATTATACTAATGTTACTTAATACTGGCAAGAATTCTACAAATGATAGCCATCGCTTTAATAAAATTTACGCTTTCACCTTGTAACTACAAATTTACCTCATCAAATTTAGCAAATAAATCTGTTAAAAAGGTAAAATTTGATGAAATATTCTTTTAAAATTAAAGTAACGATCCTGTTTAATGAGAACCACACTCGTAGACCCCATTTAAAACTCATGGACCCCCAAATAAATTTTTCACTCCCGTGAACCCCTTGCAGGTTTTTGTAGATCCCTGGGGGTCCATATAGACCACTTTGGGAATCACTGTATTAGAAGATCACAAGAATGTATATTTTAAGGCCGTTTATATGTGTCCTAATTGTTGTTAAGCTGTTTATAAGAAAATAACAAAAGGAACATTATGTACTAATAGTAGTTTATAATGATGTCTATATAATTCGGTATTATTATATATTACTTGGGATACGCCTATTTTATTTCATTCTCAATATTTATTTTTAAATTTTGTATTCACTTTAAAATGAATGGTGTAAACCTATATATATATATATATATAAGACACCTAATAAATCAATAAAGAATCCAAAAATATGTTATATCAATTATTAATAGCAATTAAGGTAGAAAGATATTGGTTTATAATGTTCTCTCCTTCACTTATATATAACATACGCACGAACACTACACAATACTGATGTAAAATTGTAAAAAAAAATACATAATTGTAGTAATTTAATCATGTGATAAAAAAAACCCCATACATTGTACAAAACCCTCGGTAATTAAGAAAATTAAAATAAAAATCTAATGCTACATATTTATCTGGCAATGTAGGAATGACATAATGTTTAATGGCAATGACCTACATGCGTGCCAAGATTTACACGACAAAATAACTGAAATAATAATAAAGATAAATTTTAAATTAAGTATTATATATATTTATTGTTAATGGACCTGGGAATTTTAGTTTCATAATAAAGTTTAAAGTACTCGATACTAGAAGTATGTCATAGTAGCCTAGATTCATATTCTCCAGTTACAAAAACTAACAATCGTGAAGTGAGTTATCTCTTCTTGTAATTCTTAGTTACTCTTGTAAAAGTCTTTGTCCGTACTAAATCATATACTGTCAAAAGAAAAAGATTTTGGCAAAGGATGACCTAGTTGCATATATTACCTAGCAATCGATAGCAAACTAGCCTGATATCAACTATTTTGAAAGAAACAATCTTGCTTTTAACGAATAAATTGCATTCTTCGTTTCAGATATACGAGTAAATAAAATTAAACTTCATTATTCTACCATTTTTTTCATTTAATAAATGTCATACTGTATGTCTACATTTTGTGTAAAATAGCAAATAAAAAATTATATAAGTACTATGTATAAAAATATAAGGTACTGAGACATTCCGGGAAAACTGGAATTTCAATTTAATTTAATTCTGACACTTAGATAAAACCTTATTTACCATTCCAGATATAGAGTAATTTGCAATAATTTAGAATTGCTGAGGTAATTGATTATTCAGAGTTATTTATTGCTTTAAGCATATTATAATATTAGTCTCCGATCTCTTAAATGCAAGGATTTTAATCTAACCAATAGTTACTTAACTTTTACCAAAGATATATTTCTCAGAATCAATTTTTGGAACACACACCATTTTCCAATCGATAGTTTCATCCTGTTAAGCATTCAATAATGAATATCAACAAGAATGTATATTATTAGACCCGTGATTAATTTCAATATCAACCATATTTATGGAGTGAAAAATACAAATTAATGACTATTCATTGCATTTTCTAGTTGCCAGTTCTTTCAAACTTCTGAACATTGATTATTTTATCGAAAATTAATTTCTATCTTCTGTTATATACGTAACCCACTTGTTTAATTCAAATTGATAAGTATTTTTATTAAGTCTAGTGTGTGTGTGCGGATTATATAATTTGAATGATTGCTCATCCTCATATAAATATTTATAACAGAAAATTGATTCTTCATAACAATTCTTATATCATAATGAGGCTTAATTTTGCCTTAACT
The DNA here is from genome assembly GCA_019973955.1 of Trichonephila inaurata madagascariensis. Classification (NCBI taxonomy): domain Eukaryota; kingdom Metazoa; phylum Arthropoda; class Arachnida; order Araneae; family Nephilidae; genus Trichonephila; species Trichonephila inaurata. The sequence continues at coordinate 47,173 of BMAV01020382.1, read as the reverse complement.
TCCAAGCTTTCAGAATTATTAATGACAAAATTTCGACTACAGTGAATTGTCTTTCATTAATTTGACTTTGTATTTATTGTATGGGTATTTAATTTATTTGAAAAAAGGCAAAACATTTTATGAAAAAACTTCAAGTTGTGGATAAATATGACTCTGATGGTAACACTTTACTACCAAATGAAGCAGTGAAAGATGGCTGAAACTTTATATTGTTAGGTTTACATTTACTTGAGGAATTATTTTGTCAGAAGTGCACCCATTCAAAAAAGACCTTCCCAATTATTTATACTTATCTAATTATCTATAAGACTTCATGCGGACAAAAAACAAAGGTTTTGATTTCAACTAATAAATCTCCTGATTTGTTTCCAATGAAGGTAGGTAACTATACTTTTGAAACTGTAAAACAATTTACTTACTTAGAACTCTGATCTCATGTAGCAACGATCTGAAACTTGAAATAAACAATAGAAGTTGTTGGCTAATGGAAGTTTTCTTTGCCTTAGGAACCAATTCATATCTATAAGTTTATTTCTATAAACACCGAGTTGAGCATATATCAAACTTTGTTCAGGCCTGTTGCTCTGTATGGAAGTGAATGTTTGATCCCCAATAAAGCAGAAGGAAAGAAATTGTTTATTTTTGAAAGGAAAAACTTAAGGTAATCTTAAACAATTATTTCGACCTATTCAAGAGAACAATAAGTGTGGAGGATTCTGTACAATCATGGAATTTACAGGAAACATGGAAAATATGGCGGCACTGACATTGTGAGAACTATAAAAGTATCACGTATCAGATATCTGGGCTATTTGTACATATATTCCGATGTTTTTCTTATCAAGTATGTAATGGAATCTTTGAACTCGATTTTTATCCACTTAAAAAGGTCAGATTAACTCTAATCTGTGCGCACTTGTTAAGGAACGATGACAGTATATCAATTTCATAATTTTGTTTCATTATCCTGATCATGATTGTCAGGAATAAATATTTCGAGATTTAGTGACTAATTCATTATATCGTTTCCAGATTTGGTGACTAAATGCATACACATTTAAAGATTTGGCAACTAATTCCATATTCCATTTCCAGATTTTGTGACTAAAAGATTGTTACAGTCATATAATAGCGAAAGTGTTTGCGTCAGCCATTTCTTACCATAATAAAAGCAGTTTTTCTGAAAATTTAAATAAAAAAAGACTCGTGCAAGTGAAAAAAAAATATTTATGCTTTAACTCAGCGTTTCTCTAACTGTGTAGGGCATGCGCATATCGAAAAGTTTAAAATAAAAGATTTAAAGTAATTATTAATTTAACGAAACGAAGCAAAACAATGTATATTCTGACACGATAAAAAATAAAATACATATTCACACAGAAATATATGATACTAATAAATGTGTAAGTGTGGCCAGTATTTAATAATTAATTTATCAATACTGAACTAATAGCAAGTTTAGTAATTACTAGTAACTTTCATGGACTTGTCATATACAAAATATAATACATATATTGTTAATATATGCAGTTTATAACATTAAAGTCGCATTAGCGTCGAAATACATTATTATTGCATTCAATACATTGTTATTGTATGAGGAGGGCGCAATGATAATTATGACTGAAAATTGGGTCGCAAATTTGGAAAGTCTGAGAAGCAATGTTCTAACCACTAAACTCAGAGACAATCTATTTTTCTAAATTCTCTTGTCGGATCTGTGGAATGAAACATCATCCATGGTTTCAGTTTACCAAAAGAGCTGAGAATCGATTCAGAGGTCGACGGATTAAAAGAAATAATAATAATTTCTCACAAATTCTTCGATTCAAAAGTGTACTTTTTGTCTAATACTGATGCAAGTTTCAGAGAGAATATTGAGCTCTTTTTAGTGAAAATATCATTGACCTAACACTTTTTTTCGCATGAAATATTTGAAACTTAGCTCTTCCAGGTTTCCTTCAGTCGGCTGATCCTACATTTTGCATACCAGACCGTATCGACGCACTGATAGGATGCCAATGGGTATCCCAGATTCTAAAAAATGACGCGTTTAAGATTAATTCATCAATTGATAAATGATAGCTTAAAAATCTAAAAATGCATGCTTTTATTGTAGATCGAACTAAAAAAATGAAAACTAAATTATAGTTTTAAAAAATAAAAAACACGCTTTTATATGTTTATTCGAACTAAAAAGTAAAAAAAAATTCTTAATATAAGAGTAAAATGATTAACGAGAAAATGAATGTCATCGTGGTAAAAGCCTGGGGTGCTCCATATCAATTGTTATAATTCCTTACTAGTTCTTTTACGAATTGCTGAGATAGTGTAAAAATGTAGTACAATGTAGTCACGATCCGATACCTATATCAGTCGGCTACCGTGGCCACTTATAAGGCTGAAGAGAGTATTGCAAGTAGAAACCGACATTATTTAGCTGCATATTCTCAAATGAAACTATAATAAATCTTTAAAATTTCCAGTTACTAAATGCCTACAAATTTTAAATAGCAATAGCCGCATTATGAAATAAAAATAAATAAATAATGATAAAAAAATATAAAATTACAAGAATTTTTTTTAATATTTCTTTTAATTTCTTTTATTTTTATTTAAACTATAACCTCGAAAAATTCCTTATTTCACTTGAAAATAAACAACCTTTTATGCGAACTACAAATATTAATTTCGAAGGATCTTATTAATTTGAACTTTGAGGAATTCAGAAAAAAAGCCCCAAGAAACTGCGCATTGAATGTTCTTATAACCAACTTTTTTTCTTAGTTAAAACTTAAAATTATATTTTATCTAAGGGACATTTTTGATAAATCAGAGTCGCTAGGCATGTTTAAGCCAATGAAATTTCCTCGTTAACTATCCTTTTTCTGCAGCTAAAAGTAAAACTTATTTTCATCTTATCAAGTATATTTGTTAACTAACATATATATATATATATATATATTCCACAAAGAAATATTACAATTCCATGAAGGAGTGTACGATGCCACGTGAGATTAACAGTAATGGTAGAGCTAATACTACCATGTAAAGGACTAAAGAGGCAATAGTAATATACATTATACAACTGCTTATAAAATACATAACATATCCTGCACTGAGCTATGCAAAGCCGTATTCCTTGCTGCATTGGGATTTCATTTCCTCTACGATATGCGCATCTGGTGTTTGATCTACTGAACGTCCGAAAAGAAACCACATTTGTTCGATGGAAGATAGTTCGATTGAGATTGCTGGCCGGAAAACGACATCAATCTCATTTCTACTATTATCATCCTAAACGTGAGGTAAAGTCAAATGCAGCGGAAATATGATGTGGGGACTTGCCTTCACAACTGACCAAACCACAGGTTAATCAAATTTTGTAGAACAATGATCTGAGGTTAAACTCCCAGTAATATATACCAGGAATGACAGAGTGTGATAAAATATCTGGCTATGAAGTTTTATAAGAGACATATGTGATGCTTGACAATATGGGTTATCAAGTAAAGTTTTCCCTGAAACACCCATACACATGTATGACCATAATTCCAACTTAAGGAACAATGATGATTTGTCTGAAACAGTGCCAATGCACTTTGTTAGTCCACTGGTGGTAACGGTTGTACTGTCAAATACGCAACCGGTACTGAGTGTTCAAAGGAACACCAGCAGTTCCCTGCTGGACACGCAGCTATTCCTCATACTATCTGTTGGGGATGGTTTGGCTGCTGATGAATGTTGGAATGGTGCCATGGCATGTAGATCTCGAAGAACCAATTCGTGAATCTACCCAATCAGTGTGATCTGATGTGCATATGTGCAATATGACGTTACCTGACTATGTCCTCGATTTTAAAACCATCTTACCACACATTACTAAACTGAACTCGTTTATTTCCCCATAACTGTTGGTATTTCACTGGCATCTAAAGAATATATCCTACATTCCAATCCTAGTTCTCCAGTGCTTTTGATATCGCAATTCCCCGATAAAAGCTTATGTGAAATGAGGCAGCTGCTGGGTTTACAGTAGGAAACTGGCAGTCATGCTGCCAGATGCACATTCAGATATCTATCACAAAGATTCACGAAAATTATATGTTAATATATGACACAGTTCTTGTAATTAAACTACAGAAATTTAGATGGGTAATTCTAAGACGGGTAAATTATTAGTAAAAGTAAAATAAATTTTCATTAAAGCTCGGAACTATATCATAAATTGGTATCTAAGGCTATTTTTAAGATTTTTACAGGAAGCGCAAATCATATGAAGAAAGAGAGATTGGACTTCAATAATAAACCTTTTTTAAATTTTGTAATCATGAATTATTTTCCCACCTTTATATTTTGTTCAGATAGTCTCAAGTATGTTTGTAATTAATGTTGTTGAAGTAATAGAGTTCACAAATCATGTTCAAGTACACAGTTATGAGTAATAGCGATAATTATTCATCCAATCTATGTTTGATATAATAAACAATTACATTTATTATGTTTCTGTTCTCTATAAAATATATAATAAAAATACCAGGTTCTGCATCTTCAGAATAATACAAATTTCCAAGCCAATTTCTTTTAAAGTTATGCTTATACTAAAAGCTTTTAAATGCTTCAATGAAACTTGCATTGAATTGAGACTTTCCAATACATTTCGAGAAAAATAATATTCCCCTAAGAAGGAGGTTTTGTTACAGAAACCAAATAAGGAACATATAAATAAGAAATTCAATTTTCTTTTCATGCAGTAGCAGACATTTTCTAATCCTATTTCTATAACAGCAACGTGTTTTTGTAATCTTAAGATAAAAATTAAGATAAGCAAAATACTGGTTGCCTTGCAAATGGCATCCGCACTGGTGACGAAAAGTTAACAAAACGAAATGGAGTATAATACAGCTTTGCATATTTGATATGCCCCTGCAGTCACAGAAGAACTAAACAATTTTACTATATTGGAAAACGCAGCAGAAAAATTGAATAGGTAATTTGCTTTGGGAGAAAATAAGTAACAAGAAATTCTGAAGTATCTTTATGCAGTTAATTTAAAAATTATTATCGATTCATGATGCTCGAATATATTTTTATCTCTACATTTTACTCGAAATTAAATGTAAACATTGAAAATAAATATTTCTTCCAAAATATTGTTTTTAAATGGAAAAATTAATATGATTGAAAAGCAAAGTTTTTATGCAGCGCAATTAAAATATGCTAATTTATGTGAAATGTAAATTTATATATTTAGGATTCTAATTATTTTGCCTGAATGATTTAATACAGAATTCATTAAAATACTGATTAAAATTAAGATTTCTTTTTTTAAATTTTCGGCGGCACAACTTTAATAACAGCAACAATAATAATATAGATACATGCTTATAAATATATATTCCCTTGATCATAGTTGTTATTAAATTAATAAAAAATTGGAAGTCATACAAAAGAACTTATGATGATCATGATGGTTACAATATCTCGCAGGTTACAAATATTTAAACAGAGGATGAAAAGAGTGAACATATTTTTCAATATAATCTCAAAAATGATATATGCATTTATCTAGATCAGGGGTGTCCAACCCAAATGACTTTGCGCGCCACTTCGGAAAAACATTATAATCTCGCGGACCGCGCATAAAAATATATACCTTTATATCAGATTTGGAAACAAAAAAAAAAACATTTATTGGAGTGAAAATTTAAAACAGAATGAATTATTATTATTGTTTTATTTATTTCCCATGTAAACACAGATATAGATAATATAATAATGTCTATGTAATATAATAATGCAATGATCAAATAATGTTTGAAATATTACAGTTGACCCTTTCTAGAAAATTACGGTGTTCCTATTGAATTGACCTTTCGTTACTCATTGTTGAAATTTGATAGTGCTGTTATTCGCAAACGATTAAGTATACATTGTCTTTTATCTTAACCTTCCTGGATAATTTTTATAAACTTTAAAAAACATTTCTGTCTGCCTCTTGCTTTTTAGGCACTCCAAACAGAAAAGAAAGAGGAGAAACGAAAGTCGCACATACAGAGAATCATGCACCATCCATAGTAAATGATATACATAATGCAATTCGAAATTTATTAAAAAAGTAATTTACTTTTGTAAAATCAAATGTAACTGTTTGATAAAATATAAATCTATTTTAATCTAAAAGACATTTCTATTATCAAAAAGGATTTATTTTAGAACAAGAACAGGTATATATATATATATATATATATATATATATATAAATTTCCCCTCAAATAAATTTCAACATGAAAAAACTTTAAAAATCTGATATTTAAATTTTTTTTAAGAAAGAGTCGGTGGGCCGCAATTTACGTACTAGAGGACCGCGTGTTGTACACTCCTGATCTAGATAATCAATGAAGCAAGGTTCTTTCCCTATAAAGGGTTCACCAAAACAGTCGGTTATAATTCGAAAACAATTGTGTAGTTCAGTTTTCCCAAACTTTTGACATATGTGTACCGCTTCTATAATTTTCGTTTTGATGAGTACTCTGGTCAAAATAATTGCTGTACTTTTAATAACACGATCTAAATATATTTATTTTTTTCTTTATGTATAATGTACATAAAATAATAAGAAATGAGAAATAAAGTTATTCATAATGTGAAGTATTTATATAAAAGTTATATTATAAATAACATTTATTCGGATAAATGCTAAGGATGAAATTGTTTCTGCTGATATGACAGAAATCACACAAAAGCTAAAAATACACATGCGCCTGTGGAAGCCATAACTATTAACGAAGTAAGTGGTCCCTGTAAATGAATGTGGTATATTCCCTCCGTGTCACACTTGCCCAACTCACGTGTCACAAGAATGATTTGGCTTGACTCATGAGAACATTGAATTTGGCTCAGCTAAGTACGGTCTGGTGGATATCTCCATCTCTCTGGGGGTACGCGTACCATTGTACCACACTTTGGAAACCAATGTTGTAATTGAAGAACGAAATACCCATAAAGATGCTACAGACGCATAAATGGACACGAAATATATCACGTCAAAAATTCTAAGGTAGCGTTCACCCATGAAGTATGGTGCATAAAACACCATGTACTTCTCTTTTAATTCACATAAGCAATTTACAAAAATAACCCCTCGATTGACGAGCTGATTAATGGGAAAAAAATAATCTTTCGTGTAATAGGTTCTACTCAGCAGTTGTAGTCGAAATACGGTATGTATCAACGATAAAACTGGAGTTATCAGTCCAAGTTACATTTTTCTACCTTTTAAAGACCAGTACTGGAAGGCATGTTAATCTATTCAATTTGTGATGCGCTGTCAGCAGAAGTACGGTTATGATACTAGATGTACTGTTTCTTTGCTCCTTAACAAGATGCTTCGACTTGGTGGAATCCTTATAATTTGTGCTAGCATTAAATAAATATGAGATCATTTGTTTTATTATATATTAATATCCACTTTTAAAATACAAGTTGTCCAAAGATGTGCCCACTCAATCGCACTGATGTTTATCATCGTGTAGATTGTTTAACTGGAATTAACATACTTACTATACATCCGAAACATAGGGATTATGAAAATCCTAGGGATGTGCACCACTTTTAGTACCAGGTATGACTAAGTCATTGATCATCGAGAGTGATCACAATCTTATCTAATCAAAAGTGCTTGGAACTTCATTTTTACCAATTTAAACTATTATTAATTCAAACTACTTCTGTTATGTAATGTCGGATAGCTGTTTAGTCATTTATGTTACAGTTTAATAAATTCCTCTTCCCTGACATTATTTCGCACCATTTATATTCAATTAAATTGGAGTTCAGTGCATTAATATAATATATATATATATATATATATATATATATATATATATATATATATATATATATATATATATATATATATAAATATATATATATATATATATAAATGATATTATATTCAAAAATGTTACAGTCAAAATTTTTAACTATTATAATGTACTCGAAATATATACATTTATTAATTTATATGTTAAAATAATGTATTAATTTATTTTATTTACTTCTGATAGATATTATCTACAACAGTGAAGCACAAGTCACAGTGATGAGTGAGTGGAAACTTAAAAGAACATTTTACAATTAAATCTTCTTGAAAAATGTAAAATATATAATACATGTGTACAAAATCAAATTTATAAAAACAGCGAAATGTGCCAAAACTAATCATTTACATTATTTTACACATACCTCCATAATTATATTTTACGGATGAATTATTAATGTACTCAATTTTGAAAAAAATCATTTGAAAACATATTATTTTACGTCTAAGAAGCAATTTCGTATATCACACAAGCTGATGAATCTATTTAGTTTAAAATCTTATACATTCTGAACAAGAGTTTACATAACATGCAACGTAATGAATTTTCACGTAAGGAAGTTTACAGCACGTAGTGAATTTAAAAAAAATATGTTACAACACCAATTAAGTGAAAGTGTCTAATAATATTTCCAAAAGCATTTAATCTTAGCTATTTATCAAGTGTAGTGAATGCATCTTGCAAAAAGAAATTTGTACCTTAATGTGCGAAACTAGCACACGTATATTGCATGTATCTGCTATAAAAGGCAATATAAACGAAAAGTATGGTTTTTTCCGTTGTTTACTTTAAAAGATTAAAACAATTTGTTTCATGTAAAAGTGTTTATCAAGTGTAATATTAACTGTAGATAATTGGCACTTGTATTTTTCTATTTACTAAGCATTTTTTAAAACTGTTTAGTATTTTATTTTACTTTGAATGTTTTCCTTTTAATGTTACTTAAGTTTAAAAAGTTTCGTCCAGTTTTTAATTTAAAGTAATAACTGTAATATATGTTTAGTAAGTTGCAATATTTTTCATTAAGATTTATTTTGCTAAACAAAATATTTGTGATTTATTCTTTTAAATACATCTAATTTAAAGCAAACATGTTTTCCTAAAAGTTTATGTTTGCAAATAGTATAAGTGATTATTCAATTTTTCTTTATTTCTATTATATCTTATATGATTTATATATATATATATATATATATATATATATATATATATATATATATATATATAATTATATTTTAACGCACTAGACTACTATTCTTTCAAACTCGTATTCAAACAGCTTTTTTAAAAAACTGAAATATACTATTTAACGTTAAAACTAAATTACTAAAAATTAAAAATGGTTTTTTTATAAATGGACACAGATGAAATTATAAAAATATATTGCATATACCATACCACATTTATATTTAACATTCATGCTTACATGTATTCATCCTCATAAGTGTTTTTAAATGTGTGTTGAATATCAAGTAGGATTAATAATATTTTCCTTCAATAATCAACGTGAGAAATTAAAACATTAAAAGTGAGACAAATGGAACAGTGATAATGTACGAGATTTATTTTCCAATGAAATTGTATTTTACAACAAAATTTACTCTTTCGAATTTAGCTTCAAATGAAAAAAAAATTTTTAAATTATATTAAAAATACTTCAAATGAGTAAATACATCAGGTAGATTGGATAAAAAATGAAGGTAAAATTATTTTTAAAAATTTAAGTCTATAAACCAATTATATAAAGGAATATACGTACAAAAATTCAATTTCACTTTCCGTGCAATACGCTCAAGATTATACAATATATAACTAGAAGCTGACGTATCAAGGAGTTAACTAAATGACCTGAAATTGCATGAACACATATCACATAATAGATTATGCAAATTAATAATGTTTGGTATCAATGTCTAACCACCTGCAATTACAGAGCAAAATAATGGAACGGTTAGAAACACTGTGAAGAACTGAGGACTCTCTAGTGCTAAAACAAATCCCAAGTTAACACTATAATGTCCGTCGCTATAAATTTTACACAGGGAACTGGTTACTTTGTTATCCTTTTCGCATTTTTGAGGGCAATCCGAAAATTTTTTGTGACTTAATAGTTTTTCCTGGTGATAACACAGAAAAGTTGTGTGGCTCTAGGTTAATTAGGAATAACTTAACAACTACATAAACCTAGAACGTCCAATGGCGTCGTTTGGACACCAAGGTAATTTATTATTATAAATAGCTGTCGTTCAACAAAATATAGCCAATTAGGTACATACCTAAGTAAAACAAAATTCTGGTAGTGTAATAGGGCACATTTATTTGACCTTGAATACAGTGTTATTGGGTTCCTAGCGAAAATGAGTCCCTAATACTAAAATATTTGTGTCTTATCTTTGCTTATCTGCTCCTAAAAAAATTCATTCGATTTTTCATTTTAGTTCAGAGCAGACATCCTGAAACGATGACTCGTAGCTTAGCCTTAATGAAACTACTAATTTGTTGTGGGAGATTTCTGAGAATGAATCGGGTGGGGGTCAGCTGTTTTGCACCAATTTAGATTACGATATTAACATAAGACTAAGTGAAAGTGACTGCAAAGAAACTGGAGAAAGTTTAGATGTAATTGATAGTATTCCAGTAAATCCTGATATATATGTCACTAGGGTTGGCAGAGAATGTATATCGTATAATAGTAATGATTTTCTGGCAGATTTGCGACTCAAAATGCTTTGCAACAAAGCAGTGGTCCAACACGCTTCGCGAAAAAATATGTCAACGTCAGTTTTTCATCCTATAAAGGGCTATTATATATGATGATAATTACATGAAATAACATTAAAAACCCCAAAATTAAACCCAAAGGAAAAAAGTCCCCCCAAAAATTTTGAAACCCCTTTATTTTCCTTTATTTTATATAAGGGGTTGAAATGAAAAACCGGTGGATGTATAAGAGAAATCGAAATCCTCGACGTTCTAGTATTAATGTGGTTTTCCCCGGGGGAGGTTAGATGAACTGAAAATTTTGGGCCTTCACATAAAACCCATAACGTATGGAGCAAATGCCTCTGTATGAGAAAAGCCATGAAATTTGGTACCCAAGAAAAAAGGGGATCATTTAACCAGTCAGACAAATTTTTTACCATTTTTGTTTCCGGAAAGGATACGGGGAAAAAGGTAGTTGAAGGTTACTTAATTGGTTAAAATAATTAAAAATTTTGTCTACATATTCTTTAAAGTTGGAAATATTAACATTGACTAGCAACCGGGACACCAATGGCTGCAACAACGCACGGTAGATGACTCAGCTAACAGAGTGGGGGATCACATATGCCATTACGCAAATTAATAACGCATCATCAACAGCGTTTGCAGAGGCCCGGGGCATATTTTTTCCCGGATTTCATGCATTGAAGCAGATATTTTTTAGCTATAATTTCCACTTCAAACTGAGGGGCTTGAATTGACGAACAGGGAAGCCGTGTCTGGAGACACCCTGGTTGAGGGGTGAGATACTCATTTCATTTTGATTAGCCTTAATGCCAAAAGAAACTTAAAAGTTAAGGTAAATGGTGTCAATTTATTAAATAAATGGAACTTCATTTCTATCCATGGTCCCCAATCAAAAGGGGTCGATGCCCAGGTTTTTCCCTTCACCCCTTGGACCCTTTAATGCTTTTAAATGATAATCCCCGGGCAATAAAGTTTTTTTTTTTTTCATGTTTTTAAAAGTTTCGGGTGACATGTTCATCTTGGTTTTTACTGGGATATAACCAAAATTTTTTACCGGATAAAACATATGATACTAACTCACCAATTGAGATAAGTTTAACTATCAACAATTGCAGGAGAAAAGCATTCAACTCCAACTAACTGTTAAGCAGGAGAAAAGTTTAAATTACGGTCAGAAGTGGGACACATGATTAAGAATTTCTTTGCTTTTTTTGTGTTTCCTGAATAAAGCATTCTCCTACATTAAATAAGTGTTTCATTTTTCGATATATGTGCATTACTTTTAATGATGTTTTACTTAATCGAACAACTGCTTATTACTAAACCACTTTTAGAGCGTCATTAATGCACAGATAACTTCAAACTATGTAGACTGACATTAGATCTAAATATAGTTTAAATCTTTTTTTTTAAAAAATATTATATTGTAGTATTTATAAATCTAATAGTGAATAAATATTAACGTTGCTCTATTCAGTTCCCTGGGGTTTTTTTAATGAGGGTCCTCGTACTTCGCCCCCCGGGTCAAGGACGAAACCCCAATGTTGGCAACTGAAGTTTTCAAAGCTCACTGAAGTTTAACATTTAACTGGTATGAAAGTATTTTTCCCAAATATTTTCCCCAAGTTTTTTGCCAATCAAAAAGCAAAAAGATACGCTTTTGGGCCCCTCCTGAATTATTTTGAAATGAGGGAAACCCAAAAAGTCTACTATAAAATAGATTTTTTGTTTCAAAAAAATTTAATGGTGGATTTTTGAAGGTTTCCCCTTTGGTGCGTTTTCCCCTGGAAAGTAACCTAAACCCGTTTCGGAATGTAACGCCTTTGGGCCTTTTTCCCCGCCTTCATTCAAAAAGTACCCCTTTAAAAAGGAAAGGAGGTACATTTCCCCCCTGCCACCTAAAAGGGGGTTTTCCCCCTTCCCCACCAATGCCCGTAAAAGTAAAGTTCCTAGCTTCCTTTCTGGAGGCTTCCCACCTCCCGCCCACCACCTTTTTCTGCTAAAATAAAGGGACCTTCAATCCTAGTTGAAGCAAAAAAATGAAACGTAATTTTTTTTTTAAAAAATAGGTTTTAAAAAAAACCTACTTTAGAATTAAGCATAAAATGTAAAAAAAAGGAAAAAATTTTATAGAACTAAGTAAAAAATATAGTTATCATTAGCAAATAAAGGATCTTAAGAATAAAATCTATTTTTGTAAGAGAATCGGAATGACAATGAAAAAAAATAGTTCTAAATAACACAATTTAAAATATTTGAGTCTAAGCAAAAAAATTAAAACAATTAAAAATCTAAAATAACAAAATTGTACCATTTTTAAAAAAAGTTACATTTTTTTTTAAAAAAAAAACAAAATATAATTAAAATTTTCTTTGCAGCGGGCACCGGATATTTTTTGTACAAACTGCCATAAAGACAAAAAAGAGCTAGTATAAGCCAGAGATTATGTGTTTAAATTCCTGTTTAAAAACCCCTTTTTTAAAGGTTTTGACCTGATTCTCCCCTTTCAATCAACTAGCTGTTTTCCCTATCCCTTCAATTAAATAAAAGGGATAGAATTAAATATTATTAAACCAAACCAAAACTCCCAAACCCGGGATGGGGTTTTCCCGGGAACTTTTTTTGGTTTTTTAAGGAAATTTTGGAGTTTTTTCGACAAATAAAAAACCTTTAGGGGAGGGGGTTAACAAGGGGGCACATTCCAACCCACTGTTTTGAGGGAAAATTTTTCCCCAACATCTGCGAGATTAAATTAAATTCAAAAAAAAGTTAATTAGCCTTAATTAATTAAAAATTATTTTAAAAAAAATATTGCATCATGTATTCAATTTTAAAAAATAATATACATTAAATGATTAAAAATTTTTGTTTTTCCCAACCATCATGTTTGGGACAAAAAATTTTTTGTATTTTAAAGTCCCGAACAAATTACTATATTTTCATTAATATTCTAAAAACAAAAATTTAACGATACCCTAACAAAAAAAAACCCCTCAATAGCCCCTTTATCGATTTTTAAGGTTAATAATTGCTCACCCCCTTATTAACACACAAAAAAAAGTAAACCCCATTACTTTTTTTGAGTAAAAAACCTGATTGATGAAAAATAATAAAAAAAAGGGAATTTTTAAACCCCCCAAATAAAAAACAAAAAAAGGGCCCCCTCATTAATAACAAATGCCCCCCCACAAAACAAAAAGGGTATCAGCAACGATTGAAAGTACCCCCAAAAAAATCCCCCTCCGCAGTGATGAAAAAAAATCCCAATTTTACAGAAAAAATTTCTGAGGGTGTGTGAATTCCATTCTTTTTTATAAGAATGATAAAATCTCGATTTTTCTCAATACTTTCCCCGTCAAAATCAGGTCAAAAAGAAGAAGGGGATTTTATCGGAAAAAAAAGAATTTGTTTTGAATTTTTCCCAAAGAATTTTAGAATCTTTAAATTTTTTTTAAATGTTTTAAAAAATTAAAAAGAATTTTTGAAATCTTAGAGATTTTAAAACCTTTTCCAAAAAGTTTTTTTAGCAATCAATAAAATTTGTTTTTGATATAAAACCCGGAAAAACTTCAAGAAATATTTTCAGAGAAAAAATACTTATTCTTTTAAAATTTACCAATAAAAAATTTTTTCAACTTAAAAACCAAAACCAAATTACGATATTTCATTTTTCGGGTCAAACCCCTGAATTGAATAGTGAACTATTTTTTTTTTAAAAAGTTTTTTTTTAAAATTTTTTATAAATGTAGATTAAATTTTTTTCCTTTTCGGTGTTGTGGGGAAATCAGTTTATCTAAAAAAAAACTTTTTTTAGGGATTAACCAAAAATTTTATTCATATTGAAAATCAAGGGGTTGTCTATTTTTTTGCCTTTTTTTTAAACCCATTTGCTTGTTTTGGGGTTTTATCTTTTGAAAAAAACCATGAACTTTTTTTGAAAGACCAAATTAGTCATTTTGTAGTGCGGAGTTTCAACCGTATATTTTTAGATTTAAATCTGTGGGGATGCTGGGGGGTTTGTGTTTTTCCCCCGAAAATTTTTGGAGGGATTAAATTTTGGTGGGAAGTTTTATTTAGAAATTTTTAAATTTTTTGGGTTTTTAAAAATATGCCTTCGCGTATTAAAATAAATTAATGGGGAATAAAAAAGTGTTTAAAAAACATAGAAAGTCGCATTGGGTCCGAAAAAATACACTGCAAAAATAAAAAAAGAAATGACTTAAAAATTTGGGCCCGGAAAAGTATGATCCACGAAACAGACCGGTTTTTGGGGGGTTGGGAACCCCCCAAGGGGTAACATGTTCAGCAAAATTTTCAAAAACCCATAAATTCTTTCTAATGTATATGGTTGAGTTTTTATTTTCAATCTGCATTCAAAGTAAAGTCCCATAAACCACCCGTACCTCAAAGACTAACGTAGACATGTAAGTGAAACCAAAACTATAGATTTTGGCAAAAAAAGAAGATTAGAAAATATGCATGGGTTAAAAAAGGGAAAATAATTTGTGTATTTTTTGGAGCTAATTACGAGCAACAGGTTATTTTTTAAAAATTTTAAAATAAATAAGAATTGAAGCATTGTGTTAAAAATCGAGTCATATAACCCGGGCTTTTAAAAACTTTTTTTTTAATAGGTTTTTTTAACACTTCTAAAAGAAAAACAAGATAAAAACCATATGTATCTTTTAAAAAAATTAATAAAAGTAAATATGATTTCCTACTTTGATCAACAAAGAAAAATTTTTTTGCAAAATTTCAAAAAAAAAAATAATATAAATATCTATATACATAGGACAGAACCACAACATATATTGACAATTCATTTTTTTTAATTATTAAAGTATCATATTGTTATCCAAAAAAAATCGTGTATATTAAAAATTTGCCCCAAATGAATGTTTTTAAAACGTGAGAAAAAAAAAAAAAAATTTTCAAGTTTTGACACAAGTAACCAACGTGGTTTTTTTTTGTAATTTTTTTAAATATTTGTTTTTAATCGATTTAAATTTTTTTAATTAAAAATTAAATTACAGTATTGAAATCAAAAAAAAATATGTATATTTTTCCAGCTCAATTGAAGGTTTAAAAATTTTTGGGAAAGATTAAAAATTTTACCGAAAAAAATACAGAGAGGGGGACCCAAAAAAAGAATTTAAAAAAACTGTTCATGAACAAATTTTTTAGTATATTCCGACGTATAAGGAAAACTTTTGACAGAAAAAAAAAGACCGAAATTAAAAGTTAGAGGTTATACGCTGGACAAAAAAAAAAATTTATATTTTGATTTAAAATTAAGATAAGCGTTGAATTTTTTTAAATTTTTTCTTTTTACACTTCTTGTTTTTTTTTTTCCTGTGCTCCAAAGGCGGATAAGCCTGCGGGGGGGGGTTTTAAAATATCGAAAAAAAAAAAAAAAATATTTTTTATATATATTAATTCACCAAAAGGGTAGAAAACCAAATAATTTCTAATAAAAAAAAACCCAAATTTTAATTTTTATAATGCACTTTTTTAATGGGCCCCGACAATAAAAATATTTGATCATTTATTTTATTACTAAAAATTTAAAAACAAAAAATTTTCCAAAACCCCTGGGAAAGGGCAAAATAGAATTAACGGAAAAAACCCAAATTTATAAGATGGTTTACATTTAAAGTCGTGTTTTCGGTCTTAGAGTCGAAGCAATTTTTTTCCGTTCAATATATTTTTTATAGTTTGAAGAGGAAGTGCATTTTAAAATAATTTTAAAAACTGGACTTTAAAAAATTTTAAAAACCCCTTCTTAGGCTTTTTAGTTTTTAGTTTTCATTTTGTTCCAAGCTAGTGTAATAATTTGAATAAATGAATTTAAGAGATAAATTTTGGGAGATTCCACCCCGTTAAATTTTAAGTTTTTAAAGTCACGACATTTCAAGAATTCAAAAAAGGGGACGCCCTTTCCCCAAAATTTCTAAAAAAAAAAAGAATGCAGTTTGAAAAATTTCAACCCCAATATATACACCAATTGAAATTTATTTTCAATTTATCAAATTTTTAAAATTTATTAAGGTTAAAAAAAAAAACAAAAAAAAAAGTTGTTAATGTGTGAAAAAACTACGACATGAAAAAGAAATGTTAATGCTAAAAAAATTTATTTTTTTAAATTTTTTTATTACCGGCTTTACAGAAAAATATGAATTCCCCTTTCGGGTTTGGTATCAATAAAAAACTATACAACGGGTGAAATCTATTCATTCTTTCTTTTCAAGAATAACGTAGTTTTCGTTTTTCTTTCCGTTTCAGAATGCGTTTCAAAAAAACATTAGATGAAATGGGACCCTCCCAATAAATTGCTTTTTTTAACATTTCCCTGATCAAAAACATAATATATTTCCTTTTTATATCATAAATTTTTTTTTCTAAACCCCAACCTTTTTTTGTTTCTTTGAAGAAAGGTCCTTCAAAAATTTTAGATAAAAAAGAAAAACCCCAAAAAAAATGATTCTATACATTTGATTGAGGAAATATAAGCAAAATAAATAAATAAACAAACTGACATAAAAGTATAAAGTTTTGGAGGAAAAAATTATCCACATCTGTTGCTAAGCAGTAACTCCTTCATAATACTAGGAAAATACTACAAACAAAACCATAGTAGTGTGATCACAAAATTTGTATTGACCAGGGAAAATCGTGGCAGGGGGGGGTTCCGGAAAAGGGGGCCCTTTCAGGAACTATTTTATTTCCGTGAAACTTTAAAAAAATTTTTTTGGGCAAAGGGGAATACCATATCCAACCTTTTCAAGAGATATAACTAAATTATTCTCAATTATTAAAGCTCCTTTCGAAGTTTTTTTGAAAATTTTTTAAAATTAAATTTATTATTTTAAACATTTCTGAACAAAATTTCCGACCAATATTAATCTTTTAAAATATGCGAATGCCGTCGTTGCCCCCTAACCCTTTGGGAAATTTAGCTTTTAAAGGGATCCTATACGTTCAGAACCGGGTTTTTAAAAAAAATAAATGGTTAATTTTCATTATATTTAGTGTCACTTAATTTGAAACATTGCATAAAACTGTTTTTAAGGGAAATTTTTAAAAATTATTTAAAACAATATTTTGGCAAAAAAATTAACTTAAAATAATCTTTTTTTTTTTTTTAAATGTTTTTTTTTATAAAAAAAATGCTTCAAAACAATAATATTTTTGTGTGTGTGTGTTTAGATAAAGTAAAACTTTCCCGAGAGTTGAACTAGGTTTTTTAAAAGTTGATTATTTTTTGAGTTTTACCCATTGGGAAAAAATTTTCGTTTTTTCTTAAAATTTCCCCTCTTTTTTTCCCTTTAAAAATAAAACCCCCTTTATAAGTTATATATTTGAAAGATTCTAAATGCAGCTTTTTGTACAGAGGTTTTTGGGGAATCACGCAAAAAATTATTAAACATTGTTCATTGGGAGAATGTTTTGGGGAAATTTTTTTATGTTCCTTTTGTAAATTAAATTCAATAAAAAAAATTTTTTTTTTGTAAAAATTTTTTAAAACAATTTTATATACGTTTACTATAATCTAAGTCACACTTATTCTTAAAATTTTTCATTTCTACGCTTTTAAAAAACAAGGTTCCCGAAAAATTAGGTTTTGGTTTCCTTTAAACCCTTACCCCCCCATTTCCCAAAAAATGATACTTATATAGCAATGGTAATTGAATAAATAAATTAATCTCTACAGAAAGTGGCTTTTAAACGAGAATCACAGTTAAAGGATATTTTCACGAAGTTGTTTATTAGAAGTCCCGAATAGAATCCGTTACAGGTTGCAAAACCTGAGGGGCTAAAGAGAATAAATCTATTCTGAAAAAAAGTTTGGGGAACATAATAAGAAAGGAGTATAATCATATCACATCAAAGCACTGGGGGATTAGTTTTACTTTTATTTTTTTCTGCCTTTTTTTCACCTTAATGGAACTAAATTTGAACTACCACGAATTTTTTACATCACAAAAATTCACACCTTTTTTTTCAAATATAAATATTTCTGTAATATATCTAATTTTCTTTTCAATTTCTTTGATTTAAACCTTTTTTGATGTTAACTTTTTGTATGATGATGGAAAGTTTCCCTCGTAACATTTATGAAAAGAATTTTACTAAAAATGATGTACTGTAATTTTAATTTAAGCTTGACAGCTTTTTCACGAATTTTTGTGTTACAATGGACGTTTTGCTGTCAAAACACAACAATCAATGTCCAAAACAATAGCTGGGTTGCACTTGGGCGTTCGTTGTTTCTTTGGGGGTTTAAAGAAACGAAAAGGTTTTTTAATATTTTTTAAGGGTTTTTTGAGAATTTTTTTAATAAAAAAAAATATTAGGGATTTTTTAGGCAGTAGGAACCCTCGTTTATCCGAATCAAATGGGACCGGACACTGTTCGGATAACTGAAAACCGAATGCGAACCATACAGTATATGAAACCGGACACTATACGAATATTGAAAACCATCACATGCGAGAAACGTGCTTGAAGAAAAAACAAAGTAGGTGCAAAATGTCGCAATTTTATTTTTATTGTGGTAAATAATCACTCGTTTTTCGCTGCACCATTTTACATCTTCATTTTTTCGCTGCAAGGTCTCTGAATAAACTGGTACCCAAATTTGACGTTCCGTATAATAAATGTTGGGATAAACGGCGTTCTACTGTATATGTTCTTTTCTGTGCAATTTATATCGAATAACCCAAATAACCTTCCTGTAACCATGTGACAGAAATTAACATTACTATGCAGATGCTTCATTTCTAATGTATAATGAAAATGAGTTTTTTTACAGTGTGTTTATTTTATAATATTTATGTATATAAATTTAAAAGAGAGGAACATTGAATATCTTTGGATCATTTAGAATGCAGTTGGCTATCAGAAGATGATCTTGATGACTAAAATTCTGATGACGAGTACCGTGAAACAGATGAAAATTTGTATAATAATATTATTTGTTATCTTTATTATCTTAAGAAATACAAATACAAATGATACAAAGATATATCATTTGTTTTTATTTTTTGTTCTGTGATTATCATATTAATTTTCATGATGATAAACATTTCTGCCCTACAGTGTTTCATTCAATTTTATATCATATATTCTTATAAAAATTTTTTAATCAGTTCTCCATTAATATAAAGCATGATATATATCACCATGATTTATTTCACACACACACACAAATCATACAAAGAAGGGTTAATTATCTATTCCATGCAACTTGTTCAAAAATGAGAAGACACTCTGCTCCTCGAAATCAAAACACTGCTTGAGTCGCTCATCTCTCAGCGAGTTTTACAGTTAAAAAATAAAATCAGCAAGAGAAGCTGCAATATTTTAAGTTTATTTGAGCTTTACACCAAATATAGTACTGAAGTTGAGAAGGGAAAATACAAGCTGAAAAGTCGTTCTCGGTATTTGGCCATGGATTTTTACGAGCATATTAACATTCATGTTAATACAGAGTGATATATTTTAGAACCAAAATAAAATATACAAGTAGAACGTCGTTTATCCTAATCAATTCGGACCGGACACCGTTCAGATACATAATTGTTCGATAACCGAACACCGAATCTGATCCATGCAATATATGAAACTGACACTATGCGAATATTGAAAATCATCACATGCGGAAACATGCTTGAAGAAAAGAAAAATACGTGCAAAATGTCGCAATTTTACCTTTACTGTGGAAAATAATCACTTATTTTTCCGCTGTACCATTGTACACCTTCGTGTTTTGGCTTAAAAGGTTTCTGAATCTCTTGAGCAGCAGTAGTTGAGTAGGACAGCACTCTGATTGTTGTTCGTACCACTCCATAGCTGTCTATAACGCAGAAAAAGTTAGATCATTTGATGGACCCTTGCTACTTTCGTTGTTGTTGTCCTCGTCTTCACCGGTTTCATCGTCGACCGGGTCAGATTCTGATTGCACGGTTGTCACAATCTCGTCATCATTTAGCATTTGAAATCCACTGAGTCTTCTACATTGATTGCCCTCCAGGTTTCTATATCTTCATCGCATTCTTGAAATCCTGAGATCGATTGAACAAAGTCTGTAATCTCCTCGCTGTGGTCATCATTGCAGACTTTTTCGCCTTCTAAATTGACAAAAATTGACAAAAAAACTGTTTCCAATACTTGACATTCCGGATAATTGACGTTCGGATAAATGTCGTTCTACTGTGTATATAAGTCTCTTACATAATCTTAGGTATATATTAGCCAAATCTAAAGAAAAATGTAGAAAGATAAGTATTTTAGCTAAAACTTTAAGACTTGTATGTTTATTAATAAACGCATATATCAATTTATATATTTATTTTTTGATCAAAATTTCAAAATTTTATAATAAAATTACAATATTTTGGAATTTACAAATTTCCCCAAAATCATAGGCACACAAAGTAGGGGTGTTAACCCATCACCCTTGTTTGTTTGTTTTTTTGATTATTATTTTGGAATTAGTAAAAAGTTTAGTAATTAAATATTTTGTGTTAATAAAGTATTGTATTAATTAATGCTGATTATTTCTTTATTATTTTTTTTACTGACGTTTTTTCTCAACAAGTAACATAATCATAACAAAATGTTTGGCGGAATTTTGGGGCAGAATTCCGGAATGGTGTATTTTCAACCCTTTGTAAAATTCCTGGGTGCGCCAATGAAGTAAATATTATACATTTCAAATGTCTTTCTTTTTTTCGTAAAATATATGAACTTTTTCTCAAGGAATATTATTTAATATTTCTTTGGCAATTAACCAATTTTAAAAATTTAAATTCAACTTTATGAATGCAGTGAAAAATAAAGCTTTCCACAGCTCAGCATTAATCAGAGTTCACATAGTCTAGTTTATGCTTAGACTGTATTATTTTTGCAAAGACGTGAAATGAAAATGTTGCAAGTGTCACATCATGAATAACGAAAAAAAAAACATTCGTTGCTCATTAATCTAAATTCCCGTTTTACTTACAACATAATAAAGGCTAACTACTTTATAATTATTTCTAGCCAAGCATGTCCCTATCTTAAGAAAAAAAAGAACTAGCAACATTTTGTCATTACATACTATTTATTTAATATTTGTCAAAAGCATATTGTATTTCCAACGGAGAAATATTAACATAAACTTTTTTTCCAAGAAAATATAATGCTTTTGACAGGCAGCAATATCAAACTTTTAAAAAAAAATGAATGGAACCCGTACAAGGAAAATTTTACGATGTTATATGAACATTGTAAATAGTATCACGAAGTAAAACTATTAATAATAGTTAACAAAAGATTAATGATGTTACAAAGTGAATGATGGAAATGACAATACATGGTAACACTATATGAGCGGCAGTGTAACACACGCATTTATTGGATTAGGAGTCTTTCTTAAATCTAAGTACTCGATAATTAAACGAATTCTTGTTGCAACAATATTTGTACTGTAGTACTGTTAATGTTGTTATTAATAAAACAGCAACATATCCAGAAACTATGATTTCGTGTTTGCTTCAAAGAATTCTGTTGTATACAGCTAACAAATTAGCTTGTTTTTTTTTTTTATTTTTTTAGATTTTAAATACTTCAAAAGTGCTAAAGATAGGAAAAAAATAAATTTTTTTATAATCATGCCTGCTTCTTCTTTGAACCCTCTCACACACACCCATGACCTTCCGGCCACGATAACCATAACATGAAAATAAGTATAGCTTCAGTAAACTTTTATAAATAAAACTATAAATATCATAATAAATTTGGGTATAATAATTTGTTTTTCCCTTTTCATGATGCATTTTAAATAACCATCAATTCATAAAATACTTATACATTATCGATACCTAATTGAAAACTAATTACTTCGAAATTTTCAAAATAATTTAGAACTAAACAAATAAAAGTGTTCTTTAGATGATAAAAAGTTTCAATTATGACAAAAATGGCCGTACTTTGTAAAATAATGGATGAGGGGGAATGTGTGTTTATGTATAAAACTTTGGAGAGAAATCAATGAACTAATCGAAAAATCGCCACATTTTCAAACTTTATTTTTATCAATAACAATGTGACTTTAATTAATTATTAATTCTGGGGCATTATTATCTCACGAAAGAATTTTAAGACAACAAAAAATGCGAAGGAGAGCACCCTAATCGCATTTCGATTTCCCACAAGTTGCTTGATGGACTTTTAACCACAAAACCAATTTTAACTCTACAAGCTATTTGGTATATTGATTTTGATCGTCTATTGGTTAAATACTCTTTCAAAACCATTTTTTATTTCGCAAATGGGCTTTCTTTTAAAAATGCTTCCAGGGAAGAATAAATTCAATTCGAGGTGATTTTTCTTTAATTACTCCCGTGGGACCCCGATTTAACGAATTCATCGGTATCGAACATTTTTTTCTTTAATTCGGAGTTCTTCATTAATTGGGGTCCAAATTAGCTACACATTTTTTTTTTTTTATTTATGTTTTGGAAATTCTATTATAAGCATCTACACAAAAATATCCATATTTAGAAATTATATACTTTTTATTTAACATATAAATGAACTATTTGTATATTATTACTGACATTGACAGTTCAAAAATACTGACTAATAAAGGTATGCTTTTTTTGATTCATGACTCGAAATATTTCTTTTTCGACTTGATACAGATGAGAAATTACTGCATCACTTACATCTTGCTGCATGATGTATGTTTTCACAGTATCCTAAAAATATAAATCCCTAGAAAATATAACAGTTTTGCCGAGATTTTCAATACCAATTTCTTCACTAGAATCGTCATTCGTTCACTCCAATAAATCAACATCCTGATCTTCAGTCGTTTGGACAGCGTGGAAATTATGAGGTATGTTGCCAAAAGTAATTAAGTTACTTGTAAGTATTAAGTTAATACTTAATAAGCGATAGATTACTTACTTATTTACCGGCTGATAAATTGGTTTTGCTCAACCAATGCGTTAAGTGCCACGGGTGGATGTATACGCACTTCTGAATATGATTCTTTTCTTTGAGTTGCTATCAGTAAAGCGATTCCAAAGGCTTCGTAATGCAACAAAAGAACCTTGATAGTGTTTGAGAAGGATTTACTTATGTTAGAGAAAAATTTTATTAGATACATTTTCTCCCCTAAAATCACATACGCCTACCTATGTAAAAAACAGCGGCACTAGGGTAACTTTTAATCGGTAGTTAAGGGATTAAGTTTATTTATTTTTGAAATAAGTAATAATAATAATAATATATATATATATATACTTAAAATTAGCAAAAAACAACTAAGTATTTATTTTTATTAAATATTTTAGTTGGTAAGTAATATAAGTTACAAAAAAAAGTTAATTCAATCTCTAAAATATACTAGTTGATCGATTACGAAATATTATGATACATACATCATCAGTCATTTAAGATATTAAAATTTGCAGCTCTCCGTAAAAAGCAGAATTTATTTTTTTTAAAATTACGATTTAAAATAAAAAACTATGTATACGTTTAATGGAACTACAAGATAAAATGAACTACTTTTACCAATAAGCAAAAATCAAAATGTTATACTGAAATATTTACGTTCTACAGGCATTGATTCATCTAGAAGGTTGAGAAAAAATAAGAAAACAAAACAAAATGAATGCGTCAAAAAATAAACTTGAAAAACTGAAATATTCACCTCTTAAGACACTTAAACATATTTTCTTTAAGAGTATCAATTTTATTTTTTGTTCTCCCTCTCACTCCACGTTGCAGTGAATCTAAGCTCCAAAGCAAAGCTGAGATTTCATTTGCATAATCAATAACGACAGAAAACGTAACCTTAATAATACGCGAATCCCAAATGTCGAACCAACACCCCATCTACGTAAATCTAATAAAGAAATTTGATTTTTCTGTTCTCAGATCTAAAAGAGCTTTGACGCTTGTATGTAATTTTATAACGTATTTATTTTTTTGCATTAAGAATGTTAAATTAGATTACCCGCCTTTGATGATTGTGTAAAATTATTGATCTCCTCGTTCTTAACGTAGAAATCGCTCATTCAGGCGTGATAATATATTTTTAGAAAGTGCTTAATTGAGAGATATGCCACATTAACCAATTATTAAGGGTTTTCAAAGGGCTTTATCTCTTCGCGTTTCATTTTATACTTATTGAAAGAGATTAATGGTTATTGTGTAATTATTTTGTGCCATATTTCAGATTCCGCTGTTCTAAATACAAATAGTTTGCAGGTGTGAGACTACGTAATGCTTTCTGAGCTTTGATTTTTGAATCTCTAAAGGGACTTAAATATTACAGTGGATTTCTGATTCGAATATCAAATTTCTTTTTTTGAGATATTCTCTCTAGGAAGACAATATGGTTTCAAATATAGTGTAGTTGTTGCTTAAAATAGTGTAAACAATTTGTACCTGGATGTTTAATACATTAATATTATTTTCTGTTGCATTTATTTTATGATAAAAATTGTAATATTTGCAAACAAAACTGTCCCTTACTTTATAATAACATTTCAACTGAAATGGCGAAATACTGGCGATAAAGCCATGAAGGCGTTAATTTTTTGCGACTTAATTTGGCGACCACTTTGGTGGTTTGATGACTTTCCTTGGTAAGTTGGCTATCTTATAGATCAGTACTCCGCAGTGGCGCACACAAGGGGGGTGTCCTAGATGTCCAGACCCCCTTCCAAAGCCCTTGATTTTTTCCCGATTGATTACAATTTGAAGTATATAATGCGTAGAATTTAATTAACTATTTGTTTTTAATTATTAATTTTATTAATTAATACTAATTCTTTATTCAATAATTAGTTTTTTACTGTCTTTTGTTCCCCAAAATCAACAAAATCAAAAGCAGCATGATACAAGAATGGTGGACTTTCGAACCTGACCCCTTGGGTAACTTCTGTGTGCGCCTACTGGAAAGTCCGCAACCATTTGATCGCTGCGGTCCGGTCAACGTTTCATAATTTTACAGCGGCCCGCTGAGGGTGGGACACGTTGATTGTTTATATTTTGGATTGTTTTGATTTAACAATTTTAATTTAGTCACATTTAAATATGCCTTCAGAATAAAATATAGTTACACCAAAAAAGAAATAAAAGTAATTTAGCGTGGAATGTAAAGTGATTTCTGTGGAAAGTTGCATAAATCAGAGAAATGCACCACTTTAAATAAAATGGCAATAGTTTAATGTTCTTTAGGCGGCCCGGCACCGTTTGATCCATGGACCGGTACCTGTCCGCGGACCGGGGGTTACGGATCACTGATATAGATGCTTCTGTAAATTAATGGAGAAATCTATGAGTATCGCAATCTCTGACGTAAGCGGATCTTTCAGGAGAGAGCTAGAGGGTATAACCCGTGCAGACTATAAATATGAGTCGCTCGCTGAAACTGAACCAGTATTACTTTGGTTGTTGAAGAGTTCACTAGATTAATTGCTTGGATAAACACTTTACGTGTTTGTATTTTCAGACTCTGATAGTTGTGTCTGAGTGATGTTGAAGGTATAAAAACCTTCTGGGAATTTTTAAGCAAACTTTAGTGTTGTATCTTTCATTTAAAAATAAAAAAGGATGAACATAAAATAAACAAATAAATAAAAGACTGTTATACATATCGAAATGTTGTTTATTTAAAAGAAATTACGTGCCCTTATGAACTTAATGGGTTGTAATTCTAAAAGTATATTCTTTTTTTCAAAAGCCTGGGATAACACCTTGAATAATTGACTTCAAATTTTAAGAGGATTGTGTAGGTTCATTTCAATTGTCTTTGTAAAAAGGGGGTGCACATTATACGACGAAACAACTAAAAATTGAAAATTGCAGTTTCAAACTGTATAGAGGAGGTAAAAAGTTATCAACAAACTTATTTTTTTTGTCATATTTTTGAGTTTGACGTAATTTTTCTTTATGAAATTATTGCACCATCTTAAATGTTATTACTGATTCTAATGTATTTTTAATGCATGTTTCAAATTTGATACTCGTTTTTTAATCGTGCAAGTAATTTTTACTGAACAGCTGCCTGAACACAAGAACGTGTAGTACGTCAAAATAACACAATACAGAAAAACATTGCATACGTAGTGGAAAGACACAAAACTTCACAAACACGGTCCATTTTTAACATAACTTAGATTGAAAATTTCGTGAATGTTGCATGTTTGAGCATTATTATTTTAAGGGTCAGTCATTTTCTTTAATTACGACTGTACATCTTTTGCGCAAATTTCACCAAAAGTTCTTTCATGACAACATGGTTGAAAGAAAATATTAAAACTTCAATTAATTTATGTTTGAATAATTTAATTTTATGTAAATTGCAAATTCATATTTTTTTTTAAAAAAGGCTCTTAATATACCTCTGCTCAACAAAAAGTCACATTTGCCAATCACATTTGTAAGTCTAATAGTTGTAAAAAAAAACATTTTCTTTTCTTTACCTATAACAGCGGGGTAAGCGAACTTATGACCCGTGGGTCAGACACTGACACACGAATGCTAGGTAACAATTTGTTTGTTTACGCAGATTTATTTCGATTTTCTAATTTGTGTGGATTATTTATATTCTATTTGAATTTTTTCAAGCACGTTGACACAAAAGCAATTTAAATGCTGTCTATAACCTTCAGTTTAATCATTGCAGTTCCAAAGATACGCAAATGACAGCAAAAGTATATGAAAGTATGTAGTATATTTGAAATAAAGCAAAAGAGCTTACAAAACATCAAATAGTCTATAATTTTGCTCACATTTTGTTTGTTGAAAGAAAATTGAAATCCAAAGCAATTCGTACATTTAAAGCGCTTTCTTTGGATAAAATGAGTTCAGTTATGTTTGTAGAAAGAGACTTTCAAAGCACCCTTTTTTTACCCGTTAAACCAATTGAATTTTAAAAATGTTTGGTTTTAAAAATACTAAGTTAAAAATTTTTAAACTTAAATCTGGTGTAAATGGGCATAAGTGACAGACGCGCTGGTACTAAAAAAACATGAACGAAATTTGACCCACGCGTCTCAAAAAGGTTCGCCATCCCTCACCTATAACGCACCGTAACTTTCTTGCGGGTCGACCTTTGAAAATCCTTCTCTTGGCTGATCTACCGACTTAGGCTAGCGGCAAGCCCCCGGCCCAAGTCGGTGGATTTTCATGATGCGAAAAATCGACAGCCTCCATGTCGTATAGCTGTGCGGTATGTTAAATATCCCTTGAGTGCTTGTTTGGCTTGGGTGATCTGTGCAAAATTAAATTCCTAGAACGGTTTCGCATCCACAGAGCTCTGTTTTCTACCACTAGGAAGGAAACTAGGTGTCGAAATCACTCGCGGTGATTGTTATACAACCTTATGGCGTCGCACTAAAAATGTACAAGGTCTGCAATACAAATCAACAAATCCGCATCCCCGTTGGAAATAAAAATAAATTCGTTGGATATTTAAATCGAGTTTAAAAAGATAACAAATGAAATAGTCAAAGCTATACTCAAGATACAAAACGCAATGAAAATTTCAATGCCTGTTCAATAAGGAGTTTTTGTACAAATGCTCTAAACTGTAAATGTTAATGTAAAATGATCAATGAAATTAATTGTAGGCAAAAACCTGACTTCTATAAATATGTGCTAAATAAAAATTACATGACGAATACCTATTCAGATTGGGACAGGCAGTCAACATAAAGTACACAATTCTTGTGCGCATTTAACAACATAGACAGCCATCATAACCAAAATGCGTGTGACATTTTTATTCAGCCCCCGACGGATCATAACAGAATGCATCCATTGAATATGAGTCGCAATTTTTTGAAACAATATATATAAATAAATATCGACTTTGTCTTTAAAATAACGCATTCCTCTTATAAAATATTTATAAAAAAATTATTTGTCCAGATATTAATGATAATGCTGATAGGATAAAATCCACCAATTTAACCCTAGATTCCCTACCATTTTTAAAGAACCTCCTTTTTTTATAACTTTAATTAAAATTGTATTGTTCCGATTGTAATGAAAGCGCGCGCTATAAGTGGATGCAAGTATCAATAAATTTAACCAATGTGACCATAGTTAGGCCTAAAGTACCGCCTTCGTTCAATAATTTTATGTTTTAATTGTAGAAATTACTAAAAAAAGCGTTAGTTGGATGTAAATCACAAATGTCACAACAGATCGGCTTTTATTTCTAAATTATCGCATTCTGTGTATAGCACTTATTTAATTGCCCAGATACTAATTGCACAGAGGTGAGATTGGATATAAAATCCACATTAAATTTAAACTTGTGGAACCCTAGATCCCTTATAGTTTTTTAAAGTACCGCCTTTTTTTAAAACACTTTTTAAAATTTCATTGATCAGTTTAAAAATGTAATTTGGATTGGTGGAGATCTAACTAAATTTAACAATGTAGGTTTAAATTAAATACTATCTTTTTTAAAAGTACCGCCTTCTCTTTATTGCCCCAAGTATTGATAAAAGGTGCTTCGTGAAACCCATTAAAAATTTAACCAATCTAATCGTCGTTTAGGCCTTTACATTAAAAAGTTCCGCCCTCTGTAAAATTTAATGATTTTATTGCTAAAAAATTGGCCAAAGGAAAAGCGTTAATTGGATTAAGTCGGTTTTCCCAAAAACTTTCAATACTGGCGCCCCCTTTTAAATCACAATTTTTTTTTCCCCCCCTTATACATTAATAAATTACGGGAATGCAATAAAAAATCCCCTTTTTGACGCTAAAGCTGCAATACACGTCTTAATTATAAACCCGTACAAATTAATAACATAAGTTTTAAAATTTTTTGGATTTGTTATTTTTAAGCAAAAAAAAAATTAAAGGATAATTATTATGTTATTTTTCCTTTCTCTGTTTTTTAAAATTGGAACATATTGAAAAATGCGGTGGCTGCTTAGAAGACAAAAAAAGATATCAGCTAAATGTAAAAAGAACTCAGAGGGTAAATTTTCCCAAAAAAACTTTTGAAAAATTTTTGCTCTCTGAAATTAAAACCCAGGGAAGTCGCTAATACTTTTTTAAAACTTTTTTTAATTCGGTTTTTAATAAGATAAGTATTAAATTTTTTATTTTGTTACTCTTAAGTAATATATATATTTTTTAAAGAAAATTTATATATATATATATATACTTTTAAGTAATAGGTTGGTTATTTTATTTTTCTCTCTCAAATTTTTTTAAATTGAAACAGATTAAAATAATATTTCTTTAAAAGATTTTTTTCCCTTTTTCGAGATCCATTTCTAAAAGTAAAAAATGTCTTTAAAAAAATAGCCTAATCTATGTTGCTCTTTATCATACCCTTAATCTGGCACCCTCGCGAACGTACATGGGGGGTCTAGGCAACAACAGACGTCTGCACAAAACATGTAAAATGCTGTCCCTTCGTACAATTCTGGTGATCGGCCAAACCCGATTAGCTACCAATTTCTCTTGAATGTACATTTCATAATTCACGCTTTAAATTATAATTCACGGTATTAAGTATTTACGGCAGTGGATTAAAAAAAATCATAGATATTTTTTTAAATCACAGCGAGCATTTGACGATAAAAAAGCATCAACAAGTGATAACACAGACGGGGGGCAAATTGATGGCAAGTTACGAATGGGTTGGGGGTCCCCTTCCAAAAAACTTTTGAAAAGGGCTCTCAACTGCCGAAAAAAAATTTCATAGATTTCACATCCCAAAGACGAAATTAAAGGGCAATTTTGTAATAAATCACTCTTTGAATTCTGGATAAGGGGGGATGCTGAATTTTCTGGGACTGAAAACAAAAACATTTCGTATACTTTTTTACCATTTTTTAAAAGCATACCTTTGTGAATCCGGATTTTTTTGCGATGGCTACTTTGAGAAAAACAAAAAAATAGATCTGAGCTAAATAAAAAAAACTAACTCCGAGTGTCAATTTCAAAGCCTTCCTTTAAAAAATTTTTTCTTCTTAAACAAGCCCATGGAAAATTTATTAATTTTTATACTTGTTCTTATACTGGCTGAAATTCCCACTCTTAACACGAGTTTATTTTTTAAAAATGATAATATATTATTCTTGATATAATAGCTTAATTGTAAGGAGGGAAAAAACCCAAATGCATGACAATTAAACAAAAATGTAAAATGATTTATTGAAATGAATACTCATAATAAACGGTTTTGAATGAACTGTAATTTTAAGCCTCGCAGAATTAGCATTTAGAATAAATGTTAAGTAATAAAAAAAAAAATATAAAAAATTTTAATGAATAACAATTTTTATTTTTTTTAATATTTAAAAGAAAACCCGGGGTCAGGTGTGCAATCAATACCCCCCGTTAATGGTTGCGGGGGTGATGCACCCAATTCTTTTTTTTTTAATTATTTTCAATATCAAGATAAAAAACACAATTTCAGTGAATAATTTAACTAAAGAAAAATATACTTACCTATTTCAAGGATTTTTTCTTTTGTCTTTCCCTAATTTGAGAAAATATCCCAAAAAAAACTGAATAAATTGTTCCCCAAAAGTGCGGTTTACCTTAATAAAAAGGGCACAAATCGCAGACACTTTTTCTAACATTACAGGAAAACTTTTTTGCAAAAAAAAAAATGTCACATTTTTTTCACGTTTTTTTAATTTTAAAAATCCTTTGATGATCGACAAATATCCTGTTGAACTTTTTCTTGCTTGTATCTTTTTTACAGAGTGAAGTGCATTTTTTCGGTGGGTTTTGGCCTTTTAAAATTTTCTTGATAAATTTCTTAATGTAGCTATTGAAAATTTTTTCCCTTTTGTTTCATGTTTTTGCTTTTTTCAAATTTACTTTCGCTAACTGATTAATATGTATTATTTCAGCAAGTGTTTCCCTTGTTTTTATCAGCTGCAATTTCCTTTCAGAAAATCACAGATGCCCAATTCTTTTTTTTGATTCTGCTCATTTACATTTATAAACCCAAAATCAGTCTTAAACATCACAATTAAAACCCTAAGTTATTCATAGGGAAAATGCAGCATGTTCAAGAAAATATTTTTGAAAAATAGTGGTCGTGCCGGGCTCGGTCTAAACAATACCTTAAGATTCAAAAAAAATGTTTGCGACTCCCAAAAAGTATTTATCAATTCATTTTGCTCCCATTAAGACTGTCATATTGGGGGATTTTTAAGGGTATTGGTAACAAATACACATTTTTCCCAGAATTAACGATTTTTGTTTTATATGTTTCATTATACTCAAAAAAAATAAATTTTGGGCAATTAATCCTTCAAAGTGCTCAATAGCTTATTCATGTACCCAAAAACTCTTTCACATTGTAAAAAAAAAGCGCAACAAATTATATAATTTACAATTTCCCCAAAAAAGAAAGGGATGCGGAACCACATACCAGTAATTTTGAAAGCCAGCAAAGTAATATTTTAAAAAAAACGTAAAAAAAAAATCTCTCATCGTAGGATTCACAAAGCAAACAAAATTTTTTTTTATTTGTTATAGGATCAAAAGATAGCTAATGAGCGTTCAAAGTAGAATCTTTTATTTTTGATGCCCTTTTTTTTCCCAGATAACATATAAATCATATCAATGAAAAATCTGTATTTTTATTATATAAGAAAGTATTTTGTTTTTTTTTTTTCATTCCAGTATATTAATTTTTTTAACCTTTTATTTTCGATATGCTCGCGCCCCCCTTGAAGGCTTATCGCGCCCCGGGGGCCCCCCCGGGTTGGCACTGGTTTAAAGGTTTTTTTTTTATTCCATATTACCATAGATTGGTTTTATTTTAAAAGTACTGCCTTCTTTACAAAAAATGTAATTGCTACGATTCTAATGAAAGCGCTGATTGGACGAAAGTTTAGATAAATTTAGCCAATCATTGTTCAGCTTTTTTTTAAAGCACCGCCTTCTCTTAAAAGATCTTACAATTTTATTGTTCAGATTCAAATCAAAATTCTCATTGGAAGTAAGGCACAATTGTTTCAACCAATATTGTCATGTATTTAAAATGAAAGTTTTATATGGGCTTATATTTATAGTTTACACAGCTGAAAGCTGTGTTTACTTTAAGAGTGCTAAGTATTTTACATTGAAAAAAAAATAAGTTATGTTCTTTTGAAAAGTCCTTTAAATATATTTTAATGTGTGTGTTTTGTTGTTCATCAATATACATTATTTTTAGTTATATTTTTAAACTAGACAATTTAAAAAAGGAAAGATTGGTTTAATTTATATGATTGTACGTTAATCACACGAGTTATGTATTGTGTTACTGTCTTAAACGTATGCTTCTAAGAGGAAATGTTTAACGGAAATTATGAAATTAGTGTTAGATTTCATTCATATCTGAAATAATTTATTGTGCAATTTAAAGGATTGCTTTTCCACTGTAAGTTTTCATAGCTCCTGAAGAACAGTTTTGTTCTTTGAGACTGTGATAGTCAAAAATCCCCTCAAACCCCGATCTACCGAACAATATTATGGATTGTAATCTTAGTAAATTACTAGAATATTTTTTTAGAATGCTACATCAAAATGAATTTAAAGTTACTGGATTCATGATGAATATTTCAACAATTCTAATAGGCAGGATTATTATATCCAGTATATAAGGATGAATATTACAATAACTTATTTACGAAAGGAAAGTATACCATTTCAACTGAAGTCTTACTTTGATACTTGTTACGTCATAACTGCTCAGTCTCATCACAGAAGGGTAGTTTCAGGTGAATGTGCTAAATTAATGTGACGTCATTTTCACATGGTAATGATAACCACGGGATTCCAGGCAATCATTTAAAAAATACTCAGGTAACGTCACAGTCACATGATAAGAGCTATCTCGGGCCTTCAGCTAATCCTTTCATGCGCTTCGATGTTGCCAACCTTGCTATTTGCAGAAACTTTCTTTAATGTCTGTTTTAAAATTAATGGAGAACACATGAGACCATCATGAATCGAGACAATTTACACAGAAACTTGTATACTTTTAATTATGCAAGAAGCCTCGGGTTAATTTTATTGTGCAGTGAATGAAGTGTAAATCCACACTAATTGAAACACACCTGTATTAAGAACTACGGATATTGAAATCCACTATTATTACCTTTCGTCGAAAACGGTTCAAGGAAATTAAACTTGGACCCTAGGAATAAGGGAATTTTAGATTATATATTTAAGTAATTGCTTAGTAAAACAGCTGAAGAAAAAGCAAGATGAAGAACGGCTGGCGATGAAACTAGTGATTCCGAAGCCAAAAGAGAAACTCATAGTAAATTAAAAAAAAAAAAAAATAAATAAATAACCGATCCCAAGGAATAAAAACATTGTCTTCCATTACATTCAAATGCAAAAACAAGAAGTATAAAAAAATAATAAATAAGTCAAATCCTACTTAGATCAACAAAGGAAAATTTTATTTTAGCTACTTTTTATTAAATAGTTACAATTAATATAAATGTGCATATACGTATGGCAGAATCACAAAATTAAGTGATAATTAATTTTTATTAATTATCATTAAAGTATCGTATTGTCATCCAAAACAATATATTATATAAAATTTCAGTTCAACTGAATGCTAAACATGAGGAAAAAAAAACATTTTAAAAAATTTCGACCCGGGCAAAAAAATGAAACCAACGTCGCTGTTTTCTGAATTCTTGGGGAAAAAATTTGTTTTTAGTTAATTAATTTTAATTAATTATAATTAAATTATCGTAATTTTTCCCAAACCCATGTTTGGTTTAAGAAAATTTCAGCTCAAATGAGCGCTGCAAAATATGAGAAAAAACATTTTCAAGTTTTGACCTACTTCGCCAAATGAGTTGCTAAGTCGCCAAAGTGGCTGTATTTGTAATTATCTGATTAATTAGTTTTAATCAATTAATTTTTATTAATTATAATAAAATTACTATATAGTCATCCGAAATAATCACGTATATAAAATTTCAGCTCGATTGAGCGCTTTAAAATGTTTTTTTTTAACGATTGAAAATTCCTCCAAGATAAATATATAGAGAAATATAATATATCTTTCAGGAAAATCGGTAGTCGTGTTGGACGAAACCAAACAACTGTAATGCGGATATGTGATCGTTTGATGCAAGAGGGTGCGACGGACCGAAGTGGTCGATCGTATCCAAGTCAGTGCACCACTTCACATGAGGACATGCAAATTGTGCGCATGGCAGTGTCGAATCGCTCAGTCCAATCACGAACCGTAGAACAGCACATTGATTCTGGAACGCATCATTCAGTGTCTGCGCGTACCATTCGACGCCATTTACAACAGAGTGGTCTGTCCGCAAGACGTCCATTGCTTGGTCTATCCTTGAAAAGAACCACAGACGTCTCCGCTGCCAATGGTGCGATGAAAGAAGTATGTGGGCGGCAGAATGGAATGAAGTTATCTTTACTGAAGTGTCACGCATCTGTCTGCAACACCACGATGTTTGGTTTCGAGTCTGGAGACACCGTGGAGATAGGATGCTGTACACCTGCGTTATACACCGCCGCAATGGTTCTGCACCGGGTATTATGATATGGGGCGGCATTGTATATCACTCTCGCACTCCTCTCGTACGCATTGCTGTACTTTAAACAGCCAGAGCTACATTTCCTAGGTGTTGGAGCCAGTTGTCCTTCCTTACCTTCAGGGCTTGGCCACAGCCATATTTCAACAAGATAATGCACAACTACACGTGGCACGCGCTGTTCAAAAGTTCTTCGTCAATCACCAGATTGAATTGCTTTTCTGGCCTTCTCTCTCTCCGGATCTCTCGCCGATAGAACATGTGGTCCATGGTTGCTCAACGACTGACCCAGATTACATCCCTAGCTGCCACCCCAGATCAAATTTGGCAACGTGTGGAAGTTGTTTTGTCTGCTGTACCCCAAGAACATATCCAAAGTCTCTTTGAATCAATGCCGAGGCGTGTGGCAGCGGTGATCTCCAACAATGGCGGCTACTCTGGCTACTGTTTCTGGCAGGAACGACACTTCACAGAAGTCTATAAATTTAATCATTTGATACTTGGTCAACATGTTATCTACAAAATAAATTCTGTTGTGCTATCTCTTGTGTTTTTGGTGTTGCATTTACGGTGCTCAGCAATGTATAAACTTGTTACACGGAATTCATTAGTAAATATGTGAAAACCACAGCGAAAGAAGCATTGCGTACTTTGGTTAACAGAAATTAAATCAGTCACGCGAATACAGCGACGTGTTCGAACAGAATGGAATGTCGCTACTGGCTTGCCTAATAGACATACCAGGACTTTTACTAAATGATCACGCACATGATCAACAGTGTCTTCCATCACAAAAACTTACTCTCTTAAAGTTATTTTCTATTGGTGAATTGACTTTGATCTCGAAGAATCGACATTTCATTATGTTTGAACACATCACTGCATATGCGTGTGTGATTTAAATTCCATTCCACTGTACTTTTTGATGTGGCATCCATATCTCTACTAATGGAGTCAGTGTAACACGTTTATCATCTTCTATTGCCGAACAATGCATGCACGTGCGGCCAATTGGACTAGACCCAAAATTTTTCGGAGGGGTTTTCAATCCACAAATGAACAGTTTATTGCCTAAAGATGGATAGCTTCGTAAAAATAAGCTATAACTTTTGGATATATTAAGCCCTACCTACAGGACCCATACAAAATGAATCACGCAGACGATCAACAGTGTCTTCTGTCACAGAAACTTAACGATACTTGCTACTTTGAGATTCAAAAGTTCCCGTCTCCTTTAATGTTCTTTCCGTTGGTGGATGGATTTTAATGCAGGAGGATCAATATTCCATTCTCTTCGAGCACTGCACTTTTTGATCTTCGATTGGCGAATAATGCGCGCCTGTGAGACCGATCGGACTAGACCCAACAACTCTCGGAGGGTTTTCCAATCCCTACATGAATATTTTATTACATTCTGATGTGTACTTCTGTAACAATAATCCATAACTGTTGGATACTATATTCCCCGACACCCTGTATAATTAATGCAAAATGTAATTATTGTCTACCTAAATTTAACCATAAAATAAATATCCATTAATTGATTACATCTTTCTTGTTAGTAATTACGAATGCATCGGAATTAATTAGCAATGCTAATCAATCTTAAGTGGAGTAAAACTTAGTAGAAAAAGATACTTTTAAAATAACATACTATATCAGAAGATGTTTAAAGGTGTTTATTCGAAAATTGTATGTACATTATCTAGTATACAATAATAAATATTTATCAGAAGTGTATTAAAATGACAAACTCATAATTTACAGGAAGTTAATTTAGTTAATATTGTCCATTTCCTTCAACAAATTTACGTAACAAATGCATTTCGAAAATTCCATTAAATTATTTGACACACATTTGAAATATAATTATACGCAAATCGTATTAATTTAGAAAGAAACACATACACACAATGTTTTCTTAAAATAATAGAGCTTAATTTGAAGAATAACATTTTACACAAGTTTCAAATGATTAATTATTACTTTTAAGTATCAGTATTCTGGTAAATTTAACTTTCTATCAATTAAACAATAATTTTATAAAGAAAAGTACTGTTGAAAAGCAAGAAAAACTACCCATTATCTCAATCGCCATGTTATTACTAATATATTTTGGTAATAAAGTTTACCCCATCATATTAATGTCATTGCGTTGACTTATTGGTCACAGTCACGAGCTGGTAAAAGACATACAATGAGTTCGAGTCTAAGTGCCACTTAAGCCCCACCGTGTAGATGAGCTGATGCACGTTAAATCCGTCTTCGATCCAAATAATCGAGTTGGAGGTGTTATCCCCTTTGGAAATGGTGTATCAACTCCGGAAGCGTCCTTGCCATTTGACTACGTTTTGATCTTTCTATTTCCGTTGCCAACAGCTCTCATGTTGTTTTACCCGGGAATGAGTGCGCGGGGTACAGAGTCACCCGAGGCTTACGAAATCTTTAATTCTGTAAACAATGTTTGTTTCTTACGAATGAAATTGTCAGTATCCTCCTGTATCACATTGTTCATGGGAACTAAAATGTGTTTTTCAAGTATCTCCCTCTTTTTGGGGATTGGCAACTTTTATTTACAATCTTAAGGTTCTTGTAGGGACTAAGTTTCCCGCGTGATTAATTTTGTTCTAAAATATTTTCTATGAGCAGGCTATTTTTTTTTTCTCTTTGAACGATTTAGTGTTTTTATTGACTGTGTCGTAATACTAAATATGGTTCATAAATGTGAATGAACAGGATGTAAAAAAGAGAAATGAGCATCTGATTCCGTTGGATAAAGTTGAAACAAATCAAGCAAGGGAAGAACCTGATGAAATAATGGATATTAACCACATGATAGCGAAAGGAAATTTGAGAAAAGCGATAAAGTTTAAACGTTTGAGTTGAAAAGAAAATTTTCTAATGCTTCCTAAAAATAATTCATCATGAAATATATTAAAGCACATGTGAACCACAAGACACATTGCACCCAGTCAAAAGGATACAATGAAGAAATAGCTCAACATTCTATATCTCCATCATCAAAGGAAAAGAAAAAACTAAAATAGCTAGAACAAAATATGACATTTTTAATCGAAAATGCGAATTATACGAATTTTATGGAGAACAATAAAAGTAATTATAAAGAAAGGATTTGGGTTACTCCGTCACCCCGTGTACTGTTGTTAGAGAGCAACTGCTCCCGGGTAAATAACACGAGGTTAATGAACATTTTTATCAATTCATGATATTTATGTAAAATATATAACTGGGAAAGCACATTTCATTTGCATAATGAAACAGAAATTATATCTGTACTCGTTAAGCAATGGATTTGATGCCTGTAAAAAAGATTTTCACACTTAAAGTACTTACGTGATTTTTCCTCTAAAATTTCATGCTAACATGAGAAAAGAAAATTTTCTCAAACTTTATCTATAATTTAGAATCAGAAAATTAAATTTATTAATATATCTCATCCTTGATATTACTCCTTAAAAACATTTAAACATTGGAAAACACATGTAATTTTAATTAATGTTTTTTTTTACCAATTTTAATTCATTATATATACATATGTCCATAAATATATTATACTTAAAATATTAATATAATGAATAACTTTCCATGCATGTTTTCTTTTAAATCTTTGTCTATCAAATTTAATTTTTTTTATATGTCATCATTATATTTTTCATAATTTTATTTCTATATAAAAATAACTATCATTAAAAATATTTTTTTTATTACAATTTCGTTGGTGATATTTTAAAAATGTTGAATTAAAACGAAATTATTATTAAGTACTAACACACACGCATACTTATACAAACCTATATATATATGTATCACACAGTGGCGCACACAAGGGGGCCTGGGGTTCAGATACCCAAAGCCCTTGATTTTTTTCCGACTGATTATAATTCTAAGTATATAGTACGTAAAATTTAATTAAGTATTTGTTATTAATGATTAATTTTATTAATTAATGCTAATTATTTATTCAATAATTATTTTTTACTGTGTTTTGTTCCCGAAAATCGACAAAATTAGAAGTAGCCTGATACAAGATTGGTGAACGTTTGGTCCCGGAACCCCCTCCCCCTTGAAAAATTTCTGTGTGTGCTACTGATATATATATATATCAGGAAAACTGACCAGAATTTGGGAAAGAAAATTTCCTGTGTCCAAATTTAATTGCATGTTTATTTGATTTATATATATATAATACTCTTTCACAATAATCCATGATTTGGATGCGTTCAAAGAGTATTTTTAACGGATTCAGGTTTACAATCATTGAATCATGTATGAGATAATATTAAAAATTTAATGTATTAAAATATTTCCAATAACTACCTGGTTTCATCATTTTTGGACCTCTTTTAAGCTCAAATGACAAAAAAATAATAATATTATTACCTAAAGGTTGAGATCTTTGAAATGCACTAAGACCTTTAACAAAATGTGTTCCGAAAAATTTCTTCTAAAATACACTATGAACATTTTTAGGAAAATATTTCTGAGAAACTGTTGAGCTTAAAAATACAAATATTGAGCAAATACTAGTACTTTATAAGTGGGCTCTAAAGAATAAATAAAAAAATGATTTGTTTTTCTAATATTACATCATGAAATTTTTTTTCAGGTTATTTCCAATAAAAATTAGTTATCAGTAAAAAAAATCAGCTTCTAAAGCAAAAATTTTTATTGCCATTAAGTTTTAGCAAAGTTTCATGAATTTTGGAATTTTCCTTCAAAATCTTTTTTTTTAAACAAACAGAAAATGATTTTAAAAATTGAATAAAAAAGGATACAAAATTTCTAGTTTCAATTTCAACTATAAATTATTTCGGATATATATACTGCCAATATTTCCTCCCATAACATTTTTTAAAAACTTGATAAAAAAGCCAGACCCCAAAACTCACGAAAATAACGAAACAAATCAAATTTCACACAGCAATTTAGTGAAGCAACAATATTTCTGACGTAAATAACCAATTTTCTGTCTGGATCTAGCCGACAAAAAAACAAACGAAAAAATAAAAAATGTACAGACATTAAAAAAAAAAACGTATCCGCTTAGGCTCAGTCATTAGAGAA
Source organism: Trichonephila inaurata madagascariensis (assembly GCA_019973955.1). NCBI lineage: Eukaryota > Metazoa > Arthropoda > Arachnida > Araneae > Nephilidae > Trichonephila > Trichonephila inaurata. The sequence goes on along the minus strand of BMAV01020382.1, from coordinate 6,909 downwards.
AAGCGTGAAAAGAGAAAAAAAGTGTAACTTTCATGTAGTCGTCAAGAACCACCCTTCATTTCTTGAAAGAACAGAAACAAGAAGAAAAACATCTGTTACACTTTTTCCTCCACCCCTTGATCTCTTTTTCTCTGTTGTTGCTGTAATTTTGAAATACTCAGGCGAAGAAAGAGGATTAGCTACTGAGTGGAAATCGCCTTAATTCGTAGAAGCAAGTATTTGGTTTTGCTATTTAATTCCAAGTTTTTTTTATCCTACCCCTTTTTTTTAAATAGCTTGCGTTTTGTGTTATTTTTGGATACCTTTCATTATTTTTGGGAAGAATATAAATGCAAAATATTTTTTTGTTTTTTCTAATTTTTTTTTCTCAAGTAAGAAAATTGCAATTTTTTTTCCCTTATGTGCGACGATGGTTTTCATATTAAAACAACAAATTTATGCTGCATCAATTAAAGAAAATAAAAATTAAATTATCATTATTTTGTACTTTCTTAAAAGGTCACATTTTGTATAGTAAGTCACATTTATTAATAAATTCCGCAGTCTTGTCTATTTCCCATGTAATCCATAAGCAAAAAGATAGCTTGCTGTATGCTTTTGACTAAAATTTAAATGTCAATAAATTGTATTAACTTTTAGAATTTAGCTGATTCTATGTCAAAATATTCCTTCTGCTTAACGCTTTTAGAACTGAGGAAATAAATTCATTTCCCCTTTTTTCGGCTCTTAAAAGAACATTTTTCCGCCTTTGCTTTTTATTAAAAATGTATCATTATTATTTTTTTATTTTGGTCTTTTTCGCGACATTAAAAAAAAGCAAAAGAAAAGATAAATATGATGTCTATGGACAACAACATAAAGTCATCGAACAATTATTTTAAAAAAATGAAAGAAATGTTGTTTCAAAACATTACCAACGAAAAGGAATGCACACCACTTTGAAAAATCCCCACCCAATTATAGACAATACATGCAAAGTTTTATGAACAGTCAGAAAAAGTTGTAAAATGGTCTCCTTGAAATAAAAGGGGAATTAGTGTCTCCTAGTATCGTGGTAAAGCATGTACCGTAGCCAAAAAAGATGACAAAAATATTTCTGGTACACCAGGTCTGGTACCACTGTTAACCTGTAGTATTACTTGCTTTATTATTGAATTTTGTAGTAAAACCTAAAATAATATTTACTATACAATCATGTCCAGTTTAAATCTCAATAATATATAAACTATATAAATTATATAACACTAATGCAAAATTAGCAGATTTCTTGGGTATTAAAGACTGATTGCGAAGATACATAAGGGTTATTGGCTAAAAAATTTTAGAAAAATCTTCCTTTTTTATACGTATATCTATACTGTTCAGTTTTAAACACTATTTAATGTTTTACATACTGCATACTCTCTACATTGTGCGAAAACCTATCGATTTGGCTTGTATATCACACTTTTTACAAATTCAAGTTTTATTTCATTGCATGCATTTAGCTATCTTAGAATATCTTAGAAATTAAGTTTTTTTAATTTGAATAATAAGAAACCATTGTGCTGTTTTATTACAATAAAAAAATATATCAGAAAAATATTGAATTTTAGAATGATTATTTACTTATCTCCATATTTCTAACGTAAAGCCTTATTATACTCGGTTTCTAAGCACAAACTGTTCTTTTTATAAAATTGCTGACATAAATCATAAATCCCCATTCCAAATGGCTATATATATATATATACTCATGGAAAAAAATTAGCGCAAGAAATAATTGCGGGAATGTAACGAAACTTGGCATGAAGGTACATGTCAAGAAGATATGCAAATGATTAGAAATGCAGCGTGATTGAGCGTTAAGTATAGCTGATAGAGAGTTTTAACGTCGTTCTCCGTGGAGTATAAAACAGGTACCCAAAGCTTGTTTGAGTGTATTGAATCGTTTACAAAGCAAGAGCTGAAGTAGACATGCCATTACGCCGTTTTCGAAATTAATATGAACAGCTTCGGCAGTTAAAGAAAGGGAGAATCAACGGCATGATGGATCTGGGGGAGGGGCAGTTAGGCGAGTAGCTCGTAAATTAGGCCGCTCTGATTGTGTTGTGAGGAGGTATTGGGACCAGTGGATCCGAGAGATGTTATTTACACGAAGACCAGGCTCAGGATACCCTCGACAGACCAGTCATCGAGAAGGCCGCCACATTGTAAAAATGCATGCGTACTGACAACTGCTTCGTTAACGCCGTCCAGGCTCATGTAGCCCCTTCACTATGGGCCCCTATGTCTTCTCGAACCATACGCAGGAGCCTGGCTGAAGGACATTTGGGATCGTGGCGCCTATTACTTGCGCTGCCCTTGACGCAATCCCATCGAAGCCTCCCTTTCGAGTGGTGCCGCTCACGAGGAAACTAGGCTGCAGGAGAATAGAACCAGTTCGTCTTAAGCGACGAATCCAGATTCAATCTCAGCAGTGATGATAATCGTGTTCGTGTATGGGGACCCGTGGGGAACGCCTCAATCCTGCCTTTTCTTTATAGCGACACACCACTCTCACAGCTGGCTTGATGGTATGGGTGTCATTGCCGAAAATGCACGGTCATCCCTAGTATTGATCCGTGGCACCATGATAGCCCAGTGGTATGTCCATGACATCCTGCAAACACATGTGTTGCCACTCATGCAAAGGCTCCCAGGAGCAATTTTAAAAAGATAATACTCGTATTAACACGGCAAGTGTGTCACAAGATAGTCTCAGCACTATTACTAACCTTCCTTAGCCTGCCCGATCCCCAGATTTGTCTCTAATCGAGCATATAGGGGATCATTCGGGAGGGCGAACTGGGCCTCTTACGAGTTTGAACGAATTGGAAGCAAGGTTACAGCAAATATGGCGAATGTTTGACGAAATGTCTCAAGAAATCATGCAGAACTCGATGCCTCAATGTCCGATTGTATCGCATCATGCATTTGCGTTAGAGGGGGTTCAACAGGGTATTAAATTCTCCGTTCCTTTGCCTTTTTGTCTGAAGTAAAGGATAATTTTCTTTAATTTTCTAATCATTTACTTATATCAAACTAGTCATTACGTATGTAAAATTTAGTTTTATTTCGACGACTCCTTGGTGCGCTAATTTCTTTGTCCAAGATTGTATATACACGCATACATAATAGCTGTTACCCTCCCAATTCGGTGATTATTTAACGGTGTATGAATATACATATTCTTTTTGTTATTGGTTCATTAGTCTTACCAATAACCTTTTATATGTATTGAAAAGCATATGTATAGCCTCTTCTCCACTTAACCCGGAACTTCTCACGCAGGTTATGTTATACCTCCCGTCTAACTTTTTTCAACTCTCCTTCTAAACCATATATTGAAAATGGATAGTTTCTCGTGTAAATGATTTTTAGGTCATATCCTTGGAGGGGCCTTAGCTTGCAGGAGAATTCTAAACATATTTTGTATACCGCCTCTTCGGGTACGTCATACCCTGCGCGTGAAGCACCGTTACAGTTCTGAATACATGAGCACATTTTAAATCTTCCTTATGCTATGACGTGTTATTGTTGTTAACCCGCGATCACTCGCGCGGGGTTTTTTTTCCCCCCGAAAAAAAAAAATCCTCCCAGTTTTCCCAAAAAAGAATGTGCAGAACCACGATTTTTTCTGTAGTGCACATTTTAGGTCATTAACCTTCAGGCGTGATGCAATCCCCTTTGGAACGTTAATGTAATGACCGAAAAGTTTATCTGGGGGGCTGAGAACTCCCCGAGAAGTTGAGCATTTGATACAGTCTGCTCTGAAAGTTTGGAAAATGATTAAAATATTATTTTTCTACTTTTTTACCATTATTCTCATTAATTATAAAATATATTTTTACTGGCAAAAACGTTTTACTGGTTTATGAAAAAAAATAAAATTATGTGTTTTAAATGAAATTTTTGTATGTTTTTTTAAATTAATGTTAGTCTCATTTTGTGCAATAAATTAAATAATTTTACTTGTGTAATACAGAAAACATCTTGGACTTTATAAAAATGTATCATAATTGACATAATTTTTCTTTCATAATTAAATACACGTGAAAAGTTTGGGTGTTCTCTAACCCGCTGGGTAAAAAAACAGGCGCAGTGACCGCGGGTTAAGATAAAGAAATGTGAAATTTAAGTAATTTAAATATACAGTATTTAATAAAAGATATAGTGCAACAAGATTTTAGGTTGAAGAAATTCTTTTTCCTTAGGGAAAAATCAAATGATGAAGTGTTATAACAGCAAGTATGATTCCTCCACTGAAATCGATCCAGATTTAGAAGATGGAGACACTGTTGAAAATAAAAATGTTTTATACATAGAGACACAAAAACATTTGGGAAGAACGCGATTTTAAAAAAGACAATTGGTACACATCTTATCCGCTTTCAGATAAACTTTCGAAAAAAGAAAAAAAAAACTTTTGCTGGAACAATAAGAGAAAAAAAAAGAAATTCCAAAATTTTTGAATTTAAAGAATACAGAAGTTTACTCATATATGTTTGGTTTTAAAAATATACAAATTTAAAAACAAAAAGTAAGGTCAAGTGAAAACATCGCACTAACTCGCGATGAGATTAAAGGTGTGTGTAAGCAATGTACTGAATGGCCTTATAAAAAAATCAGAAAAACTACGCTTACGCGTTAAAAATGTAATAAACGTATTGTAGTTCCTACTTTTCTTCCTTTTTAGTTTTTGTATACTCATTTTACGGTAAAAATAGAACGAACACACCCTTGGGTATGAGATACTCTTCGCGAGAACTTTCGGTCGTTTTTTTCGCTCGAGTGATGCCGGGTTAATTTAAAAAGAACACAATTTTCTATTTATTTTTTACGACCCCGCAAACCTTCTGGAGAGTCGGTTTCCTTAAAACTCGTTTTGGGTAAATGTCTGCCCGCCCCCTCAACAAATAATTTTTTCCAAATTTAATTTATTAAAATATTATTTCCCATAGAACAATTTTTTATCTGTAATTTACCCCCCCCTCCACTCCCCATTTTCCTTTGGCAGTCAATTTCGGTAAAACCCATTCTTAACAGTTTTCTAGTCAACAAATAAATATATTCGCTAAGTTTCCTGTCTGTAGGTTTAACACCTAAAGTATCCTACTTGATTGAAAATGCGTTTTTTTAATTGTAAGGAGCACCTTTTAGATGCTGGCTATATTTTTGGCGGAAAGTAGAATATCTCCAAAATAATCCAATAAAATTGAATAGAATTTATAGCACGCAGTAAAACTTTTTAGAAAAAAGGGGTGTTTTTGAAGTTACATTGAATCACACCTTACAGCCATTTTTATCTTAGAACATAAAGTAGTTTTAGCAGAAAATCAGTTGTGTTAAATTATTGAAAGCGTATAAAATATTTAGTTTTAAAAATAATCCTTTTGTTTTTAATCCTGTTGTTTTTGACCCTCCAGAGGGATGAAGAAGTATGAGAATGAAATTAAAACTACAGTACGTCTAATGAATTTTTCTGTATGCTGTTTTTCTTAATATTGAAGTTTTTGCTAAACGTTATTAAAAGAAACAGCACATCATACACCTTCGATTTTTAAATTTTAGTATTAAAAATTAGTGCATATTATTCTGAATCTAAAAAAGTCTATAACCAATAATATCAAATTTTATAATGAAATCATTTAAAATATGAATGTATTTTTCCTATATCAATATTTTAACCAGGGGTGAGCAACCTATTAGCTGTGGCATGCTTTACCAATCTGTCACATGCTTCAGCAAGTCACACAGTAGGACTTATTTGAAACAATTCGATTCAAATGAAAACGCATGCACAGTTAGGGAATATAGGTCAATAATAAATATTTAAAGTTTTATTCTATATTAATTGTGTGTATTATTTAAATATATTTCTTAACATAAAAATAAACTGCATGGAATTTAAATATTTCTTGAACAAAAATATAAAGAAATTAAAATTGTACATATATATGAATTTTATACATTTTTATTAAAATAAGAAAAAAACAACATAAAATGTAGGTATTTCGCTTAATTATATTTAAAGTATCCGACTACCGTGATTTTAAAGAGGCGCATAAATGGATACTTTTCATGATTATTTAGTGTCTCTTAGATTAGAATACATGTATAAAATTGTTTTAAGGACATTTTGACAAAAAACATTTATTTAAATACAATATTTCGGCAAAAAATTAACTCAGAATAACCTTTTTTCAAAATGTTCTCCTTTTATAAAAAGTGCTTCTAAAATAATGATATTTTGCTTATATAAAGAGCAGACCTCTGTACAGAGGCTTAATTACGATTTTTGAAAAATTCACATTATTTTCAGAGTTACAACCAATTGAAATAATTATTGGCGTTTTTTTCTAAAAATTCTCCCCTCTGTTGTCGTAAGACATGGATAAACCCACTTCTAATTTATTTTTTTTCAAAAATTCTAATTGAGCCTCTGTACAGAGGTCTGAGCTATATACAAGTAAAATATTATTATAATAGAAGCATTTTTTCACAAAAAGGAGAATATTTTGAAAAGGGATCATTCTATGTTCATTTTTTGTCAAAATAGTGTATTTAAATAATTTTTTGTAATACTATTCTTAAACCAATTTTATATACATTTTCTAATCCAAGTGACACTAAATATCATAAATATTATCCATTTATAAGTTTTTTTGCAAAATCATGGTTCCGAATGTAGTCGGATACCTTAAATAAAAATTTAATAATTATTTTATTGCGAACCTAGTGCTTGTACTTCTCTACTTTCATACCATTAAAACAGGGCTATAATTTATGACTTTTAATTTGAAACGATTCTAAACATTCAGTTGTGATACAATTTCTTTGAGGCTTCGAAATATCTTTCATATGAGTAAAGATTTTTCTTGGTTTTGT